>VWZO01004149.1:40528-51378 GCA_013396975.1 Bucco capensis
TAAACATGAAACTCTTTCTGTAACATCTGCTTTAGTTTTCAGTGTTCTCTTTAGTGTTGTTGACCACATACTATGCTCTCTTTTTCATTTGGAATTTTTTTTTTGTGGTGTAGACCACTACATCATGGTGTTCTCTTTACTTCCTACATTACTTAGTACTGTGTTCTCCTAGCTCCAAAATATGTTTTCACAAATTGCTTTCTAAAATGACACACTTTAATCTTGTGTTGGCATCATTTTCAATTGAATATTTTGAGGCCTCTAGAAACCACTTTCAGCACAGATTGACTCTGTTCTTGATTTAGATGTGTGTTGAGTTTCAGTTAATTTTCAGGATCTTCAGCATTTGTGATGTTCTGGAGGAAAATGGAAACACTATTTCAGACAAACGTCTTTTTTGTTTGTAAAGCATTGTAGGCAAACATTTCCTAGTATTTTAAAAAAGTAAAAAATTGGTTTTTGATTTTGCTGATTGCTCCAAATTATTTCTTTTTAATTGGCAAATAAAAATTTAGGAGAGACATACATGATAGAAGGATTGGAATATTTTAAATTCTGTTGTTTCTCACTCTTTGTTTGTTATGATGAGACAAAATTATATTATTAGGTGGAAACTTCTACCACAAGTCATCTAGTGCTAGATCTGACTATGGACCATGAATAAATAACCTAAAAATAATATAATTCATCCTTATATATGAACTAATAGAAAATCTCCAAGATTCAATGTTACTTCATGAAAAGTGTCTGGTTTGAAAGGACAAATTCAGGAAAAGGCCCCTTTAAGAACCTCCCCCTTCCCCAAAAGGACAGAAAATGAATAATCCACTCTGTACACTGGCGGTGAGTTATAAAGAATAACTTTTTTAACATAGAAAAATATACAACAATGAAAATATACAATGGTACAAAACCTCCCAAATCCCCCCCCCTCACACCACCAGCCACCCCCCCACTTGCAGTAAAACCTGCTAGGGTGCAGTCTGACTAAGATGAGGTGGCAGATGAGATGAAGAGTGGAGGAAACCTGGGTGGTGGATGATGATGGTGGGTAGAGGAATGGATAGGAGATGAAGAGATGGTCTGGCTGCCAAAAGATGGAGGAGAGCACGTTTTCTCCCTCTCCTGTCTTGTCTTCCACCCAGTGGCACCTGGGGCTCCTGGCAGTCCTCACCACGGACGTTCCTCCCTCCCGGCATGCCATTCACACCATGGCTGCCTTGTAGCCACGGTGCTTGTTCTTCTACCGCTGTTTGCATCAGCTCCTGGGTTCACAGGAGCAGGATGTTGCTGTTTGCTACTCTGGGGGAACTTGCAGGTGCGGGCTGCCTTAGGCTGCTGCCCCTCCGGGGTTTGCCGCTGCTTGCCACTCTCTGCTCCAGGGTCTGCCACTGCCCGGAACCTGGTGGGGTATGCACCGTTTCTGGCAGTGGTTCCCTTGTCACTGCGCTTGCCGGGGGCTGCTCCCAGCTGCTGCTACAGCCAACGCGGCACGGGTGGGTACTGCCCAGATACTGACCTCCCACTGCCTCAGCTCCACTCCTACACACATGGCCGTGCAGCTCAGCCAATGGAAAGGGCTACTTTCCACTGAGAGTTTACAAACAAACACATTAATGGTCAAGGGGGCAAAGGGGGAAAAGACAGATACCTCTGGTTATTTACATACTCTATAACATACCACCCATGTATCCTCTTTCTTCTCCTTCTCCCCACTGACATGCATTAACAAGCATTTTAAAACAATTTTGCAATTAACCTGATTCTGCTGCAGCTTACAGAGCCAATGCATTCCACGAACCAGCCTAATTGATTATACAAACTTTACAACCAATTCTTAACTCAACTAACTTTACAAAACACAATATTTCGATAAACTGATTCTACAATCCCGTGGTCTGTTCAGGAGGATATTCACGATCTTGAGCAGAAGAACGCATCCTACACATTCCACAACAGCAGGAACATTCAGACCGTGAGCACTTACATTTACATAACACGAACACTATATATGCTATACTCCCAATGGTTATGATCGGCAAAGCTGCACCTATAAAGTAAGTTATGAAAAGAGCGATCATACTTTCCAGGGCCACTCTGGTGTCCTTGTTCATTTTTAGCAAACAGGTCCGGACTCAACAGGTCACACATCTGGCGCCTTGCTCTGCTGGAATCAGGAATGGCTTGCGCACTAAGAAATTCAATAGTTACGCCCCCTCTAGACCAAAACGCATGCGCTTTTCAGTACCTAGAAGCTTCCATTCCCAATTAGACTACGAGATATATATATACTACACTACCAAAAACTTTATACAACTATGTACATCAATATATACATGTACTATACTACTAGAAAACTTTATACACTTTTATACATATCAACTATATACATTCAGGCACAATCTCTTTGCAAATAGACTTCTTAACCAAAGATCCTAGAAGGTCTGATAAGGCACATGGAGGAGAGGGAGGTGATCAGAGACAGACAGCATGGCTTCACTAAGGGTACATCCTGTCTGACAAACCTAGTGATTTTCTATGATACTGTGACTACCTCAGTAGACAAGGGACAACCTGTGGATGTGATCTATCTGGACTTCTGCAAGGCCTTTGACATGGTCCCCCACAACATTCTATTGGCCATTCTATTTGACGATTGTGCAATAATAGCTACTAGTCAGTAAGTACAGACTGCAGTCAGTGGCAAGCTCATTAGTCATTTGATAACATGCTGTTATGTTAAGAGACTGGGATCTTTGTGCTGGTTAGTGGTTGTTTTGCAGGTGAATCTCAAACGCTGCCTGCAAATCATCTTCCTTTCCCTTATACACTAATTCAATATCTTCTGTTTATTACACCATAATCTGCTTTCAAAATGCCATTATCCTCATACTTCTTATTTAGAAAAATAACTTTGAGCACAATGAAGACAACAACAGGTAACCAAAGCAGGAATCACACACCTGAAGGCCGTGAGCTTGTCAGTCAGATCACAGGAGGATCACAGAATACAATCCCTTGTAATTCTTTTTTAGACATGCAAAGGACAACAGCATAATCAGGACAGTAAGCAATACTTTACAAAGATCATATTTGACCAGCCTAATTGTCCTCTGTGACTGGTTATGTAGGTAGGAGGACAGTAGATGTAATAAAACTTTCGACAGGCTTCTGACACCATCTCCTACAGCTGACATTTTGCATTCTCATTTGAAAACTGAGAAAGTAGAGGGTGAGGGAATGGACTGTTGGTAGGTTGAAATGTGCTACTCCACTAGGTCATTACTGACTCAGTAATTACATACTAGTTGTCAGCCAGTTGCTAGTGGGAGCACTCCAGAGGTCCAGGATAGAGCCTGTATTGTTTAATATCTTCAGTAATGACCTGGGTCATAAGGCATTCTCAGGAAATTTATGGACAGCATTGTATTAAGGATAGTGCAGCAATGAACTAGGTAACCCAGAGAGGCCATGGGCTTTCCACAGAGTGGTTATACTGGGAGTTATAAAGGCTCAGCTTGACAAAACCATAGCTTACTTGTTATGTTGTTGCTCTTAACCTCTTTCAGGTGGGAGATTGGACTAAAAGACATCCAAAAACACCACTAAGCATTTTTACAATCCTGCTTTTCTATTACCTACCATCAACAAGGTGGAGTTTTCAGTATTATGAAATTATGAACTTCCTCTATTAGTCTGTAAGTATAACCAATATAAAGTACTATCTCAAAATCACCATCTTCAAAAGCAGTGTGCTACTTGTGAAATATTGCAAAACACCTTTCATTTCCCCTTTTTGAAAAATGGTGAAAAGAAGGATCAGAAAAATGAGAATATAATTTTGTCATATTTTATTATGAAGTAATTGCAAAAAAATTCCATACCATGAATTAACTTCATTCATCCTAAAACCCCAGATCTACCATACACTATTTACTTTATTGTAAGGTGTTATTTGGTCCTCTTCACCTATTAACCAGTTTTTAAAAAAAGCAGATATAAAGATCTATTATTTAAGCTGAAGAACGCTCTTCCCCTCAGCTCACTATAAATAGCAACAGCCTGTCTGATAAGGAGCAGAATGTGGTGAGGGAGTAGTGTGGGCTAAATAACTAGAAAGTTTCTTAGCCACATTGGGTAGTAACTTACTTCTGACATTAGGTTCAAATGAGAATCCTTACAAAATATATTACTGTTTATGATGGGTAATTATGGAAAGATCAGATGCAGAGTTTGCAGAAAGTTGCCATTGGTTTTATGTTTGGTTTTTATTTTTTTTGCTTTGTTTTGTTTTGTCTTTCAGAAAGAAAAGTGTTTATAAGAAGCTTCCAACAACATTTCCCAGAATCCGCAGTATGAATGATAAGGCTAATTTTTCACCAACCCTCTCCTCTTAACTTTCTGATGATTTTATTTTACATAACTGAAAATAATGATCCAGAGTGGTTTTCCAGAGAATAATTTTCAAGAGTAGGATTGACTCAAAGTCTCAAGCGATTAAGACTCTAGGTATAAGGCTTGATAACCTACTATAAAATTTCAAGTAAAACAATAATTGCTAGTAGGCTTAAACACATTCTCTCATTTTTCAGTTCAGATTTGCTACTGAGTAAATAGCAGAAGGATCTATTCTTTGCTCCCTCTATTACCATGATGTTTCGCATTGTCCCTTAGGCACAATTGTGGTGAAGAGCAAAGGAAAGTGTAAATAAAGAATGTTCAACAACTTGAAGATTAAACTGAAATTTGCTATTCAAGTTACCAATAAAGCATATTGAAGGAAGGAAATGAATATGCAGTAAACATAGGATGTTCTCTGTCCTTATGGAAATACTGCCTGCTCTAGTGATGGGTAATCTAACTAAAATTAGTATCTCGTATTTACAAAAGAAGAAATAAATGGAGAAAATTACAATCCTTCCACAAAAGTATGTAATTCTTTTTAAGGAAAAGACTTCTATAGCTAATTAGTGTTTATAAGAATAAACAGGTGCATGTGTTGACATAGGCATCATGAAGTTAACAGTTATTCCATAATTATGTTTGGAAGCAAGTGTAATATTTTATTACATTCCTTTATTTTTTCATTAATTTTTTGACAGAATAATGTCACTAATGTATTTTGTAGCTTTCTATTATTTTTCAGTTGTATTACTGCCTCTATATTAAGAGAAATCAATTTACATTAAAAGGGCAATTGTGCTGTCTAGAATACATTGGTTGTACTTCAATCTAATGACTGAAATGGAGGGAAATTATCTATAACTGTGCCAAATTTATGTTGCCAAGAAACCTCAATTTTTAATTCTTACTTCGATGTTGTTGCTGTTATTGTTGTTGCTGTTGTTGTTATTATTTAGCCTGGACTATGATTTGCTTATAAAGGGCAAATCATACCAGAAATCAGGATTGTATAGCGTGTGGTCTTTATTACAAGAATGTTATAGTAGTAATTGAAATTTTGAAGCAATGTATTAAGATGAAGGGTCTGTTCATTCTAGATCAGGAGTAACTGAAAATAACATTTGTCTAAACCATCTGATTAACAGTTGATGTTGCCAGACTTTAGATTTAAACCCACTGAATAAGTAATGAAGAAGTGACACAGCTGAGGTGTTAGTTTCAGCCTTGAAATATTATTGACCCTCAGCAGCCTCTTTCTCAAAAGCTTGTAACACTGCTAGCACCTACCCAAACTGTCCTCAGCTGATCTCCTACTTACTCCCTCCTGTGAAAATTCACAGTTATAAACTAATTCAGCGCTTAATTGTTGCATTTCTCTTGAAAAAAATCCATATTCCTGAACTATTTAATATTTTAAAATAATACATGGTGGGTTGTTATTTTTTGTTTGTTTGGGTTTTTTGAGTTTATATGTTGGTGAAGGGAGAGATTAGTTTGTCTTGGGTGTTTTTTTTGTGGTTTGTTATTTTGTTGGTTTTTTTTAAATGGAACTATTTTAATTTCAAAAGCAGGGAAAAGCAGGCCCCTATGATTTTGCTTAATGCTATTGTTGCTGTAGTCGGTTATGATAAGAGTAAGAGTGACACCCTCTTCCAATCTATATTACAAGGAACTTCTGACCCTACTACTAAGACTACAGTTATTACTACTGCTACTACTAACTTGCTAGTTTTGAAAATCACTAAGAATTCAACAATGATTCGTATCTTGCTCCCTCAAATAGTGTTTTGAAGTGACAAGATTTTGAACTGACAGACAAGGATCTACCTAAAGCCTTTCCTTTTCCTCCATTATTAAAATACATACAAACATATGCTTGGGGAAAAACATAGTTGTAGTTTCAGTGCTTTTATCTCTTTTAATTAAGTGTAGGTAATAATGCCAACAAGTAAATATGGGTAATAATAATTTCAAACTGTTTTGTTGATTTCTTTTCTTCAACCATGCTGATAAAGTAAATAAATATTGGTACTCACTGTGTAATCAGAAAAGAAGGACTAGAGAATTTGGGAAAGTATACTCACAAATATGACCATTTATCTGCTCAGTAAGAATATAGAACTCGAACTATCTGAGAAAAAGATAATTCAATAGGTATTTATGTACTATATTTGGAGTTAAACATACTGCTGTGAGGCTAACAAAGTATTCTGGAGATTTTCATTAAATAAGAAGGATGTTAAGCATTGTCAACAAACAGAAAATCTGAATAAATAGCCTCTCAAGGAGATAGCTGACAAAGTTTATGATTAACTTTCTCTAATCCTGGAACATGGAGGAAATCCATGAAGTCTAGGTGAAAATTAATCTTATGTTACCATTCAAAAGGTGCAAGCTGACCATGATAACTATCAGCCAACTTTGGTCCTAATGAGAAAAAAAAAAAAAGTTTCAAATATTCTTATTCATGGCTAGGCACATAGGAATAGAATTGAAAGGCATCGGTTTTTCTAGTTATTTATTTTAATAAATTGTGAAAATAGACATAATAGCTGTTGAAAAAGATGATAGATTTTGAAAAGGTAGTGTAATAGTCAAAAAGGAAAACATTAATCTCCTCTAGATGCTGTGTCCAGTTTTGTGCCTCTCATACAAGGGAGACAGTAACTGAAGTGATGGCCACCAATATGAGGTCTCCTCATGTGAGGAGAGGCTCTATAAGCAGTTTTGATTTGCATGTGCTGTAATAGTTATTAATTGGCAGGCTTCTGTGCAGGTCACAGAGTTTATTTACTGCACTGCTGAGCTATGTATTTTGCTGAGCTTGGAAACATGTTAATATGAATAATGGCTATGTGCTTTGCTCTGGTACTGACGCCTTGACTCTGCTGGGATAGCTGTGTTGTGGAGAGGATGGCAGAATATACCTTCTCATCCAGGATTGCTGTGAGTAGTTTTTGTTGCGTAGGTTCCTGAGGTCCTTCTTCGGTTTTATGTGAGCTGTTTAATACTAGTAACACTGTCAGCTTATTGTCAGATTTGTGGAATCTGGTGTCATCCTTGTGTAAGAAGAGACAACTCTGGGGAGAAGTGATACTGAAAATGCCCTGAGGTGGCTGGTCTCTGGGTGGCAGGGTGTGTGGAAATACTTGGGTAGGTTCTCAAAGCAGTTATCATCTCCCATAGCCTGAGATTTCACACATGAACAGGCAAGTGATCCTTGGGAATTTATGTGCCTCCTGATAGAAGGAGGGCTTGCCTACCTCAAAATTGAGATAGGAGTACAAATTTCAACTAACAACATAACAGTTGAGAGAGGGACCCAAATCCCAACTACAGTAATCACCCCAGTAGTGAAAAAGAATCCATATGATCAATAAATAATGAAGGAGGATGAGGAAGAATCTTAATCATGAAGCAAGTCCTTTAGAAAAGAAATGGAAGAAATGAGAGAAATAGCTCAAGAAGAGGGAACTGCCCAGTCCCTGACCTTGAAAGAGCTTCAAGGCATGCAGTAAGATTACAGCTGCCAAACAGGTAAGTAGATTGCTTCCTGGCTGCTCCAGTGCTGGGACAGTGGGACCAACAGTCAGAATTTAGAACATAAGGAATTCCCAAGAGCTGGGATGCCCAGCTAGGTACCAGGAAATTGACAGAGAAATTAGAAAAGAGACAACAATTTGCAGTCTCTGGAGGCAGCTCATGTCAAGCATGAAGACAAGGTATCTATTCAAGGAAGACCTTGTGAATTACCAAGAGAAGCAGGTTACCACTGAGAAAGACATCCAGTATGTGGGATAATTAGTAGTACTGAAAGTCACCTACTGTGACCTAGATGACAAGAAGGTCTCCCAAGATCTGGATGACAGCCTCTTATGGACCATGTGGAGGAAGGTGGCCCAAAGTACACTAACATCAGCTTCTACACAGCCTGACAGCAACGTATTGCCCCGATTTAGATACATTAGCTGTGGGGAGGGTATATTCCTGGCTATGAGATTTTGAAGATATTCTCTCTCCTTCCTTGTCCTCTGAGACAGTGCCTTGGCTGTTATGGACTGCCCATGGAGCCCCAGAGGAAGGGAAATGGTGCCCCATACATACTGCATGGCACTCTGTTTTTTCCTGCATGACTGGAGGTGGATATGAGGAAGTGGGATTGTAAGCCCACCTTTAAACTGGCAGCCCATGTACACAAACTGAGGCGGAACACAGCTGCAAAGAAAAAGTCCATCCGAGAAGGCTGTTGGTTTAGTTGGTGTTGAAATGTAAAAAGGTGATCAGCAATTCCCTTCAGATGCAGAAGAATAATCACTGAGATCATCTCTGATTTTGATGGAGGGTCCTCTGGTCTGTCAATGCAAGAGTCAGACAATGAATACTCTGAACAGGAGTAAAGGATCTCTGCCTTTGGCCAGGAGGAAAGATGTGAGTAGTTACACGAAACTGTGTGGGTTTGATGGCCTAGCATATCAGATCCACAGACATAAAAGCATTTGTTAGACACAGTATATGGTTTATCCAAATGCAATCAGGGTATAAGGGCATTGAACACATCTGGATTTCAGGAGTGTCATGGGGGATCCCAACAGTTGTCTCTGTTAGAGGCTGTTGTGAGCTTAACACCAGACAAGAGGCAAAAGTAACTATTGTGACCAACCCAGAGGTCTCATATATCCTTGGCATACATTACCTCAGGAGAGGGTAGTTCAAGGACCTAAAAGTGTATCAATAGGGTTTTGGTGTAGATACCATGAATATAAAGAATGTCAAACAGCTGTCTGCTTTGCCTAATCTCTTGGAAGATCCCTTTGTTGTGGGTTTGCTGTGGGCTGAATAACAGCAGGTGCTGTGACGGTGCACCAGTGACAATATCACATCACTCAAGGCTCTTCCTCACATCCATGACCTAATTCAACGTTCAGAGTGCCAAGAAATTATCATCAAGATTTGCTTACCCTTTAGTAGTCCCACACGGCCAATGCAAATGCCTGATGGAGGGTGGAGGTTAACAGCGGACTACTGTGGCATGAAGGAAGTCATACCATGACTGAATGCCACAATAACAGATACGCCAGAGCTCATTATGCATATGAAGGCAGCCACTAGTATGCTGCATTTGATATTGTCAACATGTTTTTCTCAGTTCCTTTGGCAGTTGAGAGCAGGCCACTTTCTGCTTTCGTGAGGAGGGGTTTCCAATAAACCTGGACTTGACTGCCCCAGGGATGGAAGCAAGATCCTACTGTTTGCCATGGAATAATCCAATCTGTCCTGGAAGAGGATGATGCCCCTGATGATATACAATACATTGACAGCATCATTGTCTGGGCCAACAAAGCAAAATTGTTTAGAAGGGAAAAGTAATTCAGATTCTTCTGGAAGCTAATTTCAACTTAAAAAGAAACAAAGTCAAAGGACTTGCAGAGAAAATCCAGTTCTTGGGGATAAAATAGCACAATGGATATTGTCACATCCCTGTGACAATTTGTGTTATCAATATGATAACATCTAAGCCTGCTCAGTTCATAAAGATTCCAACAGATGCAACTATTTTAATTACAAACCAAGAGTAGAATCCATGCTTGAGCGGATATTGACAACTCAGCTATCTCTGTATTCCATGAGATATATTTAGGAAGCAGATTTCATTTCATAAATTAACCAGAAGGTGTGTGGTGGCCAGAAGGTGTTTGGTGGATTATACAATTACTTTTCAATCTTCTCCTGTTCCTTTGGATGGGATTCCAAAGATCTAAAACAATTAGGCTTCCAACTCTCATTATGCTTTTATGGAATATGGTCACATCAAAGACAAGCCTGGAGCTCTTTCTGTGTACGGGAGTTGGCTATTATCCAAAATGCAAATTATTAATTCAAACTGACCTGAAGACCTACCCTTAAATTGTTAAGTACTAAGCACTTTTCAAGGGCAGTAAAGAAAATATGATGTTTTGTTGGTGTACAGTCAAAACAGATGAAGAAAAAAAACCAACTGTGTTAATCAGTTTATAGATCTTCTGCTCAGAAATGTCATAGACTTTAGGCATTTGGCAAGATCTTAAATATTGCTATAAAAAAATTTTTTTTTTTTATTTTTAAACATATGTATTTATTCATTAACTAGTTTCTCTGTCACGTTGTAAATCATAGAATGGGCAGGTTGGAAGGGACCCTAAAGATCATCTAGTTCCAACCTCCCTGCACTGAGCAGGGATGCCAATCACTAGACCAGGTCACCCAGGGCTGCATCCAGCTTGGCCTTGAACACTGCCAGGGATGGGGCATCCACAACCTCTCTGGGCAACCTGTTCCAGTGTCTAACCACTCTCCGGGTAAAAAACTTCCTTCTAATCTCTAATCTAAATTTCCCCTCCTTTAGCTTATAACCATTCCCCCTTGTCCTATCACAGTCTGACCGCTTAAAAAGTCTCTCCCCTTCTGTC
>VWZO01004151.1:0-15527 GCA_013396975.1 Bucco capensis
TGTACTATATATTTCCTTCTTAAGCCTAATCCAGTAGTTCCCTACCCAACCATGGAGGTCTCCTAACTCTCTTACTGGATTTCCTACTCTTTGGGATGCACTGATCTTGAGCCTGGAGGGAAAGGCGCTTGAATACTAGCCAGCTTGCGTGGGCCCCATTACCTTTTAGAGCCCTGTTCCACGGGACTTTATCAAGCATTTCCCTGAGAAGACCAAAGTTGGCCTTTCTGAAGTCCAGGGTAGCAATCCTGCTCTTGTCCCTGTGCTTACTGCCCACAATCCTGAACTCCACCAACTTATGGTCACTACAGCCAAGGGTGCCCCTACCTTCACATTCTCAACCAGACCCTCTTTATTTGTTAGTACAAGGTCCCGCAACACTCCTCTCCTTGTGGGTTCCTCCGCCATCTGAGTTAGAAAGTTATCACCAATGCTCTGGAGGAACCTACTGGACTTCGTATCCCTGGCTGTGGAAATTTCCCAACAAATGTCTGGGTAATTAAAGTTCCCCATGACAACCAGAGCCTGTGATCTCGAGGCTACTTCCAGCTGCTTATAGAAGGCCTCATCAGTTTCATTATCCTGATCAGGTGGCCTGTAGTAAACACCCACTACAATATCTCCCATANCCCCTGCAACAGAGGGGATAGAAGAAAAAACTACCTGCGCTCCCACTCCCTTGATCAGTTGACCCAAGGCCCTAAAGTCTCTCTTGACAGTCTTCAATTTTCCAAGATCATCATTTCCCACCTGAAAAGTCAACTAAGGATAATAATCTGTAGGTTGTAGGAGGGCAGGAAGCTTTCTTATCACATCCTTAACTCAGGCCCCAGGGAGACAGCAAACTTCCCATTGAAGTGGGTCAGGTCTGCATATAGGGCCTTCTGTGCCCTTCAGGAGGGAGTCACCTATAACAATGACTCTTCTCTTTTTTTTGATAGAAGATGTTTGGATGCTGGGCTTGGGCTTCCTTAATCCTGGGAATGCCTCCAAGCCAGATGATTCATCTTCCTCATTGGCTGGCTGCACTTGCAGGGCATTGTACCTGTTCTGCAAGGGCACCTGGAAAGTTGGGGGTGTAACCGAGGCAACACACCTGCCACGCCGAGCAGGAACTTGTTGCTATTGCTTGCTGCCAAGGGGATGTGGGGAGGTGGGTAGGGAAGAAATTTGCTTGCTGTTTTGACCATGTACATTTTGGTTTATGTAGGGCAGATGTGTATCCCAATGAACTCTTTTCAGGGATGGTCCAGGGGTCTCCCATTCCTGGGTAATTAGCTTTCCTTGTTATGCAAAATGACTTGGCTTGGAGTATGCAGCAAGTTCCCCATTTTGTAATTGTTTGGAGACATTCAGCCCATCCCTTGTGCCCAGTTCAGTCACTCAAGCAAATGTTGTAGGAGGAGCAGGAGCCTTTTGATGTCTCCAACCAGTGCTGGGGAAAGGGCATGAGTTGGCTGTGGGGTTGAAGGGTGGGGGAGAGGTGAGCTGTGGCTGCTGATGATGGAGATGGGAGTAGATCTGACTGTAGTCTCTGTGGTGCCCAGCAGCTTCTGGGAAGAGCCCAGCATCCCCAGAAATGGATGTCACCAGAGCTCTTACCAAGGACGACTGGAAATACTGCTCCTGGGCTGATTTGGAGGACTTTATTGGTCTCCAGTCTGCAGTATTGGACACCAGCATCCCTGAGCCTGGGGACAAAGCTGCTGCGTAGTATTTCCCACCTGTCCCTAGCATGGAGCAAGAGTGGGCATGCCCTTTCCAAACCTCGTGCTGCCAAAACTCTTGGATGGGGTTCTGTCTGGGGAAAACAATAAGATTAAAATGAAACCTTGCGAGGGAGCCCTACAATAGATTTCCTACAGTCCCATTTTCTTCCCAGGATGCATGTTGCTTCTGCCCAGGTCTCAGTTTTCTTGTGAGAGGCACCCAGACACTCTTTCCACACCACACTTGATCAGATACTTGGCTGGAAAGCCAAATACTCTTGAGATCTCCCCAAGTGGTGTTCCACATGAAAGCATGAGATTTGTGGACCCAAGGCAGGATCCTGTTGCCACATCTGAGTATCCTTCCTAACACACTCAATCCCATGGGGGCCAAAATCCAAGTGTGTGAGATGATATTGGAGATGGCCTTGGACTAGCTTTGTAGGTGTAGCTCTGTTTGCTGCAGGAACCACAGCAGACTCTTGCTGTGCAGAGGAGCTGTTAGCCAAATCAAGTCAGTTGACATTTTCCTTTAATTTTTTATTTTTCTGATAAAATGCAACTTTTTAGAAACAATTTTTGCAGATCCTTCAGCTGTTTCACAGACTATCTGTGTTTTCAGGAGCTCTTTTTTTTTTTTTTCTTTTTTTGTTGTTGAGCAGACTTTGGTTTCAGCTTAAATTTGCCTCATGGGTAGGGGAACCAAATCAGGACTCAAAATCAAACCTGTAAGGAAATAAGACCTGTGTTATTTTGATTTAGTATTTCCAAACTCAAACCAAAATCCGAAGGAAAAGAAAAAAAAAAACAAACAAACCAAAAAACCCAACAACAAATCAACCCACAAACCTCTGCAAAAAAAACCCCAACAGCTCAGACTTGGACTTTAAAGCACTTGGGATGCCCTGGACCTGCTGGAGAGACCTAGAGGGGTGAAAGGGGAGAAGGATTTGAAATGAATGCACAGATTACTGGAGAGATGATGGCTGAACAGTATACCAAGAGGAAAGAAAAGGTTTGATAAGGAAGGGTGGAGAGGTGTAAATGCTCTTTCCTTGCCACCTGGGATTAAAAGAGAGCGGAGCCTTTCTCAGATGGACACATCAATTTCCCAGGCAGTAAACACTCTTGTAAGCATGCCCACAGCATTCGATTTTAAGTCCTCCAGGAGAAGAGAAGAGGTTCCTTCAAATAGTTAGACAAATGATTTTGAAACTGTGTCGTTAGTGCCATCCAAAGGTCTGGAAGAATTCATCCAAGCCCTTGAGCATTAAAACTGTAAACATTTCCTTACCTAGCCTGCCTGGGAAGGGTCCATGGGAGTGCTGAGGCCTGATCAGACAAAGAAGGTGATCAGTTTTCTGTCTGCTTGTCTTTTCTTGACCTTTCTTGTCTGTGTACCTGTACTTGAGCTTTTGATTGTCATTAGTCCAATTCCCAAAACACCCCATTGATACCCAGCCACCTTCAGTGCCAGGTCCAGATGTTGTCTTCAGAAGAGAAAAGAGTTCCTGATTCCTGTTAGTAGTGGAGGTCTCTCAGGCATTTGCAGAGCTGCCCTGCATTACCCTGCAGAAATGCCATTGACATTTCCAATCCTCCAAGTTGGGCTGCACACTTGGAGAGACACATTCCTGCCAGTCCACTCCTTTACCAGCCATCCACAGCAGAGCACTGCTCAATCAACAGCTTAATACAGGAAGAAATTAACTCCATGAATGTTGTCTTTCAGCTGCTTTGCAGCTGTGAGGCAAATAGTCTGCACAAACCCAGGTCATGAGTATAATCCATCTTGCAAATGCCAGTGCTCTTGCAGTTCTGCTCCAGGAACATGAGGGGAACACTGGTTCAACATGGTCTGCTGTGAATGACTGTTCTTTGTGAGCCTCTAACGTTGCTGGACCGCAGCTGCTGGCTGTGCAGAAGATCCTCTGAGTGAAGGCGAAAGTGCTGTTACCAGGAGAGAATGAACATGAAAGCGAAGTCACCGGAAGGCTAGAAATGTGGAGAGTGGAAAAGAAAGGAGACCAAAAGCCCCCAGAGGCAAATTCCATCATTTATTGATGTGCAAGACAGCCTCTGACTCATGCTGTGGCCCAGCAGCTGAGGAGGCTGAGGGCCCAGCCCCATCTAGGCAAAGGGTGTGCAAGGCTGGGTGCAAGACTCTCCATTGACTTCCACTCTACTGTTGCCTTCAGACAGCCAAAGCAGCACAATAGAGCAACAGCCTGCACAGCTTGCACCTTTGTGTGAGGAAACCTTGGATCATCACCAGATTGGACCTTCTGCCTGATTGCTTCTTTGATACAGTAAGGGTGACGGAGCACTGGAACAAGCTGCCCAGGAGGCTGTGGAGTCTCCTTCTCTGGAGACATTCCAGAGCTGCCTGGACACATTCCTGTGTGACCTCGTCTAGGTGATCCTGCTCTGGCAGGGGTATTGGGCTAGATGATCTTTCTAGGTCCCTTCCAACCCCTGACATACTGTGATACTGTGATACTGTGATACCTTCTGTCCTTCAGAATTCCACTGCAGAAGAAGTCAATGAGGAGGAGTGGATACTTGGATCCTCACTGGGAGTTTCACTTTGATGTCATGGTAGCACAGGACAAGAAATCGCTCCAGGCCCCCTCAGAGTTTCACAGCTGAGACAAAAGGCCAGTCTCTTGATCACAGCCTCAGTCCCACCTGAGGAGATTGCATAAACTCCATACCTGAATTATTCCTTCTGCCAGGTCTTGCCTGTTTCTCATCAGATTATCTAACCTGTCTGGTAAGGATGAGTGGGGTGGGAGGTTTTGGTCCTTTGCAGTGAGTTGAAATTAGCAGATCTCAGAGACTTACTTGTGAACTTGACAGCTCAGATTTTGAATTGTCAGCTGCTGATCTGTTTAAACCAGTGATGCTGCCAGGGCAGTCTGACCTGCCAAGTTGGAGGTGTAACCAGAAAGAATGAGCACTTTCTACATAGCTTTCTACATATTTGATTCAAAAATTGGTGCCTATGCTTCCTTTTGCAGGGGCTCAAACTTGCAGTTTCGCTTTCCTGAAATGTCTCTGTTTTCCAGGAACATTGTGATGTTTGCTTATATTGCTGCTTTGCACTGACTTCATGGCTTCCAGGCATCTGGCCACCTTACCCTAGCCATTTTGAGTAGCCTCCTTCATCATCCTCTGTTGACCTGTTTCTCCATGTCCCTAGGGGGTCAAGGACTGTCTGTTCTCTTGTATGGTGGCTAGCACAAGGAGGTCCTACCCATCCACTAGTTCTTCTGGATGGCCAGCTAATGGCCTGAATACCACCTACACAAGTGGGATGCCTTCTAGACCATTATTATATGACTGCTCAAATCCTCAGCTAGAAAAAATGCAAGAAAAGGGGAAGGACAACAATTTGGAAGTAGTCTTACTGTACCTTTCCAATATGATCTTCAGTTCCCCAGCTGTGAAAACCTAGCTATGGGCCCTGGTGAAGCAGGCCACACTGTGTCCAGGTGGTCTTTATCTCCGGCAGAGGGAGATGGGGAACAGCAAATGGAGAGGGTGCTGAGGCTGGATCAGGCAAAGGAGGAGGGAGTGAGGAAGAAGAACAATGCTGTGAGAAAGTGGGTACAGAAGAGGGAAGCAGTTCCCATCTGCAGTGAGCTCAAGGCTTGGAGAAGTGACCTGAGTTTTCTAGCTAACAGCTTCATCAGAGCCTTTCCTGAGAGGTGATGGATAGCCCAGGAATACCTGTACTCAAATTGCTGTTTCTGTGTTTCCCTGCCAGGAGGCAGCCTTGGAAGAATGACCTGTTTGTTCAGGCCCATGGTCTTCCCATGGTGTTGTCTCCACCCATCCTACCCTGGTCTCCTGTGTTTCCTCCTTCTGAAAAAGCAGCACCTCACTCTGGACCTATTTTCTGATGACAGATTTGTATTTTCTTGGCAGGATCTGAGTGAGTTAAATTCAACAACAGTGAAGAGCCCCACCAACACTGTGGCAGTGCAAAACCTCAAAGCTGGCACCATATACGTCTTCCAGGTGCGGGCACGTACGGTGGCCGGGTATGGCCGGTACAGTGGCAAAATGTATTTCCAGACCATGACTGAAGGTGAGTCTTCAGTTGCTGCTGAAGAGAGACTTGAACAAGATGGGGATGCACTGGCAGCAGTGCTGGTCCCCTTGCTGTTAGTCCTTTCAAGGGTGCATTGACAAGTCACATGCATTCATGAGGGAATGGGAGAAAATTGGACCACAGGAGGTTTAGTATTAACCTGAGGAAAAACTTTTTCATGGTAAGGGTGGTGGAACACTGGAACAGGCTGCCCAGGAGGGCTGTGGGGTCCCCTTCTCTGGAGACATTTAAGACCCACCTGGACGCATTTCTGTGTGACCTCATCTAGGTGATCCTGCTCTGGCAGGGGGGTTGGACTAGATGATCTTTCTAGGTCCCTTCCAACCCCTAACATTCTATGATTCTGTGATTCAATCTGGCAAGACCTGGAGAGAGGTACAGGCACTTGGTGGCATGGGCACTTGGTGGTC
Organism: Bucco capensis; assembly: GCA_013396975.1. Taxonomy (NCBI): domain Eukaryota; kingdom Metazoa; phylum Chordata; class Aves; order Piciformes; family Bucconidae; genus Bucco; species Bucco capensis. The sequence continues at coordinate 6,237 of VWZO01004151.1, forward strand.
CATGCAGGGAATCATGTAATCTAGGCCAATTTCTACCAAGCTTTTCTGGCATGAGGATATGCCCACTCAGTTGGGTTTAGCAGAAATGAAATGTATGATTTTCATGTGCACAGCTGTTGATGACAAATGCAGACCTGGGTCTTTATTTTGTAGATTTGTGCTGCTAAATAAAACAGGCCAAGCTAGTTTCCTGGCCCTGAGGCCAAGGAGCAAAGCACAACATGCACCCACTGGACTAAACTTTCCATCCGAAGAGGATAACTCCTCCCAGACTTCCTACTGAGGCACATCCCCTGTCGTAGGCAACGTGAGCCATGCCTGGGACAGCATTAGCTATCTCAGACCAAAGCCATGCCAGGAAGCAGTAGCTGTACAAATGTGGGCAGTGCTCAGGGCCATCCTCAGACTGTGATGAATGAACTTGTTGATGTGGACCCATCCTGTACCACAGTAACCCATTCCCTCTTCCTTGTGTGCCAGCCGAGTACCAGACCAGTGTCCAGGAGAAACTACCACTCATCATTGGCTCCTCTGCAGCAGGGCTGGTGTTCTTCATCGCTGTGGTTGTTATCATTATTGTGTGCAACAGGTAGGTCATCCTGAGCACACACCCTGGGGCTGTGGAAGGGAGTGGTGACTGAACACAGAAGGTGGCAAGGGGAGGATGGGGTCAGAAAGGTGAAAGGGGAAGGAGATGCCCCTGCATTGCATCTCTCAGCCCTGACAGACACATGCTGGTGCTCAGCTCTCTCTTTCTTTCCAGAAGACGGGGCTTTGAGCGTGCTGACTCTGAGTACACTGACAAGCTGCAGCACTATACCAGTGGCCACAGTAAGTACCGCAGCACCCCACTGGGCCTGGGGGTCCCCTCTCTCTTCAATTTGTGTTCCTGTTCACTCCTTCCTTGCGGTGTGAGGGGAGGGCTCAAGCCACCTGGCTAGGATGCCATGTGCATTTGTAGATAGGAAGACCTCTGTGTTGTCTAGATTCCCCATCAGTCCCCTGCCCTGCCTTGTAGGATCCATGTTCTCTAGACCTGCATACTGTCAGGTTCCAGCTGTGCAGCAAGCACCTACGCATGCTCTGCAAACCCCTGAGACATCCAACACTCGTCTCTGAAGCCTCACCCTCCCCTACAGTACAGCCCCTACCACCACACCTACTCTTGCTGCTCTGCCCCCTGAGCTTTGCCTAGCTTATGGGTAGCAGTGAGACCCTTTTTCCAACCCACCCACCTCCTGCAGAGTGCTGTCCTGCAGGAACCTCCTGGTGCCTTTGCTAGAGCCAGTCCCAGTGCTCCCAAAATTCTAGTAGATATGAGATATATCTCTCTATATAGACACATAATAAAATTCATAACATGCCATCTCTTGCAGCCTCCCTCTTCTAACATCCCTATGCACTGCAAGGCACTCCCTCACATCTAACATTCCTGCTTTCAGCCTCACTGCACGCCCTGCCTTACCCCAGTGCATCCGCATTCCCCTCATTAACCCCTGGCTGCATGCCCTCTGAAGTGCCTTTCCCCTCGCTCTCTAGAGACCTGTTACTAGAGTCCTACTTTGTACTCTTCTCAGTTGTTATTTACCTCCTGTTGTACTTGCAGCTTCAGGATTTTCTGTCCTTTTTATGCCTTGTTCGTCTACAGACCTGGCCTTTGTTTAGGGAGTGGAAAACATCAGCCATGCTTCCACACAGGACTCCCTGTTGCTTCTGCACTTTCCTGGGAAAGCTTTCCCAGCAGGCAGAGCCCCAAGCCGCAGCTCTGTGCCAGGGCAGCAGTGTGCAGGCTGTCCCTGACCAGGAGCAGTGTCACTTCTCAGCCAGAATATGTAGATACAGCTCTTGGCTGTTCCTCAGCCTGTGCTGCCTATCTAAACAGACATTCACACCTTCTCCCAAGGTCTGCTGTGTAACTTGACAGCTCCAGGCTGGGCTGGCATTAACAGCTGTGCATTCAAGGCTGTTGGAACAGGCTCGATGCCACCAGATGCAGATGAAGCGATAACAGTCCTGGAATGTCTTTTAGCCACGTTGTCACTGAAGAAATCAATCCAAGGCACAGTCCCTGCTTGGCTCCCCAGCAGTGATTGCTGTGGAGAGGCTACAGCTTTTGATTAGCAAATTGACAAGGCTCAAGGAGGCTGTAAGCCTTGTAAGCATTGAAGCAACTCATCTGAATCCTTACAGCATCCTACATCCGCAGCTGGGAGTTGTGCCTCTGGTTCTGGGTGTTAAGCTCCTTATCTAGTGAGCTCTGCTCTGCTCTCCAAATACCTCATTGGTATTGTGAAAAGCCAGTGGCCAGCAAAATGAGAGAAATGCAGGACTGCAGTTAAGACCTGCCCCATGGGGTAGGTAGAGTTCAATGAAGCATCAGCAGTCCAACCTCACCATGCCCCACTGCCATTGCCTTTCACATGAGGCAATGTAAAAGGCAGTGACCATTGTTGTGTCTTTTGGTCTGCCTAGAAGGAAGATCTTGGCATTTGTGATTTCCCCAATGTCCCCTACAGCTTGTCTTGGCTATGTTGGGACTACCAAGAGGGAAACCAGCCTCAGGCACGATTATCTGTCAGGAGAACAGGGGCCTGTCCATACTCCTTGTACTGCCCCTGGAACGGTCACAGACAGCCCTGTGGAGAAGTGAACATGTCTTGCTGGCTGTGTCAGTAGTCACAAGCACCTGGAGCTGTCTCCCCTATCGATCTCCATGTAGAGGACCAACAGCAACATGTGCCTCAGTTTACAGTGCAAGGCAGACCCTCACCATCTCCTCTCCTGAGCACTGAGCCCAGGTCTCCTGCTTCACTGCGACATACCTCTGATGGGATGGTGTGCTGGGGTGGAAGCAGCACGCAGGGAAGGCCAGTGTGGCCAGAAGGCCAGAGTTGCGGTCCCTACAGATGGTCCTCTTGCAGTGTTGCAGCGGGTTGAGTGTGGTGTGACATTGGTCTACCTATGCACTATCTCTTGAGAGCAAATGCTTCTCTTCAGCCAGATCCTGCTCCAGGGGATGTGTGGTCACAGTTTGCAGTTCTGATGCAGCCCTCCACTGTCCCAACAGTGACTTACTGGCCAATATTCCTTAGAATTCATCTTCAATAGTCATTTGCAGACATGGCTCTGCACGTTCTTTCTTAAACTACTTTTCTCTGTCTGCTTCATGCCCTTGATTACCCAACTTGCTGAGGTAAAGGAGCCTCACACAAAGTGGGGTCTCTTGCCCTTGATGCCCTCTGTCAGTCATTCCATTTGTGTCTGTCTGTCTGACTCTCTCCCTCACCTTTCTGCAGTGACTCCAGGGATGAAGATTTACATCGATCCATTTACCTATGAAGATCCCAATGAGGCTGTCAGGGAATTTGCAAAAGAAATCGATATCTCATGTGTCAAAATCGAGCAGGTGATCGGGGCAGGTGGGTGAACTGTGAAGGCTCGCTGGCACATTTGCCTCTGGGGTTTCAGGCTTTGGTGAGGATTTAGCCTTACAAGTACTGGGAAGACTATGTCAGTAAGGTCTTATACTTAGCTCCAGCCTGGGCTAGCAGGAGCAAGGTGCTCTGGTGCTGGAGGAGCAAGTACATTCAGTGCTGGGGAGAGGGAGTTCTCATGTGCACACAGTCCCATGTCCAGTGCTCCTCACCAGTGATGAGTCCATCTGAAGTGAGGTCCTTGGTGTGGAGTGAGGGAGGAAGTGTGGACTGGAGGATGGGTGTTCAGCTCAAGGGCATGCAGGGCAGGCATGACTGGAGCCTGTGGGAGCAGAGTACCCTGGGGAGAAAGGCAGAGGTCTGGGACACTGACAAGCCATACCTGTTCCACTCTGTTCACAGGGGAATTTGGTGAGGTGTGCAGCGGACATCTCAAACTTCCTGGCAAAAGAGAAATCTTTGTAGCCATCAAGACCCTGAAGTCTGGTTACACGGAGAAGCAGAGACGGGACTTCCTGAGTGAAGCCAGCATCATGGGGCAGTTTGACCACCCCAACGTCATCCATCTGGAGGGGGTGGTGACCAAGAGTTCACCAGTCATGATCATTACTGAGTTCATGGAGAATGGCTCACTGGACTCTTTTTTGCGGGTATGAGATACCAGGAGTGTGCAGCTCCAGAGGTTGTTCTGGACCAGAGGAGGACTGGAGGGAAAGATTCCTTTCCCTGTGCCAGTATAACAGTTCCCTCCACTGCCCATCATCTCCTGCCACTGAGGCAGCTGCTGTATAGTCTAGAGGTCTGGGTCTCAGGAACAGAGGTGGAGGTGGCACCAAGAATGTCATCTGTTACGTGTGTCTGTTCCCTCATACTGGTAAGAGGCTGTGCCTATCTGTACATGTGGCCAAACAGCACAGTCTGACATAGCTTTACCACAGGAGGACCTCACCTCCAGCTGCTGTATCTAAATCTTTGCAGGCCTGAGTTTGAAATGGATAATTTACTGTACTGAAGGGTGATAACCTGCTTAATAGGAAGAGCTTGCCCCTTCTGAACCCTCATGTGCAAGGTGTGGCAGATCTGCCACCTTTGAATGACAGCAGCCATAGTGGTGATGCCCATAGGGTGAGTGAGGGTGACTTCCAGCCCCTGTGAGCTTTCCACACTCCATGCTCCTGCATTGAGAGGAAACTTACGTACTTACCGCATAGCTGTGTCTTGACATGCAGTGCAGAAGGGCTACTGGCTCTTTGCTGCATATCAGTCCATGAATTTGCTCCTTTCATCTGGACTCTCTGTGTCTTCCCTAAGCAAAATGATGGGCAGTTCACAGTGATCCAGCTGGTGGGCATGCTGCGAGGCATTGCAGCAGGCATGAAGTACCTGGCTGATATGAACTACGTGCACCGGGACCTGGCTGCCCGCAACATCCTGGTGAACAGCAACCTGGTCTGCAAAGTGTCTGACTTCGGGCTCTCCCGTTTCCTGGAGGACGACACCTCTGATCCCACCTACACTAGTGCACTGGTAAAGCTGCCCTTTGGGAGTGAGAGGGATTCGTGGTGAAGGAACGAGTCAGAGAGAAAGAGGAAAAGGGACCCCATTAACATGGGGAGCACTTTTTCAGGGTGCCAACAATGGAAATAAGGTGCCAGATGGGAAAGAGCAATGACAGGAACCAAGGAAGATTTCCTCTTTTAAGTCCAGTTGTCCAGTGGCTGTTGATGGGCCCTGTAGTTTGTCCTGTGGATAACTTCCAAACATATCTGCAAACAAATACATGTCCTTGATAAAGCCCTTAGTTGGGCTCATGCATTATACCTGCCCAGCATGGCCCTACTGGGAATCCTCCCAAGATGCTGCCCTGGCAGTTTTGTGGCCAGAGCAGCAAGTCTGGGTTGTTTTTTTTTTACCACCTCTGTCCAGTAGTGCTGTCCTGCTGTCTGGGAGGCCATGATCCTTTTTCGTGTCATGTCATGGGCTCAGCCACAGGAATGACAGATGGAAGTGTGGATGCATGCCGGGTAAAGCCCTGCTGTAGAGATAATGATCCTCCAGAGATCTGTCTGAGTTAGAGAAACATTCCCAGAAATGATCATGGAACATGATCATGTAACAGCTTCCCAGAAATGCCCTGGTGCCAGTGACACAGGTTCTAGTGAGGACTTAAGGCCTTTCTCAGGCTACAGACTTGGTTGTTGTTCAGTAAGGTTTTGGCCCGGAGCTGTCACACCTACCATGATTTGCAAAGGCATCCAGCACCACTCCACAGCGATGCTGAAGGATCAAAGCCTGGGTGCAATGCCTATGACAAGACTTCTTGGAAGTAACTGTTGATAGAGCTGGGGTATAATCTGTAATCATGTCTCCCAGATATTTTGATGAGATGTTGGGCATAGGTCTTACAAATTCTAGCAGTAATTCAATCCCCAACAAACACCTGAAAATATGCACTCATTCTCATCTGAACTTGTGTGGCTTCGAGCATCAACCATTCAATCTTACGGCTTTTGGAAGCACCAGAGACATTTATTTTACACAACATGATCCTTAGGTCCAATTAACTTTCCCTTTGTTGAGCTAAACACACCAGAACTTCTGGTCTTTGCTGCTGTTTTCTATTCCTGTTATTGTGCCTGTGGCTTTTCTCTCTGTCATCTCTAATTTATTCAGTGGACACTATAACAGGACATCTATTATCTATAATGATAAATATATGCACCTAGAGTACCAGAAGTAATAGTATTTTCCTCTTCAAAATGCACTGTCCTCAAACAACGCAAGATGCATGAATGCTCTTTGTGTCCATGGATGGGCAACAGCCACAGGCTATGGCTTGGGAGTTTCATGTTGGACCTTGAGAAAAATCTCCTTTACCAACAAGGTGATGAAGCTCTGGGTCAGATCACCAGAGAGGTGGGAGGTCTCACTGAAGTGAGTTCCCATGAGGATCCTCCAAATACGCTCATTCTGTAATTTCTACTTCAGGACTTCTTTTCTTTAGCCATTTTTAAAATCTGCTGCTTGTCAGGAGCTCTGGTAAGAGCATGCCTGGTGGAGAGGACATCATGTTTGGTATGGAATACTTGATCTCCCCCTCTTGTGGAAAACAAAATATTTTTTCTGAGGTTCGTAGCTGTGAGAAGATTAAGGGACATGATCTTCTTTCATTATTCTAGCAAGTATAGGGTCTGAGTCCTATTAAGTCCTAGGAGACTCTTAATAAGACGTGGTAGTTACTCACAAAATGTAATGTTCCTTAATCTCCTCACAGCCACAAAGTGCAGACAATTTTGCTTATTTTTCAGCATGGGGGAAGGTTTTCCCTTATGAAGATCCCTTGAGTTATGAATGGCTCAAGTCCAAAAGCTCTGGTGGAAAATCAGGAGGCTGCAAGGGCTTAAGCAGAGCATTGCAGTCCCTGTGCTCCATGCTGTCTATGCCACTCTTGCGCACTTAAGTGCATACCTCCTCTAAAGGCATGCTTCTGATTTCTCCAGAGCTGCTGTTGCCCAGCAGGATGATGGAGACCCCATTGCCCATCCAGTCCATCCCATTTCACAGCAGTGACCAAGCATGCCATACTAAAGAAGATGTTCACTACTCTTCTGTCTCCATAAACAGTCAGGATCAAAAACTTCTGGATCATGTATACCTCAACAAACAGACTGTCGTGTGAGGGCTTCAACTCAAGAGCAATATCACTGACTAAAGAGCCTATAGATGTATATAACTGAAGAGAATGGTGTTCTAATTGCTGTTATTCTGCTATGGAGATAGCTAGGTGACAGCAAAAAGATGGAGGGAGATCCAAAGGGGATGGTCACTTTGGATTTTTTGGCATTCATAGCCATTCATTTTTCTACCAAAGATATTACTAGTACAGTCAGCATTTTGTCATGCTGAGGATTGCTATAGCAGTAGGCAGTTGAAAGGAGCTGAACTTGTTTAATGAGATGAGGAGGAGGCTTAGGGGACACCTCTAAGTGACCTGCAACACTTGAAGGACAAAACAGACAGATCCAGACTCTTTGCAGTGGTACCAAGTTATATAATAAGGGGCAGTAAGCAAAACTGGCTTGGGAGGTTCAAACATGAATGACTTGGAAAGCTTCTTCCCCAGTAGGGTGGTGGGGCCTTGGCACAAGCCAACAGACAAATGGAGGGAGTCATTATCCTTGAAGGTTTCCCAGACTTGGCTAGACAAGCCACAGACATCCTTTTGTAGTGCTAGGGATAGTCCTGTGGTCCCTTTCTTCACGGATTTTACCAGCCTATTAGAGGCAAATATTCTGTGCTGCCTTCTTTTTCAGTTAGTCTTGCTCTTTCTGTTTACCATCCTCTGTTTTCTTCTGCAGGGTGGGAAGATCCCAATACGATGGACAGCTCCTGAGGCAATCCAGTACCGAAAATTCACATCAGCCAGTGACGTGTGGAGCTATGGCATAGTGATGTGGGAGGTGATGTCCTATGGCGAGAGGCCTTACTGGGATATGACCAATCAAGATGTGAGTTGTTAAAAAACAATGAGCAGAAACACTGGAATTGGGAGTGTGGCAAGGCCAAATCATGACTACAGCTAGACCCTGCCTGTGGCATGTCCAAAGCCTTCTCTGTTGTGTGAAATGAGTCCAAGGTCAACACTTCTGGAAGAAGTCATGGGGATAATTTAACCTTTTGTTCTGGTCCCTTTGTGCTGCTGTGGTAGAGATCAGGAATTGTACAACACCCAGTGCAGTAGGATAGGGTTAATGTGAGCACCCTCAGCAGTAGTAGATGCCCAGGAAGAAGGGAGCAGGTGGGTGGAGACCAAAATGCTACCCCTGACCTGAGAGCTTCTGGAGCAGCAGCCAGATCTTCATCTGCAGGACACCACAGGGATTTGGCGGAAGTATGTTATAGAGTCACAGAATGGTTTGGGTTGGAAGGGACCCAACGTCAAGGATGCCTTACACTAGGTAGTCATTAAATCTTCTATGGTAGGCTTAGACTGTGATGTGTATGAAGCTGAGCAATTTGTATGCAGCCAGAAGCTGCAGCTAGAACTTCATGACTTTTCTCTAATTCAGGTGGAACTGTTACCTGCACTTCTTTCTCCCTCGGTCCCAGGCAGTTTCCATGAGTCCTTGCTTCCATGCAAGGTTGGCTTGTGACTGCAGTCTATACCTTCACCATGGCAAGGCCATTCTCCTTGTTTCTCTTGACCTGATATCTTGCTGGTCAAAGCCCATCAGTCCAGTGGCAGTGAGTACTATGCAGAATGCCACACCTACACGTGTGTGTCCAGAAGATCTCTTTGGCGTGGTGCTCCTAGGTCTCTTACAACATGGGGTTCTGCAGGAAGAATTAACTGTAACTGTGAGCAAGGATAAAGGTTGTGAGGGTACAGGAAGACAAGAAGTACCACCAAGACCAACTCACCTCAGACTGGCCATCAAAACTGACCCTAAAAAGAAAACTTGAGTCATTGTTGTAGGGGACTCCCTGCTGAGGGGAGCAGAGGACCCAATATGCCTTCCTCACCCACTTCACAGGGTGGTTTGCTGTCTCCCTGGGGCACGGGTTAGGGATGTAACAGACAAACTTCCCACCCTAGTAAAGCCCTCTGATTATTACCCCTTGCTAGTTTTTCAGGTGGGCAGTGATGAGGTTACTAGAAGAAACCCTAAATCAATCAAAAGAGATTTTAGAGCCTTGGGGCAGCGGCTTAAGGGATCAGGAGCACAAGTTGTTTTCTCCTCTATCCCTTCAGTGGCAGTCACTAACGAGGAGGTGAACAGAAAGAACTATCAGATTAACTCACGGCTCCAGGACTGGTGCTACAGGCAGGGGTTTGGGTTTTTCAATCATAGGCTGA
>VWZO01004152.1:6637-20691 GCA_013396975.1 Bucco capensis
TTAAGGAATCGAAACAGAAAAAAAAAAAAAAAAAGGCTGCGATTGCTGCCGGGGAAAAGCCGCATTTCTCCTGAACCCCGAGGTCTGGGGTCGCTGTGTGTCCGTCCTTCCTCCGGCGTGTCCTCCGAGTCAGTTTGTCCCGGTTTCAGGGGACTGCAATGCAAACAGCCCCAGTTAGTTCTACGGAGCCGCAGCTGCAGGACTGGCAGTACCTGCGGGTGCAGCTCTGCCTTTGCCTGAAAGTGTGGGGAGATGGGGTTAGCAAGAAGTGTGGGTAACTGCACGGTCCCCTTTGAGAGGGAATATCCACTGCCAAGTGCAGTGGGTGAAAGCTGAGGTTTGGTGGTGGTGTGCTTTCGCTGTTAGTTTTGGAAAACGTCTTATGCAGCTTGCAGCTTTTGTAGGGAACGAGGTTTTCTCTTGTACGGTGGTGAGCTGGCGGTGAGAGCCAGCAAGAGGAGGGTTCGCTCCTGCAGGAGAGCGATCAAGAATTAAAACTCTTGTGTCTGGTGAAATGTTTGGGTTTTTACATCCAGCACTGCGCCTGGGGAGAATTTTCATCATTTGCACTTTTTATTGACGTACCTTTGAGATCTGAACCAAACCTTGTGTTTAATTATTTCCAGCCCAGCTTGCAGAGTACGTGTTTGGAGGGGTGGCAGTGACAGCACTGCTGAATGAGCCTTTAACCTGGAGCCCATAAATTGCTGAAGCAGCAGCTAGTAAAACAATCGTGGGTAATTGCGGTCTGACACAGTTTTCCCACTGCGCTTCTTCGGGAGCCAGCGGGACACATTAAGTGGCAGCTTTGTAACCTTCTGTGCTGCCACTGACAAAACTCCAGGTGACGAGGTGACAAGCTGAAGCGCACCAGGACGGTTCCATCCCTGTCCTCAGGGAGACAGGGCTGTGCAGCCCATCAGCAAGGCTGTGACAGGCTTTTAGCATTTTGCATCGTGAGTTCTGTTTCGTGAGGCCATCCGAAAGCAAATTATCTGGGGAAGCCAAACCCTGTGTTTGCTACATGCGGATACAAAGCAAATCTCTATGCCTGCCAGGAAGCAGCTGAAGGGGGTGGAAGGGGTAGGGAGAGGACCAGCTGGTCTTTGACAGTCTCTGGGTGTCAGCAGTTGGGGGACTCCAAAAGCAGAGAGAGCAGGGGCAGGATAGGTATGGAAATGCAGGAAACTGAGAGCTGGAGAGCTGGGTAGAGGGAAGAGAGCTCTCCAGGGGAGAAAAGGGGGGTTGAAGAGCTGGAGAAGTAGAGGGGAGATTGGAGTGCCAGGGAGAGAAGAGAAGGGGCTTACTGTGTGTCAGCCCCTTTGAGTTTGGCTCATATGCTGTGTGGGCAGGGTACGGGCAATGGCATATGCCACGTCTCTGCCAGCATTGTGGCCGTGTTGTGAGTCAGGACAGGAGGCAGTTCCACTAACAAGGGTGACTTCCCCCCGAGTTGGGTACCCAGTGCTGTGAGGCTGGTCTGTGCAAGTGCTGGGAGCCAGGTCCTAGGGAATTGTGAGAGCCCTCTGTTCATCTTTTGTAGTGCAAAAAGCAACAGCTTCAGGATGGAGACCTGTCTATTTTCACCCCCGAATTATTTAAAAAATGCAAGTTCTTCCTGCCCTAAAACCATCATCCCCTGTCATGCTCCCTTTTGTGTCACTTGATTGTCTTTGCACGGGCTCTTTCCAGGCTTTTCTTGTGTTGGGTGAGCCCTGTACCACTCCCCGGGGTCAGAGCAGGGTGGCTGCATGTTGCCTCGATAACACAGAGGTCCCTGGTGTGCAAGGAAGAGTCTTGGGACCCCTGATGATCTGGGCCACACCTGGGCTGTGTTGAGTCCTGCGTCCAGAGGAGAGAGCTGCTTTTCTTACCAGCAGAGCATGGCTCATCCTGGAGATGGGGCAGCTTGGCTCTGCTGAGCCAGACCTATCAGGCAACTGGAACTCCTGACGCTAAACTGATGCTAATTTTCTCCTTGTGACTATGGGCTGTGGCAGCTTGGCTGTGCCCAGGGTGGTGCAGCGGGTGGGGGTAGGGAGGCTGCAGGCAGGTCAGGGTGTCAGCAGGACTTGGTGGAGGGTGGTCGCCCACTACATAGTTCTAACTATAACCATGGCAGTTGAACTAGAGCAAATCAGCCCTTGTCTAAGGAGGACACCAGGGCTGTGAGTCTGGTGCATGGGGACTGGTCTTGTGTCGGGGGAAATGTGGTGGGTCAGAGTGGGTATGTACCTGGGTGGGATGGAGCCACACAGGGTGCTGAATGATGGTGGACCTGGGAGACAAAGTCTGCTGCTGGGTGCCATTGAATGGGGTGAGAAGATGGGTGGGAAATGAGGGCTTTAGGCCCTGGTAAAGTTTGAGAGTCAGTGAGCAGAGGAGTTGCCCTGTACCGAAGGACTAGAACCTGGGCTGCCCCACGGGATGGGCTGTGCTCTGTAGGACATGCTGGAGAGGCTATGGTGGGGTCTGTGCTTTGCGTTGTAGGGTGTGTCTGAAACTGGTCTGCTGATGGGACTGCTCCATAGTTCCTGCTGGGCCCTGTGTTAAAGTCAATATTTTGCATGCTTGGAGAATTGGCAAGGAGGCAGCTCTGTGGTAGATAGAGTATGGTTTGGGGTCAAGGGTTGTTTTTTTCCACAGCAGAGACCGGAGTCAGAGCCAGTTCTTTCCTGTAAGTTTGGAGAGTGCCACTAGATGCTCTGAGTCTCCAGCCACCCCCTCTTCTTGTGCAGGGGTGCAGCATGTAAAGCCAGATCTTGCTGTCTAGAAAAGGCATACAGTCCTCCTTGCTCTGCAGAGCCAGCAAGGCTGTTTATAGACAAGCAAGTCTTCCAAGAGATTTGAAGCTGCAGTGTGTCCTCTGTTCTCAGGCGTGCCTGGTGTGTGTGGCATTGTGTGCTGACAGGTGAGGAACTGAGGAGCACGAGGCAGGATGTGTCCAGGCTTATAGATAGAAAGGTTTTGTTTTATTATTTTTTTAAGATTGATTCTGTCCAGAATAAAGAGTTCAGATGGAAAATGAACTGTGTGCAACAATCCACCAGAATCTCTCACCTAAGTAGTAGTTGTGGTAGAATAAGGCCTTTGTTGATAGACATCGGGGACCTTCCAGACACTCCAGGTGTCTGTTGGGATGGTAGCCCCAAGTGTAGGTGCCTCCATTGGCTTTCTTCTCCTGGCCATAGGCACTTCTCTCAGATCTAGGTGCATTGTGGCAGCTGGCAAGATCTAAGCATGCAGAGCACTGGGGGTGTTTGTGAGACCCATTTTACATGTCCTTGTATTGAGCAGGAAAGAAACGACTCTGACATGCTCTGACATGAACTCTTCAGAGACATCCACAAAGGATGTCCTGAGAAGAAAGTGCAACTCAGCACACTCTTCAAATGGTGTAACATCACTGTAAGTCCAGAAATTTTCTGCAGTAACTGATAATGCTTCTGAAGGACAAACTTCTTGATGCATAAATAGGCACATGATTGTAGACCACACAACTGAGGTACAATAAAAAGAAGATTTTGTTGTGTGTAGGGGCGGTTAAAAACCAGCAGCTCCTGTTGAGCTGTAGGACATTGCCTTGGAAAACCTTTGCTGCAGATGACTGAAAACTAGAAAAACAAAGCTGCCACAGGGAAGAGAGGTGGAGAGATCATGGACACAGCGGGACTCCTGGTCCTGCAACAGCCCTTAGGAGCCCTGGTAAGCGTCCATGCTCAGTGCTGCAGAGGAAGGTGAAAAATCCCCAAGGACCTGTGCCAGTGTGCCCAGGGGAAAAAACTTCTGCCTGATCCCAGAACTGACCATATGTTCCCTGAGCATATGAGCAGGACCTGCCAGCTGGCCCACCAGGGCTGGCTCCGGGAGACACCAGCACTGCCCAACCTCTTCCTTCCCTCCCCTGGAGTCAACTAAGGGGCTTCTAAGTATGGCAAAATATTCCAGAATGGATAGACCTGGAAGATGGCATTCCCAGTTCCTGAAGAAAACCATTGGGTGCTCCAAACTGTTGAGAGAACAAAAGCATTCTGATCTCTGCCAGAGCAGAGGCCTTAGAGCCTGGTTTGCTGCACCCATGGCAGAGATCATTTCAACATTTCCAGCTGTGGGAGGGAGCAAGTCCAGACAGTGGTGTCTGGTGAATCTGTCCCAAGCAGAAATCAAGAGAGGAGGAAGGCTGGCTGAGTACATGATACTGAACTGCCTCAGACACTGGAGGTTGGTTGCTGGTGGTGACAGGATGCTCCCATTGTTGTCTGGTTACCTTGAGATGATTTTCATATTATTGAGCCTTTAGACCTTGGGAACCTGAACTGTGTCCCCAGCAGCCCTGGGCCAGGCTTAAGTCTAGCCCAAGAGGAGGATAGATTAGTGGAGGAGGTGCAGCTGTGGGAGAACCAGGGGCTATGTCCTTGAAAAGCCTTGAGGATCTGGGATTGTAGGACCCAGAGGTTGAGATGTTTCTTGTTCTGGTAGCCACAACCAGGATCCTCAGGAGTTGGGAAGCTACTCCAGCGTCTTTGGCTCCTCCATCCTCAGACTCTGCAGGCCAATGGTCCAGCCTCAATGCAGGCTTCCCTCTCTTGAGATCAAGCAGTGGGTTGGCACCACAGCCTCTGCCTTCTCTGCCCTCAAACCCAGCAGCCCCTTGTGAGAGGAGATTTTATCAGTTGTCTTCTTACTGACATTGAGAGCCCTCACATCACTGAGGAGAGGAGATGGGAGAAGATGTGCCTCCAGATGGGAGGCAAGTTGTGGGACCAGGGCCTGAGAAGAGTAGGGAAGGCACAGAGCTGCCCTGGGAGGTGGCAAGACTCTCCTCTCAAGGGAGTCTGGCCAGGAGGCTGGAGGGACAATAATGGGCCATGGGTAGGTACTTGTGCTGGGCACAAGAGAAGGGTATGACCTTCTTTCCCCTCTCCTCTCTCTGTTGGCACCCAGGGCTGACTTGGCCAGGGTCAGTAGGCAAGGGTCAACTTGGGACAGGACAATGTCTGTAAAAAGGTGAGCGTACGGCTGGAAGCTCAGCAAGGGGTTATGAAGGAGACAGGAGAGGCCACAGAGGCAGCTGGTGTCCCCATGCACCAGGGCCCTCTTCCATTTCAGGTGAACCATGGCTGAGGGGACCCCATGAGCAGTGTCATGAGTGTGTCCATGCTCAGTGCTCCTCATGGAGGACTCCAACTAGAGCTAGCTTGGATTCCAAACTGGCTTGTCTGTAAGTTACCCATGTTACTGGGCATGGATCATGTCAGGTTTCCAGACAGGCAATAAAGAATTATACACAACAGCAAATCAGGTGCTGACTGAAATGTTGCAGCTGGATATGATGGACCGTGATGGCCAGGTGATAAAGTGACACTGCTTGTTTCAATAAACACAAACTAGTGCTTGGGGGAAAATACTTATTATACTTAGGGTGTACTATATTCTTGTATACATAGCACATGACTACTTGGAAAAGGTTTTGGAGTCACTGCAGAGCTTTCAATTAAAACAGGAGCCTGGGGCTCAGCAGTGAGCAGAGGAGTCGTCGTCGTGGTGGCTAGGCTTCGCGAACGAAGATCCAGGGAGGGCTCCACCCACGCTCCTCCTCAGCACCTTTTCCAAGTGCACTGATAAAAAGAGGATAGCGGATAGCATCCTTGAGCCTGCACAATGGATTTTTTTTAGGTGAGACACAGCATGCGCAGAGCTGGACCCACCCTTTAGTCCTAAGGTTCGTCTTCCAGGGCCTAGCAAGCTTGGACGCTGGCAGCGAGGTCCTTAGGACGGAGGTTTAACCTCTTAGCTGGAAGGCCTTCCAGGGCTAAACGAGCTCCATCTGCCCGGGTTTGGAATCAGAGTTGTCCTTCTCCTAGGATGACTGCCAGAAGGCTAATGAGCTCATCCTACCCATACAAGGATTCTAGGAACATGGGTATCACTCCCCACACTTTACCATGGGCAATGAGTTTAATGCTCCCGCAGAGGAGTAAATCCAGGGCTAATAACAGCACTGTCAGCACCATACTGCCTCTCAGAAGTAGTGCAGGCCCTGGGTCCTGATCTGTGCATGGGCTGCCTGAACCTGGCAGGAAATATGGACTGAAGCATCACCCTGTGCCTGCCTTGTTCTTGCCTGCTTGTGGCACATAAGTGCTCTTAGCAACTGCCAGGGTTAGTAGCACTGGAGTGTTTTCTATGTTGCTCCTGTTGGATTTTGTCCATGTTTCTTAAGTCTGGGAGCAGGATGTGTACTCTGTCCCAAATCGATACCCCCTCAGTGCCCTTTACCAAATGGCATGTATCTGCTTTTCACCACATGGCCAGGCTCTGGTTTCTTGTTCCTCTGTAGCCTGAATTACTTATTCAACATGCTTCATTCAGTCTGTGAAGGCACTCCAGCAACACACCTGGAATTTGGAGGATGCATGGCAGAAATGGAATTTGAAGGTGTGCAGGAAGGAGTGTGTGTGTTGTGTAGGGATACTCTGTGGGTGACACTGGAGTCCTGTTTTGCAGACAGCCTGCTGCAGGGCTAATTCCCTATTCACACTAGAGTTTGTAGAGATGGGGTAGTGTGTTCCTCAGCATCATGACAGCTGCCTCATGTTTTGATAGCCCAGTCCTTGTTCTCTTCAAGCAGATGCTGAAGGTGTTCCTGTACAGCTGTGAAACATAGAGTGTTGGTTTTGTTTGTGGAACAGATTACAAACTGGTTTACTGTGGTTTGAACATCAGCTGCCTGACCTTGTGTAGGTCAGTGCATTACCCTCCAAGAGCTAGTGAGGTTTTATAAATGGTCCTGGGTTCAGTTACATCATATTGTATATGAGCTTATTTCTCCTTCCTAGCAGGAAATTCTGGCCGTGAATTCTGCAGGATCTAGCTCTGGATCTGTACCTCTGGATGGCACTGACAGTGACAAGATCTTGTTGTGTCTCATGAGCCAGTCTGGCAGGGCAGGCTGGTACCTTTCTGCAACCAGCTGGGTCTCAGTTGACTTTCTGTATTTTCTTCTCATGAGAAAGATTGTGAGGCACTTCCTAAGCTGCAGAAAAACCTACTTTGCTTGTCTTTAAATATCCTTTGGGTTTAACTTCCTGCCCAGATTGGAAGGCTTTGTGAAAAATACATGGCAAAACCATAGTAAATCAGTTCAAGTACAAATATAAATGGGTAAAATTAATTAAATGTTCTATTTTAATGCCACTTTTGTTGCTGTTTTCAGTCAAGAAACATAACCAAAAAGGTTTATCCTAATTCTTAGTCTGTACCAAATCCGAGAGCACCATCAGTCAAAGCTAATGAAATAAACACAACTTGAACTGGACTGTTTGCCAGTCCCACTTAAACATAACAAATGTCTTAATAGTATACAAAAACTGGAGCTTTGTGCAGAATGGCCTGATATTGAAAAGCCTTTCTCAAATATGCGGTCATGAACGGTCCCCATGCCTAACGGACAGGATGCCATCCAGAAAGACCTGGACAAACATGAGAGCTTGGCCAGTGTGAACATCATGAGGTTCAACAAGGCCAAGGGCAAGGTCTAACCTGGGTCAGAGCAATCCCACGCACAAATACAGGCTGGGTGATAAGTGGATTGAGAGCAGCCCTGCAGAGAAGGACTTGGCCTTACTGTTGGATGAAAAGCTGGACGTGAGGCAGCAATGTGTGCTCACAGCCCAGAAAGCAACCATATTCTGGGCTGCATCCCCAGCAGTGTGGCTAGTGAGGGACTGCTCTGGCAGCAGGGTTGGACTAGATGTCCAGAGATCCCTTCCAACCACTAACATTCTGTGATTCTGCCCCTCTGCTCTGCTCTGGTCAGACCTCACCTCCAGTGCTGGGTCCAGCTCTGGAGTCCTCAGTAGAGGAGAGACATGAGACATGGACCTGCTGGAGCAGGTGCTGAGGAGTCCACAAAAATTACCAGAGGACTGGAAGCTCTCTGCTGTGAGGACAGGCTGAGAGAGTTGGGGTTGTTCAGCCTGGAGAAGAGAAGGCTCCAAGGAGACCTTATTGTGGTCTTTCAGTACTTAGTTAAAGGGGTTCATAAGAAAGATGGGGACAATCTTTTTAGCAGGGCCTGTTGTGACAGGAGAAAGCGTGATGGTTTTCAACTAAAAGAGGAAGATTTAGACTAGATCTAAGGAAGAAATGTTTTACGCTGAGGATGGTGAGATAGTGGCACAGTTTGCTCTGAGCAATGGTAGATGCCCCATCCCTGGAACCATTCCAGATCAGGTTGGATGGGGCTTTAAGCAACCAGATCTGGTGGAAGATGTCCGTGTGCACTGCAGAAGGGTTGGAATTAAATGGTCTTTAAGGTCCCTTCCAACTCAAACCGTGCTGTGATTCTATAACTTAATAATTGTTCCAACATGAATGGGGTTTCTGGAGGAATGAGCATCACTGGAAAGGTGCAGCTTGCAAGACTGGTCAATAAGGTAGATTTCTTCTTTTTTCTAACACCTAATAATAAAAAAAAAACCACCCTGATTTAAATGTTTTTATAGTTTAGTCATTGTATTTGGGCTGTGACCTCTGTGCTTAGAGATTTAATTCCCAAAGACAGGGCTTTGGAAAGTCTGAACGTAAATGTTATGAGAGGTTTTGTAATTTTAAACTCTGAAAGAATGGTTGAATTGATAACCTTCATAACTGAATTTACCAGTGACTCTCAGGACAGTGACCCTAGCATCACGTTTTCCACTTGTCACCAGGTGTGCATGGAGCTGGGTGTGACCTGCCCCTGTCTCCATGCACTGATTGTGCTTATGCTGGTGGGTCCTGCCTGCAGCAGTTGGTGCAGGCAGCAAGACTGCTCACTGACTTTCCGCCCCTCCTTGCAGCATCCATGTCCCTGCCTGCACCACTTCTCACAGAGCTTTTCTACCCCTTACAGGTTCTGAAGGACGCCTGGAGCCTGGGACAGTGTGAGCACATGTGAGGATGTGCCCATGCCCTGGCTGACCTGCTCACTGTCCCATCCCCCTGGCTCTCCCAGCCAGCGCCATGGGAGGATGCTTCTCGAAGCCCAAACCAGGTGACTGCCCTCTGATGCCATGCCCCATCCCACCATCCCTGAGAGGAGAAGTAGGTCAGCAATGGTGGATGCTGGCTGACGGAATGTTAAATCTCAGCTCCCACAGGGAGGATTACCAGCCCCTTAATCCCTCCAAATTCCTCAGGCACTCTCACTTCCAGGCAGGGAGCTGTGTGGGGGCTGCAGTAGTGCCAGTGGGCAGAGAGCTCAGCCTGTACCCTGCAACCCCATCCAAACCCTCTGCCAGCTCTTCCCTCTCCTGTCTCCTCATGTCCCCATTACCATCCCTGGTTCTGCCTTCTCAGATAGAATTACACCTGTCATGCCCCAGAGTGGATTTATGTGACAGCCATCCCTTATGTATGTCTGTAGCTCCAGCACCTTCCCTGCTTCTGTGGCTTTGTCACTTAATTGCCACCCCTTAATTTTGTCCTTGCTGGAAGAGAACAACCAGGGAAGGACCAGGACCACTTATAGCTTGATTTCTTGGTGCTTTCTCAGTCCCATCACCCAGGCCAGGTCCTGGGACTGCTCCACTCTCTGGATTTGATTTTCTTCGTGAAGCTTGTCTCTGTCTGCTGGCCGATGGAGAAAGCAGCTGTAGGCACCTGGACATCAAAGATGACCCTTACCCTGCATACTTCCACTATGGCTGGGCTGGGTGGGCTTCCTGCTCTGCAGTTTGGTGAAGGTGGGTGTGTGCAAGAGAGGAGTGGTCTGTGGTGCAGGCTGCATAGGCAGACTGGCTGGTCTGGTGTGGAAGTGTCAATGTTAAGCCTTGTCCTGAGCCCCTGCTGATAGCGTGGGCTTGGACAGGCACTACTTGGTTTCTGAGGCTCATCATACCCAGCAGCAGCACCCACATTGTCCCATTGCTGGTTCCCAGGGACTGATGCCAGTGTGTGGAGGCTGGTGCAATCAGCGTTGCTGAAGCTACCTTCGAGGAGAGCGCTCACCCTGCCGATCCTTCTGGCCACCTCAGAGGGAGCTGGAAGGAGCTGACCTTGCTACCTGCTCATGCCCAAAGGCAAGGGGATTTAGGTAGTTGTGCTGATGATCAGTTAGCATCCACATCTAGCCTTTGTGAGTGGGGAAAAGGTCTTTTATTGGCAATTTGTCTTCCTTGCCTCAGGCAGTGGGGATTTCAGGTTGAAGGACTTGAAAGGTCAGAGAGGCAATACAAGTGGTGTCTGAGACCCACTGAGCATCCCCTGAGTGAGGTCCTCTTCCTTGGCTTTGCAGCTCACAAGGAGAAAATAAAAGTGGTTTTCTGCCCTTGGCGTGTGCTGTGATTCTTATGGGTCATTGCAGTGCCAGGGTAGTATGACATTGAACACCATGAACGGTTTTAGTTTTTTTTCTGTGATAACCCATGCTGCTTATGTCTTTCCTTGAAATTTTTAAGGAGTAGAAAATGCACCCAGGAATAAATGCCTTTGTTGACTAAACTTGTAACAAACTCTGCTGGCAGTTCCACTTTATTTTGTATACCATCAGCAAAATCATGCTTGGTCTTGGACTGATGGAGGAAGAAAAGTGCTCTGCAGGCATATTTCCTGAACTGCAGAATTTCATGTAGGACTGTATTTGCATAGCAGAGCCAAATGACTGAAAATGCCATCCTGCAGTGTAATGCTCTCTCTTAAGCTCTGGTTTTGATTAGCAGTCTTCAGAGGCTTTTGACAAACCTTTCCTCAGCTCTGGTTAGCACAACAGTGACTGCAGTGCTTTATCCTGGTTGCTTATAAAACCTATGAATATAGTGAGGTAAACTGAGGGATTTGCAGACACTGATTGTTGTGGTGGAGAGATTTTTTTGGTATTTGTCAGTCCCATTTCTTGAGGGAGCTGTGCACCATCAGAGCTAAGCAATGGACTTTCCTATTTCTAAAAACCCACCTATCACCTGTATAAATGAGAAACAAATCATGCAGGGACAGAACAGAGCTATTTTCTCCATTGGTGCTGTTTCAGCATGAAGGGGATATTTCAGATGCAGCCTGAAATTTGTTTAGAGACTTCTGAAATATGTGTGCAAGGTCCTTATCTGTTCCATCTTCCTGTATCCGAGAGAGACCCTCAGTCCCCCTGAGCACCTTCAGCATTTCAGATAACATTTGACATTGCACACACAGAGTGCTGTGTGCCAGGAAGACCTTTTGATGAGCAGATCACTGGTACAAGAGCTCCGGGGAGTGGAGTCCTACAGCAGTAAATAACTGTGCGGCTGTATTAGAGGCTAGCCCCAAACTCAGGCTGCTGCTGCAGCGCCTGACCCCATCCTGATATTTAAATATTTAATTAAGAGCTTATGTTCCAGCAGTGAAGTAATCTTCTGTTATCTCTAGTGCTGCAGTCCCATGACACTGAAACTTCTTCTGAAGGCCCAGTTCTCAATCTCTGCATAATTTTTATCTCAATTTTTCTCCGGGTGTGTGATGCATATGTGATGAGCTGCCAGCTGGCAGTCTCTGTGGGATCCCAGCACCCCTCCAGGAGAGGCAGCCAGGTCAGAGTGAGGGGAAAGGGAGCTGTTGGTGTAGCAGCCGTGTCTCTATGTGGGGCGTGGGAGAATGGCTTGCAAAACCTATGAAGTTGTGATTATTTTTCTTTGTGCTCTCTGATGGGCTCAGCAGTTGATGGTGGGGCAGAGCAGCATGGCTTTTCTCTGTGTGAGCTTTGCCCTCGTACAGAGGGTGCATTTGGCTCTAAGCAGAGGACATGTCCACTTGCAGGGATGCTGCACACTGCTGGAGGGCATGTTGTGGGCTGTGTGTCCTGAGCTTGACTCTGAGGGTGCCCCCAGGCTTGGCTGGCAAGTCCTACCTCTTGGGTTTTGGGAGCATGATGTTTGCTGAACAGGGCATCTGGAGAGGTAGAGGCTAGGCATGTTTGATGTGATGATTTTGTCATTAGCACTGTCATTTTTAGTAGAAATGGTTTGGAGTCTCTTTGAGACTACCTAAAGTCCTTGTCATCAAGGTTTGCAGTTAAGAGGCAGCTGAGGCGAGCCCAGGGCATGCCTTGAGAGCTCAGCTCTGTCAGGGCAGTGTGAGACCCCAAACATGTCCTGTGGTTGTGGAGTTGCTCTGTGCTGGCTGCAGAAAGATAAACCCTGCTGGTGTAAACTGGGCTTTCTGGCTGTGCCCACTGAACCCTGCTGCTATTGCCATCATCACTACCCTTGATGCTTTCTTGATTTCCACTGCCCTTAGAGCTGCCAGCACTGTAGACCCTTTGCAAGGCTGTACCCTACCCTCACTGCATGTTTGCTCTGTGCCTGCAGCCCCTAAGCAGAAAACCCTGAGGCATTGCAGAGTTTTGTGGCTGGGGAAGGTAGACACACAGCACTCCCCTCCCAGCTCCTCCATACCCCATAGTCAGGTATTTCCATCTTACCATCTCCATCTTGAATCTCTGAGATTCAAGCCAACTCTTGGCTCAAGCCAATTCTCTCTTCTGCACTGCTGTATTAACTTAGGTTCTCCTTGTTTCTACCACTTTAAGTATTATACTTTAAATGGTATGAGACTCATAGTTTAAATTTAGCTTCTAGAAGGACATTGAGCCATACTGGGAATTGAATCCTGAGGTAAAGAAGTCTTGGATCATTTAATAGACTTAAAATAAGGACCATGGCCCTGCACTGGAGCCCAGTCACCCTCCACCTGCCAGCACCCTGCCTAGGGAATGGTGCCAACATTGCCAGCCTTCTGTCACAGGTGCTTGCCTAAAAGCAGATAGGGACTTTGATTTACCTCACAGGGCTGTGAGTAATGATGGAGAAGGAATTAATTTACAGAAGCTGTAATGGGGTATTAGTGACTGACTGACAGGTACTGGCAGCACAAGAGTATTGTGGCCAATCTGAAAATAACCTGAGCCAGCTGTGATATATGGAGTTGAGATGCAGTTCCTGGGTCCCAGCAGTGCTCTAAACTAAAGGCTGAAAACCTGGAAGAAAAAATAAAAATGGGATGAAAGGTTTGGCAGGTCATGACTTAGACAGGTATACTCTTTGCTGGGTATGAAACTGGCTGGATGGCTGAGCCCAGAGGGTTGTGTTGAATAGAGTTAAATCCAGTTGGTGACCGGTAATAAGTGGTGTTTCCAAGGGCTCAGTATTGGGGTCTCTTCTGTTTAATATTTTGATCAATGATAAGAAGATCGAGTGCACTCTCAGTACATTTGCAGATGACACCAAGTTGGGCAGGAGTGCTGATCTGCTCGAGGGTAGGAGGCTCTACAGAGGGATCTGGACAGACTGCATTGATGGGCTGAGGCCAGTGGGATGAGGTTCTACAAGGTCAAGTGCTGGGTCCTGCACTTGGGTCACAAGAACCCCCAGGCTCGGGGCAGAGTGGCTGGAAAGCTGCCTAGTGGAAAAGGACATGGGTGTGCTGTGTGACAGCAGCTGAACATGATCCAGCAGCATGTCCCAGGTGGCCAAGAAAGCCAACAGCATCCTGGCCTCTATCAGCAGTAGTGTGCCAGCAGGGCCAGGAAAGCAATCTTGCCCCTGTCCTCAGCACTGGTGAGGCCACACCTCAAATCCTGGGTTCAGTTTTGGGCCTCTGACTCCATTGAGTGGGCCACTGAGATGCTGGAGCGTGTCTGGAGAAGGGCTCTGCAGCTGGTGAAGGGTCTAGAGCACAAGTCTTCTGAGGAGCTTGTGAGGGAACTGGGGTTGTTTAGTCTGGAGAAAAGCAGGCTCAGGGAGGCCTTCTTGCTCTCTACAATTGCCTGAAAGAAGATTGGAACAAGGTGGGTGTTGATCTCTTCTCCCAAGGAACAAGCTATAGGAAAAGAAGAAATGATCTCAAGTTGCTCCAGAGGAGGTTCAAGCTGGACATTAGGAACAATTTCTTCACTGAAAGAGAGGTTAGGCATTGGCACAGGCTGCCTAGGGAAGTGGTGGAGTCACCAGCTTTGGAGTTTTGCAAAAAATGTGTAGATGTGGCACTTTGCAGCATGGATTAGTGGCATGGTGTTGTTGGACTTGATGATCTTAGAGGTC
>VWZO01004162.1:0-41512 GCA_013396975.1 Bucco capensis
CCTAAGCCTGGTTTAAATCTGCCGTGGCTTCCGGGCTCCCCCCACGTCAGCCTTTGCAGGCCTGTCTCACCAAGACTAAGGAGAGGAAAGGATCACCTCCTTCCACCTGCTGATCATGTTTCTAATGCAGCTCAAGAGGCTGTTGGCTTTCTTTATGTCTAGTGCCCACTGCTGGATAATGTTCAACTAGTGGTCCACCATGACCCTCAGGTCCTTCTCTGCAGGTCTGCTTTCCAGACAGCTGCCCATCAGCTGTTGCCTGATGTCATTCCTTCCCAGGTGCAGGTCTTTGCACTTTCCACTGTTGACTTCATGACCCATTTCACCCACCTATTGAGTCTCATCTGAAGGATGGTACAACCATTTGGCCTATCAGTCACTCTTGCCTGTTCTCTCTTACCAGCAAACCTGCTGAGAATGTACTTTGCCATTAATGAAAATTTTGAACAGTGTTGGCCCCAGTCATACACTCCTGGGGTGTAGCAGTAGTCATTAGCCTCCAGCTGGACATCCTGCAACTGATCACATACAATATATTTTATCACTCCTAGATATGTTACATTATTTTCGCATTAAAACCTATATTTCACTGAACAAATACAACTTTACTTTGGATATCACTATTACCAGGAGCTGGCAAAATTGCTCATACTTGAACTACATTTAGGTAATCCTCTGAAACAGTTGTTTGGGATGTTGAAGATAATAGTTGCAAAAATAGATGGAATTTAAAGATTACCGTTATACAGGTAAATAGTTCCTCGATAGTACTGTTATTGGAAGAAAACACTTAAAGAGGAAAGGTGTGATCAGGGTTATGTTTTGACACTAAGAAGTGCTTCTCTAGCTGTCTTTAAAATAGTAAGACTGATTTCATTCCCTGGGCTGAGTCAAATCAATTTTGATATATAATTCAGAGAAGTTTATAACACTTTTACATTCCATTAAGTTTCATTATAATAGTCATTCAGAGTGAGCTTTTCATACTTCTGTGTTGCATATTCTAGGGCAATTCAGCTGGACACACAGAACTGAACCATTTAAGAAGGTTGTACCTGTGTGATTATAATTACTGGATGTTTATGGAGAACAAAAATTTTATCCATGTACTTGCCTCAAATTAAAACCTATACTTCTTTTAAAAACAGCACTTTTGGTGAATAAATCAGCTTTGTTAAAGTTTGCTTTGCTTTCTGAAGTGCAAGGGTACTCAAAATGAATACCATTAATAGTGTGTAAAATGTCATTTCATTCTATTTTACAGTTGACATTGCTGTATAAGACAACTGAAACAAACTACAGTCATTACATTTCCATATACCAATGAAGTTATGTAAGCAACATTCAAGTTTAACAAGTATGTGTGGAAAAATATCCCTTTTTTGTAGGAAACAACTCTGTTGAGTATTTTCAAAAGTACTTTGATCCTTTTCTGATATCCTCAGTGTATAGGCTGCATATGAAAAGAGAAGTTGCTTGCCTGCAGCTCCATTTCTAAACATGGATTATGGAAATCTGCTCTGCAGAGGTTGTTTTGACTATTCTGCAGAAGGGGAATAATTTGTTTTACCATTCTGTGCCTATAGTTCAAAAATACTATGGTCTTTATTAAAAACGGTATTTCTTATAAATGTAAGGTTAGCAATGTGTATAGGTCATGTCTAAAATTCATTTTTAACATATATTTTATGCAGCTGAACAAAATTGTATTCTCTTTTGTGATCTTGGAACAGAAAACCTTTCTGCGTGGAGACAAAAAGCAAGGTGGTCTTTTACAGTGTATCTGTCCAGAAGCAATCTTTTTGGAGAAGAACACTACAGTCAAAAGCTGTGCTGAAATATTTGTGTATTGCTTGCTTGCAGGGTCTTTTGTTGTTGTTGTTCTAATTTGTTTTTGCATACATTTTAATTTTCCATTCTTTTCCACCTGTAGATGGTGGAGACAAAGGAAATAAAATGGTAAAATTTGTTTTGCTCATCTTTCAGCCAATTTCATATGCTTTTAGAAATAATTACCAAACTCACTAATATTACTAACTTTGTCATTCAGATCACTTTTAAGGTAAATTTATTCCTAGAGGAAACATTACGTTTTCATAGACACTGAAGTGGATAGTAAGAAGATGAAGTAGCTGGAAGTTTATTTAGAGTGTTTCATTATCTTAGTGCAGCACAAAGCATGGGACACTATCTGTGACTTAGTGGGTCATTGGCTCAAGTCAGTTTAGAGGTTCTCAGTCCAACCAAGTTTAGGATTTGTGTTCTAGGGTGACCATGTGCTTTATGTTTCTGCTGGGGCATGTCCAGACCAGTGTAATTGTTTTTGCTGTCACCATGTTGTGACTAGATAATCAGTGATGACTTATATATGTTCAAAACTGAGGTTCTTAGATCAAAGACAAAAAGAGCCTGAGATGTGGGAATAAGTACAGTTTTCCTGGTTTTGTGTAGTAGCACATTTGATGGTTCTTTCAAAATAATTCTCTGGTACTTACTGTTGATGAGATCCAAACCATTACCTAGCTGTATTCAAGTACCCATTTGCAACTCTCCTTCCTTACCTGAACTCTGACCTGGGCAGTTTGTTGTGTATCAAAGGGTGTTGTAGGCTCAGAGTGCATATTAGGGATCCATTAGGACATGAGTGTGTTATGTGGAATATTACATATACTTTGTCTCTGAGTGTCTTTAAATTAAGACTTCCACAAAGATAAACATAATCTTGAATTCCCACAAAACGGTTGGAGAATGAAAAAAAGTTACTAACATTTGGAGCCTGGGGCATGTCTAAGCTTTCATTTTGCAAGCTGATCATTTGTTTTGGAGGTGAAAAATGGATGCAAATGATTGCTTTCAAGCCTACAGAGTTTAAGTTTTGCTTGTATTCACATATGACTATGCAATACTAAACATGGAACTTAGAAGCTTAAGCAGCCTGAAGGAAGGATGTATACATGTTCAAACCACGCCAAAAATAGATTTTAGAAGTGACTAACGTCCTGGTTTGACCAGAAGAACTAAGAATTTATTAAGGGTCAAAAGGACAATCTCTTTGAGAGGACCTCTAGATGCCCCCCTCCCTCTCCCCTAACGGGGAGAGCAAAATAAAATAAAACACTGGATCTACAGACAGTGAATTTATAAGAATAGCTTTATCTATTTAAATGCTACAACCATATAAACAGAGAAATAATNTTTTATCCCCTCAAAGGGAAAACGACGTACAGGTGTCAAAGGACCTCCCCCCCTGATGTCCCTTTCTCTTCAATTTTAGNGGAGAAATAAAGGGTTGTTAGTTGTTAATAGCCCCCGGCCTCCTCCTTTTTATATTGCTGGGCTGAACACTCGGCTCAAGCCCTAGGCCCATGAATCATCACCCCTTATCAGAAAAACTCCTCCACCGAAAACAAAATCCCTCACTCCCTTCCCGGGGAGGGGGAAATAGGAGTCAACCCAGCCGGTCAGAAGATCAAAGCANGGGAAATGTCTCTGTCCCTTGTCTGTTAATCAAATTTTATCCCCTCAAAGGGAAAACGACGTACAGGTGTCAAAGGACCTCCCCCCCTGATGTCCCTTTCTCTTCAATTTTAGTCATCCTATGACACTATAGTATAAGTTTTAATTAATATACTTAAAGTCACAGGTTATATATATGCTCAAGTACTTGTAAATACATACATAGATGATATGTGGGAATAAAATTTTCCCAAATTTAAGTCATAGACCAGTGGACATCGTTACCCTTGTAAGGTGACAAATATAAAAAACTTAAGACACAAAATGAATTAAGGTTTTGGTTTTTTATTTCCTGTCTTATTATGAAGGGTAAGATGAAGCTTAAGAATGCAGTAAACGTCTCATCTCCTTACTAAACTGAACCAGGACTTTTGCACCGCTTTGTGCACACTTCTATAGTTTCAGCAAACTTGGATTTCATGACCTGGACCTGAGAGATCATCATATTGGATTTTTGTTGTTGTACTGGGAAGAGGAATGCTTTGCTTTGTTTTTTTTCTGTAGAAATAATGTTTGAAATCTTAGGCTGTATGTTCTAAGAACTATTAGGGAGGAGTACCCTGAGGTCACATTGAATCCTGTCATAACTTAACAGACTTTGGTGATGTGCTTGGAGAATTGAATTAGGTATTTATGAATACGATGGAATTAAGTTTATTTTCATGGTCTTGTTTTCAGTGTGAAGGCCAAACTATCTCTGTAGGATCCATTTGAGCTTTACAAGCACATAAGTGTAGTCAAGCCCATTCAGTCCACTGAGACACACATTAAGTACTGTTCTTTGTGTAGGGCACAGGTGGATTCTCATATTTATTGAATGATGAATCATACTCTTATTCATTTTCAGTTCTGACCAAAATAAGGACTCTGTAGACTGATTATGGGTTGTTCTGTACACCTGCTACTCTCCCAGAAATGCGTTTTCATTAAAGTGGATAAGAATTGCCAGTAGTTGACATAGATTGTGAAAAGGCTGAAAGGTACAGAACAGAGAATAGTTTTCCATTGCTTGCTTTCCCCCTTCCAAAATCCAAAAGCTTTTAATAAGCATTTTCTATTCAGGGAAGTGTACTACTTATTGTATTAGTATTTTTAAAGGGTAAAGATTGTTTCTGTGATGTTACAAGGCATATTTTTGATAAAAAGAATGGCATTTAGTATATCTCTCACTCAAAAGTGTAATAATCAGAGTGAAATTTCTAACCAGAACATGCAAATCTCCAATGCAGTCTAGGCCAGCAGCAGTGGCAGATACCCTTTTTCCATGTTTCCGTTCCAAAGAGCTGGTCCTCATGATTGTATTTTTTGTAAGGCACATACACACTAGAAGGCAGGGGTTCTCTTGTGACCTCTACTGACTTACTTATTTTAGTATTTGTAGCTTTATATATTATTTATCATATTTTAAAACATTTTTAATGATGCATGATTTTTTATTAGTTATTAAATGATAAAGAAGTCCTCAGTTTAAGTAAAATTACTTGTAAATGGTATAGGACAATGCAGTAATGGTTATTTCCTCATAAAGGTCCTTTCCATCCATCTCTAAGTCCTTTTAAAATACTGTTTCTTTAAAGTCATTTACTGGCAGAGCATTAAATTCAGATGTTAAGAATGAGGAAGTGAAAAAATGTGTTTTACTCTATTGTCTTATATCAGTACAGTCCAAGAGATGTCTAGCATGTAGACTTCATGTGATTAGAAAAGTATACAACTGAAGGCAACCCTGTAGCACATGAGGGTAAGTTCCTCTCCTGTTTGGGAGAAGGTATAAGACATTTTGTTCCTCCAATTACTTCATTATGAATATCTTCTTTTTGGATATTAGAGCTGGCCTTTTGCATGTTGATTGTGCTTAATGGATGCTTTATTCTTTTCAGTGTTGCATAACTTCATATTTCAGTTGCTTATTCTCATTTTCAAAAAATGGTTTTGTCACTTCTCAGCCTGGATATTTTTTTCAAATAAAAGACATGGTGGCATTTGACATTATTTTTACTGAATACTTTTATGCCTTTAGAAACCTCTTAAAACTGAGTCAGTGCTTAGGGCCTGAATGGGTTACACATTTAGGGTATTTTGAGGATTTCTTGAATATGAAGGTTTTCCTCATGTAAATTGGGAATCTAGTAATCTCAGAAGTGAATCATGCTTGTATTGAGCTGAGTAGGTGATGTAAGAATCACGGCTGCAGGTTTAATTTATGTCTTTCTTTTTAAGTTTCACTTATGCTCTGTAAAGTCTTAACTTCATTTTTCAGAAAAGACAAATTAAATTATAATTAATTCAAATATTTTGGCTCTTTTAAAATTTGAAGATTTGATGGTTTTTATTATAAAATTCTGTATACTAATATTTATTCTGAATCCACATTTCAGAAGCTAAAAAAAAAAGTAACATAAAAAGGAATGGCTAATTATTTTAATATGAATGGTTTGATTTCATACATTTTCCATGTGACAATCACTTAGTTTTACATGTTTTCAATTACAAATTTAAGTAGTTAATTACAGTGAAGTAGATGTCTTTCTTTCAGTCAGAAATGTTAGGAATAATGGCATAGGTCTCAATTTTGTTTTGCATTTTTCTCTTTTAAAGTTAAGGATAAATTTCAGTGACTTCTTGCTTTATACAGTCAGAATAGTAATTCATGAGTTCTAGTGGGTGGATACTGTGAGCCTTTGAGTAATCTATGTGCTAGTGCTTCTCTTTCTGAAACTAAAGGTAATACAGATCTGAACAAAAATGGGACAATGCTAAAGAAGCTTAATGAAATTAGTTTTTCTTCTCTTTAGATTTTTCCTGTAGAATGTCACCATTATGAAGAACTTGCTGTCCTTTGTGATTTCTTGAAGTAATGGCTGAAGAAAGAGTTTGAAAAGATAATAACTGTTGATTAATATATATTCTGCAAGATAGGAGATAATTGTTGATCAGTAATTTTTTGCATATAATTTCTAGTATAGGTCCCTGCCCTGTAAACCGCAGTGGTGTTTGCAGTAAATTCTTGTCTGTAGACTGCACTCCCTTTCCTTTCACATCGCTGTATGAGAGGAAGAATACAGTATTACTATTTATTTTAATTTTAGTATTTCTCACATGAATTCCTGATCCATAGGTGGCATCAGCTCAGTCTTACGGGTTATGACTCTTGGCAGTGTCATTGTGCATTTTACACATACAATCATATAATCATTATTGTTGGAGAAGACCTTTGAGATCACTGAGTTAAACTGTCCACTCAACACTACCATGCCCATCACCATGTCCCCAAGCACTGTATCTACATGTTTTTGAACTCTTCCCGAGGATGATGATTCAGCCACCTCCCTAGGTGGCCTGTTCTAACCCTCTTGGTGAAGACTTTCTTCCTAATATCTAATCTGAGCCTCCGCTGGAGCAGCTTGAAGGCATTTCCTCTTGTGCTATCACTGGTTAGCTGGGAGACTGAGCCCCACTTCACTACAGCCTCCTTTTCAGGTGGTTGTAGAGAGAGATGAAGTGGTCTCTGAGGCTTCTCTTCTCCAGACCAAACAACTCCAATTCCCTCGGCCTCTCCTCATAACACTTGTGCACTAGGCCCTTCACCAACTTTGTTGCCCTTCGCTGGACACACTCCAGCAGCTCAGTGCCCTTCCTGTAGTGAGGGGCCTGGAAGGAAACACTACATTTTAGGTGTGGCCTTACCAGTGCTGAGTACAGGGTGGCAATCACCTCCCTCCCTAGTCCTGCTGGCCATGGTATTTCTGTTATAAGTCAGGATGCTGTTGGCCTTCTTGGCCATCTGGGGACATTGCTGGTTTGTTTTCAGCTGGCTGTCGACCAAACCTCACAGGTCCTTTTCTGCTGAGCAGCTTTCCAGCTACTGCTCCAGGCCAGTAGCATTGCATGGGGTTATTGAGTCCAAGGAGCAGGACTTAGCACTTGGCCTTGTACAAAACGTCATACAATTGGCCTCAGCCCATCAATTCAGTCTGTCTAGATCCCTCTGCAGAGCCTTCCTACCCTCAAGTAAATCAACACTTCCACCCAACTTGGTGTCATCTGCAAACCTACTAAGGGTGCACTGAGTTCCATCATCCAGATCATCGGTAAAGATGTTAAACAGGATTGGTCCCAGTACTGAGCCCTGGGGAACACCTCCTGTGACTGGCCACCAACTGGTTTTAACTCCATTCACCACCACTCTTTTGAGCTTGGCCATCCAGCCAATTTTGTAGCTAGCAGAGAGTATGCCCATCCAAGCCATTTGCAGACAGTTTCTCCAGGAGAATGCTGTGGGAGACAGTGTCAGAGGCTTTACTGAAGTGTAGGCAAACTATATGCACAGCGTTTCCCTCATCCACCCAGCAAGTCACCTTGTCATAAAAGGACATCAGGTTAGTGAAGCAGTACCTGCCTTTAATAAATTCATGTTGGCTGGGTCTGATCCTCTGGTCTTCCTGTGCATGCTGTGTGATGGCAATCAGGACAATCCGAGGTCACACTGGCGGGCCTGTAGTTGCCCGGACCATCCCTCTGGCCATTCTTGTAGATTAGTGTCACATTGGCTTGCCTACAGTCATCTGGGACCTTCCTGGTTAACCAGAAGTACTGATAAATGACTGAGAGTGGCTTGGCAAGATCTTCCACCAGCTCCCTCAGTACTCTTGGGTAGATCCCATCCGGCCCCTTAGACTTGTGTGTGGCTATGTGGAGCAGTAGGTCACTAACTGTTTCCTCTCATGAAGACTTCCTTCAACTCCTCATTTCTGTCATCCAGCTCAGGGGGCTGAGTACCTTGAGGATAACTGGTCAGACTATTAGTCTGAGGCAAAGAAGGCATTAAGTAGCTCTGCCTTTTCCCCATCCTTGGTGACAGTGTTTCCTTGCACATCACATAAGGGATAGAGATTCACCCCATGCCTCAGCTGATGTGCCGTACCCTCTTTGCCTGTCCTGTTTGCTGTTCTCCCTGGAAGCTACTGTGTTGCTCCTGGCCCCTTCCCCACTGAGTCACAGCTGCCCTGTGTTTCCTCAGTGCCATGTCCTGCCTTAAAGAGCAGCTCTGGCTTGTGGGAGATCACCTTGGAAAGTGCTCATTTAGATTTGAGTTGCAGGTGTGATACTCTTTTAGGAAGGGTTCAAAATGTTGTGGCGTCTGAATACAGAGTATCTTAGCATTTTGCTGTTCAATGAAACCTCTGTTCTTGGCTTGGTCCTAAGAAATCCTTGCTTTGACAGGCAGTTAAAATTAATGTTTTTTTAATGTTAAGGTTTACAATTTCTTTGCCATCTGTTAAATGTACTATCAGGCAAACCATTAAGTACATAATACATTAGCTTTTTACATCCCCAGTCACTTAATTGTCTAGTGGCACTTCTTAATTAGTGCCATCAGCAGCTTTTGTTTTTACAATTACAAATATGATGGTTTTCCTTGAATGGCAGTCATCATATCTGTTGTAGCAGCTTGTTTCTGTGCTTCTAAGAATATTCAGAAGCAGATGGATCAAGTAAATGTAAAATCCTATGGGAGAGGTTGGTCTGGGATACAGAACTCAGATTCCAGTTCAGTATGTTAGTAGGAGATCTGTTTGCATGTGCAGCTGCTTGAACAAATATGTTCATTTAGATAAAATAAGGAAGGCTTAGTGAAAATGAGATCCTCTGCATGTATGCAAAAGTTCACTCTTTTAGATTTGAGCATCTAACCAAAGATAGTTAAAAAGCCGTTTCATGAACATCTTTAACCAAACAAATTGAAGACATCAAATGAAATCAGACCGAAGGCCTGCCTTCCACAGTTTGTGTGTGTGTGACTAACACAGCAAAATACACTGAGCTTTGGATGATCCTTTTTAATTTACATTCTTCCATTAAGTTGTTTTATGGAAATAGTTGTTTCAGTGACTCTTTTTCTTACAGTAAGAAATTCAGGAGTGTGTCTGTGTTTATGGCCTGTGAACCAGAATTCAAGAACTCTTGGTTTAGACTGAAACACATGATTCTTCCTGTTCTGGAGAGTAAATGAATGTAATAAACTGGTTTAGCTTTGTTGTTAAAACATGTGGTAGCCTTTTGTGCTGATACAATATTATAACATTCTGTTTTCACTTTGGATTACTTTATCTTTAAAAAGATAGTGTAGCAGCTATTTTTCTGGCATGGGATGTG
The DNA here is from genome assembly GCA_013396975.1 of Bucco capensis. Taxonomy (NCBI): domain Eukaryota; kingdom Metazoa; phylum Chordata; class Aves; order Piciformes; family Bucconidae; genus Bucco; species Bucco capensis. Next base: position 9,673 of record VWZO01004162.1, read on the forward strand.
TGTATAACAATGTGCACAACCCAGAACTCTTTAAGTTTCATTGTCTCCTTTTTGTTGATGTGAATTTTTTCCTGATGTAGTTAACCAGGCAAAAAGTTGCCTATTGACCCTTAATCTGCACTAGTCAATAGAAAACATATGATCATTTTAAGTCCTAAAATTAGTGCTTTATACAGTGTTCTGTTATCAACAGGAGACTTTGATTAAACATGTCATAAACTTTATAGATTTTGACTACATAGCCATAAGTATATGAGCAGAAGATAGGACTCCCAGGTAAAAGCAACTTGCTGTAGTTGCTGCCACAAGCTGATCAAAGTCAGCTTTCTGCTTGTCTTTTCTCCTGTGTGTGATTACTAGATGCTAATCAGCATGCAGATGATTAACCTAATCTTAACCTAATCTTGCAATAGTTGAGCCAGGAAAGTATTTGTCCCTCAACCCAGTAACCCATTTAGCTTTCCAGGTGCAAATTTTGGAGCTTAATTGGGGCAGTTTAAATACAAGAATGTTTAGAGGTATCATTAAAGTCAGACTTTTTTTTTCTTTTTTTTTTTTTCCCCACTTTAAAGAAATGGAAAAGTGTTTACTTAAAGAAATGGAGAAGTGAGGAAACTGGTTAGTATAGTGCTAGGCATCAAAATGAACACACCTAAATGAACCTAAAGTTAAAAAATTTGCATTAATATAAAAAAAATCAGAAACAATTATGATGCAGAAAGAACACCAACAAGAAGTATGATAAAGTTACAGTATAAAATCACTTGTTTTTGCAGATCTGAGTTCAGTTAGGAATGGGAACATTTACATCAAAAAGAACTGTGAAGTTAATAAAAAATGCTCCACAAAATACATGATTTTTAGAATAATAGTATCATAATAGGGACCTCTAAAGGTCATCTGTCCAACTCTCCTCCAGTGAGCAGGAACATCTGAAACTAGATCAGGTTGCTCAGAGCCCTGTCCAACCTGACCTTGAATGTTTCCAGGGATGGGCCATCCACCACCTCTCTGGGCAATCTGTACCAGTGCTCATCCACCCTCACTGTGAAAAAATTCTTCCTTATATCCAGTTTAGATATAGTCATAGGGGAGTTATTGGTGAATTTATTACAGACAAACATTTCTTAATATGCTTAGTGTCAGAAAAATGACCAGTCCTGTGTACCACTTGTATGGGGCACATATCCCTGACAGGTAGGTTTTTGTGAGTATCTGTGCTCAGGATGTATTTTGTTGGCTGTAGTGAAGGCAGTGCTTCTCAAATCACTGCAGACTTAATCTGTTGGTATGAACTCCTGTTCTCTGAGGAAAACTAACTGACCTTACTGGAGCTGTATATCAAACTGCTGGTCAGCCCACAGAGATCAGAGGTCTTGGTGCATTACCTTACTGCTAATCCTCTACCCTTCGATGGAAGAGGATTCACTTAACAAAGTTTGACTACAATACAGAGCCTGCTGGAATGTCCTGATGAAAGCAGGTGTGCTATTCCTAGCAACTTTATTTAATTGCTTAAAAGTATCTGACTTTGCTGCTAAATGCACATTGAAAACCCTGAATATCTCTGGTAGTTGTTGGCAGTATGCCACTCAAAACCAGAATGAGCTATGTTGTGTGCATATTCATAATTCAAATATTGAATTGCCTCTATCTGTGATAAAAAATGCCTCCTTATCTTACATGAGAGGACCTTGTGTTAGTCATAATGTGTGCATGCATCTAACTTTGATGTCCAGTGATCATCAAAGTGTCTGCCATTGGCTTGGTAGAATACTTAATAGAATACAAATAGAATACTTGATAAAATGGCAGAAAAGAAGGTAGACTCCTCTGCATTTTGCTGATACTTGTAGTTGATTTAGAGCAAATAAAATTTTTCGTAAACTTAATAGAAGCAGGTGCTGCATTGGCAAAGAGTGATCATTTTGGTGTGGGAAGAAGTAAAATATTTCTGACAGCAGTGTTGGTTTGAGCAGTTCACATCTGAAAGTTTCTGTGACACTGCAATTCTGGTGTTGAAAATTTCAGGTGGGCATTTATTTGTATATTATGAAATGTAAATTTGTAGACATGATCAGAGTGTTTGGAAGCTAGTGTGATTTCAAAGAATGTTCCATCAGTCCTACTCGGTTTATCCTGTATGTTGCAGGATACAGTAAACCAAAGTAACCCAGTGCAGGTACTGTTTGAGAAACATACTTAGTGTAAATCACTGACTTTAAAAGACTGCAATGAATACAGAGGTATTTATCATTTGTAGATGTTCTAGTCTGGTACTAGTGTATCCTGACAAAAATCTAATTTGCATAATACAAGTCACTGTCTCTTTTCTTTAGTTTAGCATGCAATCCTCTGCCATGTCTTATTAATGCTTATCAAAGAACTGAACTTTATCAATCAGTTTTGAATGATGTGGCCTTTAAAGTCAGTTCCTGTGACAGTTGACATGATAAATTGGCAACACTATTGTCCAGGGACAAAGCTTGGAAATGTGGAGTGTTTTGGTGGTGGTTGTTTTGTTTTGCTTTTGTTTTGGTTTTGTTTTTTTTCCCCAGTAGTGACATCTGAGCTCTCATCTGGCTTTCTGGCACATCTGCTCTTGCTCTTGCTAGTCTAGCTGCACTGTTGGGTGATACACTCACTGTAAAGCCACCCTGTATGCTAGCTTATTTCACCCTGTTCCTAACCGTCTTTACATCCTTGGATGCCATTTTTCTTTGGCTCCTCTGCAGTAGAGAGAAAGTCTGCCAAACTACAATGCATACTGTAATTCTAGGAGAGCATTTCAGCTACAGCATTCCAAGCAGAGAGGAAGAATTTAGTCTCATTAATGCAGTTTATTTTCATTGGCTCGATTGTAGAAAACAGTGTCAGATGTTGCTAGCAGCATGGCAGCACCAAGGCTGCAGAGCAGAGAAACTCCAGTACAGTAAGAAAAGAAAAATTCCATAGTAGCACAAGCGAAGTCAAAGCATGTGAAAATTATTAGGCAAATACTGACGGTGATCCTGGGACATAATTAACACTTGGAATAGGTTGAATCTTGAGCCATTAGCCCACACTTGCCAATATTCCCTTGAAATGTCTTTGAAGTGAATTGTAGTTTATGTCAGTGTGAAGGAAAATGTCCTAATAGACATCAAACAAAATACATTTTGACTTTTGTTTGTTTGCTTGTGGATTTGGGTTTTCTTTATTTTTGCAGGAGCTTTATAAAAAAATTAATCTTTTATATTAGTATAGTGCCTAATGAGGTTGTTCAAATCAGCTGTCAGCTTTCCATTTATCTTACTGTGTATATCTGCTCCATTACAGCCTTCTTCTAGTAATAAAATGAGCTGTCAGTAGCACACATTCTGTCAAGAAACAATTCATTTGTATGGGACCACATAGGTATTGTATCTTTGTACTATGTCTCGGGTAAAAAGCAATTTGGTTATAAATAAATCTTTGCAAAAATGTTTTTCATTTTCTTCTGCTGGTAGCCTCCCACACATCCTGTGAACTATCTCCTCCTCTCACCATATGAGAATTTCACAGAATTTACAAATATACCTTATTATACTTAATTTCTTTCAGTTACTGGAAACAAAGTGTTGGAATAAATAATTCACCCATTTACAGTATAAGTGCCAGCAAAATCCCCAAAGTAACTCGTAACTTAATGCACTAAATTATGTGCTAACAAGATCCTGCTAGCTGCTGCTGATAATGCAGGAAAATCAAATATAGCTCTGGTAATTTTTGGTTTCAGGTGATACTTTGTCCTCCCTGCAAGGAGTAAAAGTATTTAGAATAAATATTAGGTATAGGAGGAGCAGTACTCTGGGAGGAATACTGGAAGAATTTTCTTTTTCATTCCTTGTAAAGTTCCTGCACACCAGGTTTCAGTGGGCATTGAGGATACCAAAACCAATATGTTTCTTGCTTTGCATTTCAGAACAATATTAAGAATGTTTAACGTTTCCTGACAGTATAATAAACTGCTGACAATTAACTGAAATAATGATTTAAAAATACTTAGCTGGTTAAAATTCCTGTTCAGTTTTTTTCCAAATAATAAAGCTGACACTGGCTAATTCAATTTTTGCACTATTGAGTCTGGATCTTGAAAAGTCTGACTGTGAACAGAAATGAGTTCACACAGACTTCTTACTGCTTAGGTATTGTCAGCTTTCACACAGCAGGGTTTTTATTGATCATACCAGCTGATTACATGAGGTGTTATTAGATAGGTAGTGAAAATGGCCTTTCCTGTTCCCTCTGACCAGATATCTGCAAGAACTGATGTTATATTTTCTAGATATGATCTGGTCAAGAAGGTGGTTTTGGTGAAAAGTAAAAGGACAGGAGAGAAAAGAAATAATCAGAAACATAAATTAAATGGCTGAGACAGATGAGGGAGTTTTAATTCACAACAAAATTGAACATGAGTACATAGTACCCCAAATGGACAAAATGCACATTCCTTAAGACCCAGTAAGCTTATCAGGAAACTTGAGAATTAGTGAGAAAACAGCTTGCATACAGTTGAATTAAAAATGTGTTTCAGTATATATCACTGTAAAATGTGGCCAAAATGTGTAGATGAGTCAACTTACTGAGATGCACAAGATCCAGTGCTGAGAAAAGTGGTGTATTGTCTGTATGACAGAGGCATACATTATATGTATTCTAATCACCAAAGGACTTTGTTGAAAGAAAATATAGGAGTCTTGTTCCTTGTATTCTAACTCAGATGCTTGAATTTGTCAGTGACTTTCTGAGAGCCAGATCATGCAAAATCAAGTGATGCACAGTTGATTTGTTTGGAACCGTTAATTCAGATAACTTTTAAAGGTACAAGTAGTGTTCAAAGTGTCCAGAGTGTACAAGTCTTCTAAATGTGGTTAAAGTAACAACCGTATTTTGTGGGCTAATTTTCATACACCACATATCCACCAGGTTTTGTCTTATGTCAATATTTGTATTAGTGGTAATCAGAATTGTAGTGCGTATTTCCCTGGTGTAAATAATTTGGTAGGATTAAATCATGTGTTTTGCAACAGTTTTTGGCATTACCGGCTGGACTTGATGATCTCCAAGATCTCTTCCAGCTGTAACTGTTCTATGATTCTATGTTCTTGGTTTTGTACAGGCTTGTTAATTTGCTGAGGCTAGCTTTGCAGAGGGGTAACTGATGCATTATACTACTAAGAGAAAATTAAGTGCTTGCTCTTTAAAGACGGAATTACTGGGTCATACAGTGCATAACTGAATTCTATGTATATTTAAACAGATTCCTTTGAAAGATAAACTATGAGTGCTGTATTTGACACTATCTGGGTAATCTGTCTTGCCTTACACTCAGGGCTATGTTTGTGAGGAAGGTGCTTAACCTTGCTAAATAGACTTAATGTTTGGAGGGACAATTAAAGTATGGTCATGCAGAATGATTTAATGATGAGTGTTCATCCCTTGCAAATTGGGCAAGATTGTGGTCTTCAGTGTGATAAAATAACAAAATCATTCCTGTCAAAATAATGCTGCTAGGTTTGTGCCTTACCAGTGACAGAGACTGGATGTCTGTCTCATTAAATAGGTCTTTTTTTGCCTGTTAGGACACTAGGAGAATACAAAGTGTTTACTACATCCATCTTCTGTGAAGCCTACAGTCAGAGAAGTAATGCCATTAAGGAGAAAGAAAAGTCAGGACGGAAGATCCTTGGTTAATTTGGAGAGATCCCTTTTTGTGCTTTATCAAGACCAGTGTGGAAGATTTTTAGACTTTCCATCAAAAGATACAGAAAATCATCCAGAAAAAATAATACCACCTGTTGTTTGCATGTTCTTTCATTAAAACTGTTGTGTTGGCAGAGAGACAAGAAAAAAGGACTCAATCCGTTGAGAATGATGTTTAGGTTCAGGTTCCTGTGGTGTTAGAATTGCTTTGTTGAACATAATTTCAAAGTGCTAGAGACTGGTGGGTGGCTGGTTAATTTTTTGTGTTTGGTTTTGTATTTTTCTTTGCTCTATTGCCACAAATTCTTGCTTATTGGTATACTAATGGAATTTTTGGCATCAGGGTGATAAAAATGTACAAAGTAGTAGTGTAAAATTTAAACAAAAATCAAGAGGAAAATACCCCTAACCTATCAAATTCTTGGAAGAAGTTATGGAGATGTAAGCACAATGCTGTGTTAAAATAATACTTTCCAAAAATATGGCACTGTGGAGCTTGGCTCCTAAGTAAAATCCTGTAATGTGACAGCATTACCTTTTTCATTTTTTTTTAAATATATATCTATATATATAGCAAAGTAAAGTAAGTTTTAAGACTTAGGATAGTCAACAGATCCAAATATTTCAGAGGGAAGTACACACTTACAAATGTGATTTTTTTTAATGTCTCTTTTACATTTTTGGAACTTGAAATACCAGATTTTAATTTCATTTTCTAGGACAACAACTGATAAATTCAGTCTCTGATTCATTGCCTGCAATATATTCTAGGCATTCATTATACAGCAATAAATTGCCACCAGATTGCTGCTGTCACACCTAGCATGAGCTGTTGTGTTATTTAGCTCTTTTTAGCTTTGGAGCACCTCTTCCTCAGCTTTCTCTATGGACAGTTGGTGCAGTCGTGCAGCCTGCACACTAGTGTTCTTTTCAAATGGATGACTGGTTTTTCTTCAGTTAGTGGTTGGGTCTTGGATTTAAAAAGCTTCAGAAGTTCATGTTAAACAAATCACTGTCTTGAAATTTTGGTCAGAAAAGCTGTGGAATTCCAGCAGTGGCACTGAGGACCCAAAAGCTTCCTATGTCATATAACCTAGAATTTGTCTAACCTCTGTGAAAATTGATATAAGGCTCAGCTCTCACCTTCTGTATTTGAATGTAACTTTGCTGAGTGCTTTATATACTTCATAAAAAATGTGTAGGAATAGTTGTGCCTTTATAAAGTTGGCAGTATCATTCTTTCCATAATTTTCCTCCTTCCTGTCATCATCCCTCATTTTTCGCCCCTTCCTTGCTTATAACTTTTTGATTTTTGTATTATCTTTTACCATCAAATTCAGCAAAGTTTTCTGTATCCACACTGTATCTAGAGGAGACAGTCCATTGTGGTCTGTAATAGATGATGACATTTCTCTAAAAATTCAGAAAAATGGCCTTTTGATACTACTTATTCCCTAGGGACTTGTATTTCCTATATCATAATAGCCAAAGGAGCATTACTGGTATCCCAGCATACAAAATACATCAGACGTTATGTCTGTTCCATCAAATCCATCAAATTATCAATCATAATTATCAGTGTTCAATTGTCAGTGGGAATGTGTTGGAAGATACGGTCTTCATTTCAATGTTACTGCACTGGGAACTTTAAAACGATATTGATAATCTGTGGTGGCAGAAACTGGTAATTGGCCAAAGTATGGCAAACTTGACATACCATGCACTGAGGGAGGACGCAGGGTTCGCAGTGTTTTCTATATTTTTGTTTTGTTTTTGTTTTAATTTTACTTTTACATTTTATAGATTGAGATTTCATTTGAAATTTTTTTAGTGAAATTTTTTTTGTCAGTTTTAAGAGTGGAACAATTATGGTAGCTGCATGGCCACAAGAGGGATCCAGAATCTAATGGAGATGACACCTCAGGGATGGCCAAGTGCCAGAAGCCTCTACCTTGGGGAAGCTCCAGGGTCAGAATGCTGCTGCCCAAGCCTCAGGCTGGTGTGCACAGTGTCAGGACAAGGTGCAATTAGCTTAAATTGGAAAATGGGAAAATCTGTGTGGGTAAGTATGAACTTTTTCCACAAAGGGCGAGGCCAAAAAAGTGAAACAGGGACTCAGAGAGGCTGAAGGACCTCCATCCCTCGAAGCGATCCAGACTTCACTCACTATGTAACTCTCTGAATGATGGGCTCACATGGTACCTACTTTGATGAAGGTTGGACATTAAAGGTTCATTTCAGCATATGCAATTGTGTAATCCTATGATTAAAACCTCTGCTACTTACTGTCCACCTCAAAAAAAATGGCATTATAGAACTACAAGAAAGAGAATCCATTACTTCAGTGTCAAGGGACGAAACAGTTCGGAAGGAAAATTAATAGATAAGAATATCTCAGTCCTAAAATTTAATATCTGAAGGCAAGCATGAGAGATACAGATGTAAGAATTAATTTTGAAAAGGTGAATAGCGAACCATTTTTTGTCTAATAGAGTGGCTGACATGTATGTAGAGGTTTTAGATGAAATTATCAGTATTAACTTTAGAGCAGACACTTTAAAGAACTGCTTGTTTAAATTAAAGCTTAAAATTAAATTGTCAAACTAGTGCCAAAGGATGTTTTAGAGACCAAAACTGTAAATGTGTTCCAAGAGAGATTAAATAACTAAGGGAGCTTACAAAGCAGTGGCTTGTTGTTTTGAAAGGTGTGCTTGAAGAAGGGAAATTCTCTATTTGCTCTAGTTCAAATACAAATTCTCAGAAAACTTCTGGCCACTCTGCACTTCTGATCAAATAGTGATGTATTTAGATGAAGTGGTGATAGCCTTTTATATTTTCTGGTTTCATCGGTAAAGCCTCTGTCAATACCTAGGCTTGAATGCTTCCCTTCTCCAGGGAATCCTGGAATATTACTGGACCCTGCCTCTCCCAGCATAGTTTCTTCTGGTGACATCTTTTATTCTGTCTTCTCATCTGACTGCCTGTGCCCTGATGCACAGTCCGCTAGGAGTCCAGTATTTGCCCTGGTGATTATGCAGCAACTGCTCTTCAAGCTATTGCACTAGCTTGCAGCACATTGTTTCTCAGATGACAGCACAAAACAACTTAAGGCTTAAAATAACTTCATCTTATGGCTTGCTTTGCATAAATCCTGGTCTTTTCCAGTTATTGCCATTTCTGCAACTGAATTGAATGACTTCATGTGAAAAAAACATGCAAATTAGTAAAGTCTCCAGATGTTGACTTTTATGCAGCATCTGAGCCCTCTGGAGCTTGATGGGACTATTAAAAAAAAACACCAAAACCAGATACGAAGTTTTTCAAGCCTTTGTTCAATTTAAGCCTTCTAGTAGATGTAATATTTGGCCTTTTTTTGTTTGTTTTTGAAAATGTTACTGGCAAATTTTAAAACTGTCTGTGGAAAAAAGAGTAGAAAGAGGAGAGGTAACAGTGGGTTATGACATGTGATTAAGTAATCAATAATTGGGAACACTGGTGTCCTGGAGTGATTAAAATTTAAGAGTGTACGTCATGTTCCCTTTTGAACTTTTGAATTTGGATATGGACACTGTTTCTTTAAAAGAAGAGAGACTCAGTAGCTGAACTCTTTCCCCCCCGAAAGAATTTGCCGGGAGGAACCGAGAAGCTGATAAGGAGAGAGAATCGAAACCCCACACATGCGCAGAAGCGAATCCATCATCGCGGCATCTCTGGACAGGGGGGTCAANGAATGTACTTTTTTGAGAAATGCATTGTGACTTCACAAGAAGAGAAGCAGGGAACTGAATAAGATTTACCCCCATCTGTAGTTTTGTAGAGGCCAATAGTATCTAGTACTATTTGCACTTTTAATACAGTCACTCTTTCCAAGCCATTTTAATTTCAGTTCTCTGGTTAATTATGATACATTTTACATAATAATTTCTGTAACCATGAAAAATTGCATTGATTCTTGTGTCTGCTTAGGATCTGTTAGCTTGCACATGTTGGAACATATCCTAGCACTACCAGGTACTTACAGCTGTTGTGTGTGATCATTATCAGGGTTAATGCACTGTTTTCCATAAAATATTTGCATGTCATAAATTTGGAATTTTTAGTTAGACATTTAAAAATGTTTCGAAAAAAGCTTTTTATATGAATGAAATACATATGTGTTTCCAATGTGTGTGTGTGCATGTGTGTGTGTGTGTGTGTGTATAAGTAAATACATATCAGAAATATACATATTTCCCTAGGAGGAAACCTAGATCCATGAACACTGCTTCAGTTTTGATGTGATGTCATGCCGTTTCCAGGGAGCCATAATGAATATGTTCCATTCTGCTGTGATCCTTTGGTGTATGAATCTGGTGTTCATCAACCTTCATGTAGAACTCTGCAATTGCTGTGTTTGAAATGAAGGTTGGTCTGCTTTTTAGAGGCTTGGTTTTATTTTATTTTTCCTATATCCATGAAATGTCAATTTTTAATTACACTCACAATTCTCTTTTTTTAGTGTAAAATTTGAATAAAATAAAGATGCTTCATAGCACCTTCTCGTGTCTTTTTTGTTAAATGTGTGTCTAGACTGCAGAAACACTACATTCCACTGATATCCTCCAGTCCTTCAGATAAGTAAATCAGATATTTTGTGATGCTTTCGTTTTTCCTCCTACTGAAAACCAGAGGTAGGTAGGAAGTGGGTTTAGGTTTCAACAAGGAAGATGGGTGGGAGCGTATCTCCTCACAGTGTAGTACTTTGACATGGACAGGATGCCTACTCAAAGAGATGTTGAGTGTGCATGTTTGTGTCTGCTTGTTCCAACTTGTGTGTATACATTAGTCAGTTGGCTGTGTTAGAAAACGTGACACTTCTTATTGGGCAGATCATATTTCTCATTTTGGAACTTTATCTTTTTTTGACTAGAGGAAAGCTTTATAGCATGTCTTCCTGTTTTTTTCCATCTGTTGAAACCTATATCCCTGTAGAAACTGTAGAGCTGTTGGGAGAGAGTGGCTGAGGATGGCATCTTTCTAGATCCATCACGACACTTGGTGGGCACATAGGTTAAACTGGGTAACTGAGTAGGTGGTTACTGGTTGGTAGGTAGGTGTAAACATCTATTCTTTATATTCCTGGGAGCTCAAAGTATCACTATTATGCTGGGATAGTTAAACAATGATGTTTAAATGATATTTCCTGTCTATAATCTGACAGCTAGTATTAACAGTTATCTTTCTTCACAGCACTGCTGCTGTTGTGCATTTCGAAAGCATAGTGTTGCTTTGTGGTTTTGTTGCAGCAGAAGCAGCACTTTTACGTTTGCACATACAAATTGCGTTTTTTTAAAAGGCATGCTCTTGTTCCTGTGTTTAGTATGTAAAGAATCACACTGTGTATCACTAAATAGATTCAGGCTTCTCCATGCCAGAAAGTTTTGGTAAGGAGGAAATGAAGGACTGGCTTCTGTGAGAAGCTACCAGGAGCTGCTTCCATGTCAAACAAAGCCTGTTGCGGTTGACTCCAAAACAGACCTACCCCTAGCCAAAGCTGAGCTAGTCAGTGAGTGACATTGGTTGTGCCTCTGTGATAACGTAAATGAGAAAGGATTAAAAACTGCTGATAGCAGAAGCTAGGAGAGGAGTGAGAGTATGTGAGAGAAACAGCCCTGCAGACACTAAAGTCGTTGAAGAAGGAGCTGGAGGAGGTGCTTCAGGCACTGGAGCAGAGATTCCCCTGCAGCCCGTGATGAAGACCATGGTGAGGCAGGTTGTCCCCCTGCAGCCCATGGAGGGTAACAGTGCAGCAGATACCCAACCTGCAGCCTGTGAAGAACCCCATGGTGCAGCAGGTGTATATGCCCTGAAGGAAGCTGCAGCAGAGGAGTGCATGCTGGAGCAGGTTTGCTGGCAGGACTTGTGACCCCACAGGGACCCATGTTAGATTCCTGAAGCACTATACCACGTGGAAAGGACCCATGCTGGAACAGTTTGTGAGAAGTGGCAGTCTGTGAAAGCATTGAATTTGCATGCCAAGGAACAAGTGACGTTCTGCTCACGTTGGTCATAAAAGCCTAAGTACTTGTGTCCACCTAAGTAAGTGTCACTGTCTCCTGCATGTTTTGAGTTGTGAGCCACAGAACTCTGCTGACAAATAGAAAGAGAAAACAACAGAAGAATCTCAAATATCAATTGTCAGTTCATTTTGAGTATTTTATTTGTCCTGTGGTATTTAAGACTATGACGTGTAAACCAAAGACTTTAAGGCTGTTTAGCTTAACTAGCAGGACTCAGAGCCTGGTATTTACTGGATTATAACTTACAGTTTGTTGGAGCTGAGGTTTGAAAAGAAATGTGAATTGCTATAAGGCCTTGACAACAGTAAAATTTGGTAATGGTGGAAGAAGCAGTTCTGTTGCTTTTCCTTTTCAGGAAAACTGGGATTCTTGAGCTGTAAAATTCTGTGACATAAAAACTTGCAGACCCGAAGATGGTGTTTTTAAACAATGTCAAGAAATGTGGCTGTACTGATTAATACAGTGGCGTGGTATATTCAGGAAACGTTCATTACTTTGGTAATATCTGTAAATAGCTTGAACTGATAGGAATAGCTCTGCAAGTGGTAATTTAATGTAAATGTTTGTGCTTGAAAATGTAGTGATCACTCTTTGTTGTACCAAAATGGATCTGATTTCCACAAAATTTCTGGAGAGATTATTTTCCCACTGGGTTTAGTGGTAACTTTAGAATAGACCTTGAGTCTTCCTGATTAATAATCACTAAGAAAAAATATACTGTTTATGATTTATCATTTATTTAGTCAGTAGAGTAATTGATTTCAGAAAGTGTCAGGATGTTTTGATTAACAAGACATCATTATTTCTGTTATGTAGCCAAGGATACTAGAAAATAAGGATACCAATCTAGCCCTGCTGAAGTCTATAGTAAAATTCAGTATTGCAAGTTAAATCCTGGGTTGAGTGTAGTCAGTAAGAATCAGTGATGAAACAATAAAAGTGTCTTATTACTGGACAAGAACATGAGTTTCAGAATGAATATAGGGGCAGCTTTATCCAATATCAGTAGTTGAAATAAACGATTCCCTTTGTGTTATTAATACTCTGGGGTAAAATCTTTTACTGTGGTGTTTATTATACATAGATAGGATTTTATATTTATGCATATATTTTTTTTCTCCAGAGAACTAGTAATAATGAGGGAAGGTATATATATACATACATGCATCTTGTGTATGCATATAAATATAGCTATACACATAAATATACATATATCTAGTCTGAAGAATAGAAGGCTCAGGGAGGACCTTACCACTCTCTACAGCTACCTGAAAGGAGGTTGCAGTGAGATGGGGCTTGATCTCTTTTCCCAAGGAATAAGTAGTGATAGGACAAGAAGAAATGGCTTCAAGTTGTACCAGGGGAAGTTCAGATGCGATATTAGGAGGAATTTCTTTGCCGAGAGGGTTATCAGGCATTGGAATAGGCCACCTAGGAAAGTAGTGGAATCAGTGTCACTGAAAGTGCTCAAAAATGATGTAGGTATGGTAGTTGGAGGCATAGTTTCGTGGTGAGCATGATAGTATTAGGTTAATAATTGAACTGGATGATCTCTGAGGTCTTTTCCAACCATGATGAGTCTATTTGCAGTAGGTGAACTGAAAGATATAAAATATGTATATTAGAAGCAATTGCTTTTTATATTATTCTTTAGTAGTTTGTGAGTTTGGCCTGATCTTAGTATCCTGAATTTTTTTCTGGTAGTGATACATACCTGGTTAAAAATTTCACTTGCATATGGAAATTCCAGTTTCCTGATCATTAATTTAATTAGTCCAGACTGTTTCAGAAAGGCTGTATTGGGCACTGTTAGGCAATTTTCTCTAATGAGTTTCAGTAAAGGCCTGAAACACTGGGACAGGGAGACTGCTGGGTTGGGATCTTGCCTGTTAATGTGACAGTAGTGTATTGTGATTTGATGCTCTTTAGGTCATTGCAATCTAATCTTGCATATCCATTTTATGTCTGATGCTAAACCAAAACCTATGCATGCGTTTTGTATCCTTGAGTCCATTGGTTTGGCTAAATGGAAGAGAGATGCCTTAAATTCTGCTGGCCTAGCTCCATACTGCATATACTAAAATGATACTCTTTGTTTAAAAAATATTTGTGTATCCCACTACTTTTTTTTCCTACTGTCCAAAACCAGATTATCTTTTCAAAGTGTTGACTCTAAAGCAACTATACTCAAACCATATTAAGCTAGTCTGTTCAGTGTTGTGATAGGCATCCATGTGTTTCCTTACTTCTTGGAATTATTATTTTAGATGTGTAAACACATGTTATTTGTACTATTGTGCTATGAATTTGTGTGTTGAATTTGTTTATAAGTTTTGATACTGAAAGTAAAAAAAAACCCAAACAAAGAACAAAACAAACTGAAGAACTCCCCCTTTCTTAGTGGAGATTTTTGCTTACTAAATTTCCATTAAAGTAATTTTTCTCAGTTTTGCCATAGTGACACCCAATAGATCCTAAGCTAAGGCTTACTATGATGAGTTACAGAAAGCAGCAGCAGTGATATTGCATCCTATCAGAAGTTTTGCTCAAACAGAAGACTGTTTTCTCCTAGAAACAGTCATTTGAGTAATATAGACAGATGTCATGTGGGAACGTAGATGTGGTACATACAAGGACAGAACCACACCAGTGAGCTAAAAGATAAAATTAATTTACTATACAAGGAAGAGTGTGGTGAGTAGATAGAAATATCTTTTGTTAAATGTCTAGAATTTCTATCCAGAAGACACCCATGGAAAATACTTGCACAAACCAGAGCCTCAGGCCTTCCATAGAGGAAGATGTCCACTTCGACCACCTCTGTAGTACCATTTGAGCAGCATCTGTTGGAAAGAAAGTCACACAATTGCAGTTGTGGTAGTGCTAAAGTGGCAGAAGTAATAGTGCCTGGCAGTAATGTTGTGTAAAGCAATCAGCAATTTTTTTAAGAATAACAAAATTCTGCAAAATCTACCATTTCCATTCTAAAAAAGTACCTTGCAGAAAGCTGTTGTCGCAGCTGTTGTGTTTGTAGAGGGAGGGTGTTTGTTTAGTCCTTTTCTTTGAAAGCATATGGTGGTTCAACACCCAGTCCACAGCTGGTACTTTTTCATGCAATCTTACCTGTCATATGCTAAGTTCAAACTATCTGCATTAGCACAGGAGACATAGATTCCATAACCTGGTGTAGTACTACGTGTATCTGCATCTATTTCCACGTGCTGGCTTGAAAACACATAAAGACCATGATTATTATTCAGAGTTAAGATGCAGGCCTGGAAGTTCTGCCTGGAAAACACAAATTTTTCTGGCAAACAGGTAGTTCCCGTGGCAACCACTTCTACAAGTTGTTGAATCCCACCATTTTGCACATAGGCATATATGCAAGCTGAGAATCTCTTTTTTAATTTCCAGTTCTGCCATATGGCAGTCAGACAGTCAAATCATTTGTCTCCATTGCCAATTTTTCTAGCAATAGAAAGTCTGAACACCATAAAGGAAAAAGAGACTGTAGCAAATAGTGAAGATAACACCTTGCATAACATCGTAAGAAGGGATTAAAAGAGAACACTGAATTCAACTTGTATTTTCTAATTCTCAGTCTGCTGCTGTGACCAGTAACCCACATTTCCTCCTGAATGTTAGATCTCTAAGCAGTCAGTATACTTTTCCTCATGCTACTACACTGTAGGGTGCAGGATCTGGAATATTTTCCTTAGTCCTCTTTACTCTGAAAGTATAATTGCCTTATTAATTTACCTGATGGAGTATAAACCAAATACATTGTAATTACATTTTGAGTCAATATTTTTTTAAATCCTAGAATATAAATTAACCTTTTCAAAGCAGAAAAATGTTTAAAAGATGAAATGCTGATAATTGTTTAAGCTGTATTTAACATAGTACCTATAAGCTTAAGTAATGGGCACATGCTGCATTGACACTTCAGAGGCATTTAATTTTAGATATGTAAGCACACTCTTTCTTTCTTGTATGGCTTGTTTTTACTTCCATTAATGTACAGGTCAAAAATTCTGTTAAGTTATAGTGCAGAAATATTAGACTCCATGGAGTGCTTACAGGTACAGTGAGCATGATGCTCCCCCATCTTTTGGAGCACTTAAGCACTTTATTGTATTGAAAATAGTCTCTTAAAATGCTTAAATGCCTTCTTATTTAAGGGTGAAGTAAAAGAATCTGATGAGTTTTATGACTTAAAATAGTACTAAAATGTTACTTTCTCACATCTGTGCTTTCTTGTACTGGATAAACTGGTAGAAAACGACCTGTGCAAACCATACATGTCTTTATGTATGTAGTTTCATTGCTTACTCACCTGAAAACGCCTTTTTTTGGGAGTTCACTAACATAGTTTCTTACTCTCTTTACCCATTTGCTTATTTTTTTCAAGACGAAAACAAAAGGCAAGGTAGAGATATTGTATAATAAAAATGTTACTGAGATAATTATATTCAGTTTCAGTGTTACATAAATATGAAATAGTTCCAGATTTAGAATCAATAATGCATTGCACCAAGAGACAATAAAAACCTGTTGCTTGCTTATGCCAAGCTCTGAAGCTCTGAACATATTTTCTAACATACTGTCTGAATAATCTGTCTTTAAATTAAATCCTTAGATATTTTGCAGCTGCTGAGGTGTTTTTTCACAGATGGGTAGTTGGCCAGTGTCAGAGCTGAGACTGTGTATGTACTCTTTAAATGCTGTCTGGAATGTGCCTGTTCTATGAAATAGTCATCAGCTCTATCAAACATTGATAGCACATCACCTTCCTTAACTATGAAGACATTTTGACTATTCAACCCTAGAATTTTCTGTTCTCAAGACAGACACATAATAATGTTCTTTTTATGCCACCTTGGTATTCAGAAAAATGACACTTTAATGGCATGTAAATGTGTCAATTGAAGAAAGGGGGATTGTAACCAGAAGTTAAGTTCTTCATCCCCATCAGTTCAATGGCAAGGTACCAGGTGAATTTAAGCACGTAAGATCATCTTTGTGTAAAAGGAGCAACAGAATAACTAGGAGCATTTAGGGAGGTGTTTCTAATATGTCAGAGAATTAGGAATTTAACAGTGTTAGGGGAAAATTATTTTCTATAACAATGTTGGAGTATGTAAATAAAGCAATAACATTTAAAAGTGTGTGGTGGAATACCATATTTACATCATCTATTACATACATCAGGTGAAGTAATAGCTTCCTTGTACAGGCAGGAAAATCAAAACAGAATGAAATCCCCAGACTCAGAAATTAATAAGGAATGATGCATCTGTGTGTTGAATAAATAAATGTGCATATTGCAAATCTGAATCTGTGCTCACATCAAGACTTCTTAAAACAGAATAGAAAGGAGAAATAGTGGGTTTTTTGAATCTTGTTCCTCAACTTTTTTCCTCAACTCTTTCATTAGATGTACTCATACTAACTGACTTAGTCATGTAACATTTTCCATGATCAGAGCCAAACTCAATTAATAACACGGTAAAGGTAGACCATACAAGGGATTGTTTTGCCTTGTTTGTTTGTGCTGATTAAAATTGCACTTCCAGTTAATTAGTAACTGCATGATGCATACCCAGTAAAATTTCATGGGTACACATTTAGATGCAATTCACCAGAAACGCTGATTATTAATTATTGCTTAGCAAACACTAGTGTCATGTTTTATGAAATGTTCTGCTTAAATTGGGCAGAATTTGTAGTGTGTCAATGTCTTGTGAAGCATAGAAATATTAAGGTGATGCTTAATGAAGAATATCATTTCTAGGATAATCATGTTTGAAATCAGTTCTAGTTCTGTGCTTGTGGAAAGCACATAAGGTAGCGGTAGGATTTGTCTATAACCACCAATGCATGAACTTTCTCTTGGGCTTTTGTCATAGAGAAAGACGAGGGTAGCTAGAGATGCTTGGTTTTCCTTCAATCTGATAGTCAATGAGCCTTATTATTGCTTCTATTAATATTTATTGTAGTAGTATAGCTATGTCTGTGCTGCTTCCTTCTTCCTCTCAGCCAATACTGCATCTTGAGGCAGTTCATTAGCAGCATGTTTTCTCCTTTCCTCTGCATTGTTTGGATCTCTTGGCTGTGTTCGTGCACTGTGGTCAGAACAGCACTGCAAAATATGTCTGTTTTGTTCTGGATAACAGCTTTTGTGTTAATCTTTTGTAGGAGAGTAATTCTGCTGTTTGCATGTAGAGATGGTGTATCATATTTCAAATCCAGCTGGAGCAATCTGTGCTGTTGATGTAATAACCAAATCCAGACTTCAAGAAAAATCGAGACACCATGGATGCTATGGTTTGTGCATGAGAAGAAGGAGAATGGCTGGAAAGAGACATGTTTATTGGATCTGACATAAGTCAGAAACAAGTTCAAAATTATCTAAAAATAATACTGCTGTTGAGAGCATCAGGAAATAAAAGAATCATACATTTCAGATGCTCTCTTCCATTATACAAATCTAGCCTTGATAAGCTGCAAATACATGTGATTTTTGGTTAGCAGTCTGGATTCTGTGTGTCAATGTGTTTGAATATAAAAGGCTACTATAACATTTCATAATGGTGCTCTTAGATTTACAAGTACAGAATGATAAAGAGGGTCCCAGGCACGGAAGAAGGACCTTTTCTAGCCAGCAAGTAGATGAAGAGATGAAGAACAGGCAGCAGTTTCTTTTGTGTGGGGGTTGTGGCTATAATAAATGGTCATTATCTTTCTAGGCAGTAAACATACTACTTATAAGTCCTAAAAAATGGATTTCTTTTCTAATTGTCCAAAATAAGAAAGATGTACTGTGGTGATTATTTTTTTTTTTTAATCTTCTTTCATGGCTTTGTGCTTCTTGTCTGTTGTGATTTATAGAGAGATTTGATGTTTTTCCTTGATCTCAGCATCTGGATCTTGTGATTAAGCATGACCTTCCATTTCCTCTCCTCAGGAAGCTACAGAAAGCAATAAAGTCACCCCTCAGCATCCTTTTCCCCAAACTAGACAAACTTAGAATCCTCAAAACCCAAACNAAATAAATTTTGAAAGTGTTCTGTATGTCTTCTTAAAACTTAATAGCTAGAAAGCAACAACTCTTTACTTGGTTGTAAATTAATCTCGGGGGGGAAAGGCAGCTGAACCATGTTTTTTAGTTGTTAGGAACTTAAGTTACTATGTAAATAGCAGCAGCAGGAAGAAGACAGGGCAAAACAAGCTTTTTTATAATTTTATTTGCTTCTCTTTTGGTTTCTATTTTAATCAAACATGCACAGCCTATGCCTAAAAAAAAGTTCCATATTCATTTTAGCTGAAAGAATAGATACAAATGGCTGCATAAGAAACAGCATGGTAATGTTTTCAGCATTGTGATGGAGATTAAGAAAGAAAAGGAAACTTTTCCTCAAATCTGAATTAAGAAGTGTCTAGAGAAATCAGCAGTTTCTGTGTTATTTTCACAGTCAGTATGAGTTTGGTGGGGGAAAGCAGAAGAGTGGATTGAAACAGAGAAGTGGAAGGAAAATCAATTTCTGGATACTCTGGAAAGTACCTAACAATTACATTAAAGTTCCTGTCTTTCATGCCATTGATTTTTGGGTCTCTTTTAATTGTGATAGTTCTTGTGCTTTCAGTTATTTTCTCTCTCTTTGACACCCTTCTTCATCTCAAAGAGTTTCTAGTCAAATGTCAAGTCCGCTTCTCATGTCATGACATACTGCTGCATGTTGTCTCATAAGGAAGCATGCTTATTTTGGCAGTAGTCTCATCATGAGTAGTCTCTTATTTGGGACATAGAGGCATCCTTCAAATAAACCCACGAAGACACATATCAAGTAGTTTTGCAAGCATATGAAGTCTCAAAAAAAAAAGTGAGAAATTTCTACTTGATTTCTGTAAGTAACTACAAATAGGGCAGCATGGGTTAGTGTGAGTTATGGAACTTACATCATGGCCATGGATTAATTACTTCTGCTAGAGGAAAGATCGTAATATCATTATAGATCATTATTGTATGAGTAGGACCCCAAATCCAGTCTTCACTGTCTTCAAAACTATTACACTGTTACTCTTGATTTGATTTTTATTAAGTTAGCTGAGTTGCTTTCCTTGCCTTTTTTTTTTTTGTAGCTTATTCTGTAAAATGGCCATATAGTGGGATTTGCAATTACTTTCAGTATTTTCCAGCTCTGTATCTCCTCCCAGACAATCCTTTGAAGTTGTCCCCACTGAATATTGGCTTTTTCATAGTTGCTGTGATTAAATGTGTTTTTGCCTAGCCAGAATTAGCT
The DNA here is from genome assembly GCA_013396975.1 of Bucco capensis. NCBI lineage: Eukaryota > Metazoa > Chordata > Aves > Piciformes > Bucconidae > Bucco > Bucco capensis. Next base: position 29,759 of record VWZO01004162.1, read on the forward strand.
TAGCTTTTGTTTTTTTCATATAAAATAGGTAAGACTTTTTTAAGTAGTTGTCTTCCTCTTATACAAATGATCTGATAGGGGAAGAGCACAAGCTGAACTTCAGTGTCACATATCCGTTAATAGCTTTTCAAGCACAATGAAGAGAATAGTTAAAAATTGGTGCTTGATGTCTTGTTTTTCTGGCTTGTAGTGAGTGTAAACTGCTCTGGGCTTACTGAGACGGTAATGGATGACAAAAGATTGCACAGCAAGCATGCAGGGAGGGGACATATGGAGAAGGCCACATGGTATAATTCAAATACCATTGCATCAGGTAGACAGTAACAACTGAGACCCTCTCTTGTATCCCATGACCAGCACAAAGTAACACTGATTTGTGCTGATATCTGTGGAAGACAGATGTTGTAGCAGGCTCCAGAGTACAGATGCAGTAAGTTTCGTGAATCCAGCATGTTGAGCATGGCAACTGTATTGTTCAGCACTGTCTCTGTGGTTAAAGTATTCTTCTGGTTAGGATAATGCAGACATAAAAACCCCTCAATAACTTTAAGGAGAAACTTGCTCCTTGTGGAAAAAAAAATAAAAATTGGAGGTAAATATGTCTCACTGAAGGACTAGATATGGGGTCAGGTAATCCCCTTGAGTCTGGTTTTGTAATATAAAATGGAGATGTATTGAGCTGCTTCTCCTCTCTGCTGCAGTTACAGCTAGTACATGGAATCCTTTGTGCAACCTATGCCAGAGGCATTGCCTAAGCTGAACTTTTACTGGTTGTAAAGGACTTACTTTCTTTAGTATGCTTTTGGTCTGCTCCATCTTCGTGTGCAATTTTACTTTTTATAACATTTTTAATGAAACTTATTTTTTGCCCTTAGCTTTATGGAGTCTCTGAAATGCCAAAGAAAAAAAGTAATTAAGTAGAGTAATGGCCTTAAATACAATTCAGAGTTCTTTGTCGATACATTTTAAATAATGCTTTCTGTAGAGCAAAATCCCACAGGATAATTAATATGCTCCTAAAGGATATTATCTATACTTTTTTTGTTATTTTGAAAGAAAACAAAAAGAAGGAAATGAGGTTTTTTTGTCATACTATCCATATAGCTAGACTGAAATAAGGTTTACCTTTGTCTTTGCCATTTCTTTTGTAGTAGTGCTTCCATAGAAAGCTAATAGATTTTAGATCTAAAGAGAAGCTTATGTGAAGTGAAGACTTGTGTGCAGTTCAGTCACCTCAATCTAAAACTGCAATTCCCAAACCTCTTGTTCAGTGGATGCCTAATACTTCATGTCTTACCTATATGGGTACCGGAGTTTCTCAGGGTGGAGTTTCTCTAAGGTCTCAACCTTTATGGATGCCCCCACGTCCCTTAGGCTTTGTATTCCATGTGAGAGCCTACAAAAAACAGGAAACAACATGAAATGTGTGACCAGCAAGTCAAGGGAGAGTCTCCTCCTCCTCAGCTGCTCTGCCTCGCTGAGGCCACACCTGGAGTACTGTTCAGAGTACCAGTTTAAGAGAGACAAGGAACTGCTGTAGAGTTCCCTGTAGCAGGGGCTACAAAGATGATGAAGGGACTGGAGCAACTCTCTTGACGTATGAGGCTTGTCTCTTGTCTTTGGTGACCAATGATAGGACAAGAGGCAGCTGGCACAAGCTAGAACACAGGAAGCTTCACCTCAACATAAAGAAACACTTGCTTTGAGAGTTCCAGAGCACTGAAACAGGCTGCCCAGCGAGGTTGAAGAGTGTCCTTCTCTTGACACTTTGAAAACCTGCCTGGACACAAACCTGGGCAACCTGATCTAGGTGAACCTGCTTTATCAGGGGTGTTGGACTAAATGGTCCCCAGAGGTCCCTTCCAACCCCTACCATGCTGTAATTTTGTGAAATACATAAGAAAGCACAGAAGGTTGTTCTCTGCTGGCAATATTTCTTCTCTGTTGTGTTTCAAACATACAGAAGACAACAATCTGCTGCAGTGCTTTTTTATTCAACAACTAACCATCATCTGATGAGCTGTAGATGTAGCTGGTTAAAACAAAGACAGTGAATAAATAGCACATGCAAGTGAATGCTGCGGAAATCTCTGGGAATTTCCAATGGTATTAAAAACCTGAAAACACTGGTTTACATTATTGGGCCATGATTTTTCTAGATCTGTACTTTTATTGCTGATTAGAAAAAATAATTAGAAAAGAAAAAAAAAGAAATATGAGAAATGAAAAATGTTGGGAGAAGTGTTCTGTGATGTCATATAAAAGGTGTCATGGAAAACATTTGTACAAGAAACCGAAGGTCAGCAAATAAAAAAGTAGTCTGGTCTTTTTGTTGTTCAAGTAGACTTAAAAGGCCTTGTGCAGCCTAATTACACAAATTCTTAGTAGCAGTTTTAAGTGTTAAAGATATTATTGTTTTCCAGCAATAAAAGAAAAATAATTTGCTCATACTGGATCATCTTATTTGCTGCTATATCTGTTAGTTCTACATGATGTAAACAAGCATAATCACTTAGTTGCTTACCGAACATCTGTTATTGTAATGGAAAAAGCCTGTGGTAAAGCAGCTCAGTGATTTGCTATTCTGACAGAATTCTTCCTGGAATCTATAGTAAGAGTATACCTGATCACTTATGGATAGTCTTTTGTGGTAAAGGTTGTGCTTGTAAGTTTTCTTTCCTTCCTTCCTTCCTTCCCAGATCCTTTTATAAAAAAAAAAAAAAGTACTAAAAGGTAATGTTTACTGGAGAGAAAGTATTTATATTGCTATACTCTGTAACTCATTAGCAGATGATCTGGGTTAGAATATAATGTCTGTTTATGTAACAGCCATAAAATGATTTCGTTATCTTCCACGATTGTTTATGAAGCAAATTAGCTTTCAGAGTGAGGATTTGTGTGATCACAGAAATTAAACCATGTATTTGCCAATTGTGCTATTTAATTAACTGACATGCCTCCCTTATGACCACCAGGTTGCAAGTTCATTTCCTAGGGGGATGTAGTAATGTCTTTTTTCTTCTCTAGCTTACATTTTTTGTTAGATAATATGTTCAGTTGCAGATTCTCTGCTGAATTTTTAAAATGGCTAAAATTTTATTTCATTACATTAAAATATATGTACAAAATTATTTTCCTGTTCCTGATGCACTGCACCATATTAATTGATTCTCCTGTTATTTTCAAGTTTTAAAATACAGATCAATTGGTTTTAACTTAATTTAAAACATAGCATAGCAATTCGGCTTTTACGTATTTAATTATGTAAAATTATATTAATTTACAGCCTCACTGCACAATTCTCATCTCAGTTGCTGAGATGCAGAGGTATGCAGTCCTACTTTTTCATGGAAGTTCATGCATCATGGCAATATAGGTAATGTGAAAACCCTGAGTTTGAAAGTATTCACATCACTTGGTCTCCTGGTTCACTACATGAAAATGGGAATAGTGTGCAGGATTTGTGGGTCAATATATATTTAAGATATTGTGAGATCCTTGGAATATTCTCTATAAAGGATTGGAATCCCTAAAAGGAAAGAGTCCATCTGGTGTTGTCCATCTCATTAAATTCCTGAAAGCATTTCAAATGGAAGAGGTTTGATCAGAAGATGATGCTTGACAGTTCTTGAGAATTGGCTTAGTATCTTGTACTTATTACCATGTACCTAATACGTGAAAAAATTGGATCCCATGTCCTAAGTGATAACTCTTCCGTTGCACCTAATTTGCAGGGAGTTGTGGAGCTTTTTTTCAGTAAGAGATAGAAGCCCAAGCTCCTACCTCCACCAGAGGCAAGATTTATTTCCAAGCAGAGCAGGTGCTTCTAGCTCCCGGTGAGTTTTTAAGTCAACAAAAGTAGCTGTCCTTCACAGACAAGATCCCTTCTTGAACATCACTTGCTCCTCCTGTGCTTGCAAACAAACCTTCACAGTTCGTGTCATTGCACGAAAATAAAAACCCTCTTTCCATTCTCAGTGTCTGATCTCCTGGGTGTCACAGGTTTAAACAGTTTTAAGTATTGCAGAATATCAGGAAATAGGGACATGAAAAAAAATTGAGGTATTCTTTTTGTTGTTGCTTTTTTTCTTCTTTGACTGGTTTCTTGTCCTTGGAAGAGAATGTGAAGGCTGATGAAGGGTCTGGAGAATGAGTCTTAGGAGCAGTGGCTAAGGGAACTGAGGTTATTTAGTCTGGAGAAGGGGAGGCTCAGGGGAGACCTCACTACAACTACCTGAATTGGAGTGAGATGGGTGTAGGTCTCTTCTCCCCAGTTAAAAGTGAGAGGACAAGAGGAAATGGCCTCAAGTTGCATCAGGAGAGGTTTAGATTAGATGTTAGGAAAAATTTCTTCACTGAAAGAGTTGTTAAGTCTTGGAACAGGCTGCCCAGGGCAGTGGTGGAGTCACTGTCCCCAGAGGTGTTTAAAAAGTATATAAATGTGGTACTTAGGGCATGGTGATGTTAGGTAAATGGTTGGACTTGATAATCTTAGAGATTTCTTCAAACTGTGATTCTGTGGTTCTGGAGGGGTTTTTTTTGTGGTGATTTTGTTGGGTTTTGTTTTGTTTTGTAATGTAGTTCAGGCTAGCTGTGTAACCTTTCCTCCACATAAGAAGCTTAAAACCAGTGTAGAAGGAGGATTTAGATTAAGTGCTTTAAGGCATTTTTGAGTCTCAAATTGTTGCCTCTTAGCTGTGTTGGGAAGATGTGCATTTAATTTAATGCCTTACTTATACAAGCCTGCTGAATCTATCAAGTACACATCTCTAAAGTTACAGTAGAATTTACCTCCCTGAGTTTAATCATGTTCTCCATTATTGTGAACAACAACAATCAACATTTTTTCTCAGCGTTCCTTTAATGGTAAGTTGTTCCTCACGAAAAAAATATTTTAGTAAAAGCTTTAATTCGAAGCAAAACCATACCATGGTTTCAGCACTGTTCTCTCTGCTTTCTCAGTGGTGTGGCATGTAAAATGACTGAGAAACTCAGGCAAATATAGTGGTAAGAGAGTTACAGATTTTGCTTTTTTAAAAGGTTAGCTTGCAGTTGTTTCAGGCATGAAAGGTTTTAACTGGTATAGTTGTTTTGCTGTTCAGTTTTCTCTGCACAGGAAGATTCCAAAGATTTCCACAAAATCATATAACAATCAAAACACTGTCCAATTAGAACACAGTTTTTGGCTTCCTGTTTTGTTGATTTGAAACAGAATTCCAGAGTGATTGTTGAGGCTTGGGTGAAGCTGTGGTACAGGGCAGATGACCAAAGACAGCAGGGAACTCTGGGCCTGATCTGTACAACAGGGCTGACTGAGAGCCACGCCAAGTTTACGAGTGAAAGACAGCCTTGGTCCATTTGGTTTCACCTGAAAACATGTTGGTTTAAAGAATATTCCTTATATGGTAGTGGGTGCAAACATGGTTGTTTGACTACACCATCGTCAAAGGCTCTGTGGGACCAGGGCTGTCTGTGGTGGTGTTGGGGGAGAGATAGAGAGCGTGCCAGCACACTCCTTAACCATGGCCTCACAGGTGATGCTCTGCCTGTGCATCTGTGTCGGTGTGACCATGACCATAAGCAACATGGGAGATATTTAGTGTTTTCTCTCATAGAGCTCCCCATCAATGTCAACATTTGGTGACAATTCAAGATGTATTGACATACACCAATATTAAGAATACTCTTATTTATAAGAAGGTTAGGTCACATTTTTAATCTGAAAGGAAATTGCTGAAAGAGAAGACGTTTTCTCCAGGAAGTTGTATGGAAAGGTGAAATTATTAATAGAAAATATCTTACACTGGTCTCTGTGATTGACTGAGAATTCATCTTGCAGTATTTTTCATTTCTATAGTTTAACATGTGCATTATTGGTTTATTTTTGTTAGTGATTACAATTTTGTTCCACACCATATATTATTTTGTAAGTGAATTTTGGCATCATTCTGTTGTCCACTATGTAACTGCAGTATGTTTCTTATAACATGCTATTCAATTCCAGTAATACTGTGTCTTAAAAATGTAGAGAAAGGAGTGTGCATTTCATTTGAATGATTTACTTTTTCACTTTTGTGTATAAGAAGTCCAATATAAGTTTACTGTATGTTGCAATAGATTGCATAGATTTGACATATTTTTAACTATCAGCATGTTTATTTCCATAGGTTGTGTAGAAATGCTATATGGCAAAGTAGAAATAAATTAGATGCTTTTAAAATGGACTTAACATGCAAAGCAGAATATCTGGGAAAACTCCCTTCAAAATGGTTTTATATTAGTTCTATTCATTAAAAAATTACTTAACATACAGGTAATAACTTAGTCTCAAAGAAAAATATTTTATGGATATAGGGAGGGTTCCTGTGTGAAATTTCAAAAGGAATGCATTGTGTGTCAAATTTTGAACAAATGTTTTCACTATGAGTTCATCTCCTCTATGTAAATATTATTCCATTCACTTTTCTTTTTCTACAAGCATTTAGTCTTGCAATTAAACATAGTATTTTTTTCCAGGAATTCACTGCAACCTTTTGTACATATGCTTGCATTACTTGCATTTCAACACAAATTTGAAAAGTGAAAAGCATATGCAGGGCTTTGCAGGATGCTGGTTCCAAGATAAACCTCTCAAGATGTGGTTCAAGCCCACTCCATGATTTTCTGAGTTGCATATCAAAGCCCTAGACTTCTTACATCACCTAGGATTTGTGCTTTTTCGCTTTATTGATTTTTTTTTTTTCAGACTGTATAATGATTAATGAGTGAGCACCAGATAACACCACAAACCTTCTGGGTATAATTATCTTCTGAATTGTTTATTATTTATCTGTCTAAAACTGGTTACAGTTACTGTATTTGCTCATTGCTGTTTACCCAGTGGACAACTAGACCTAGTTTCAGCAACCCATCTCAAAATAACTTTTAAAGCCAGGTGGGTTTTAGTTTTATGGTCTTGTTGCTTGGTTTTTGACATATTCATCCTTCTCAGCTATCAAACCAGGTATTTCTTGTAACTTTGGGGAATGTCTTTGTTATCAAAGTGGTGGGTCATAGAATCATAGAATTGTCAGGGTTGGAAGGGACCTTAAAAATCATCTAGTTCCAACCCCCCTGCCATGGGCAGGGACACCTCCCAGTAGATCAGGTTGCTCAGAACCCCATCTAGCCTGACCTTAAAAACTTCCAGGGATTGGGCCTTGACCCCCTCTCTGGGCACCGTGTTTCAGTGTCTCACCACCACCACCCTCATGGTGAAGAACTTCCTCCTAACATCCAACCTAAATCTACCCTCCTCGAGCTTATGTCCATTCCCCCTAGTCCTAGCACAAGCACTGTATTACCTGACCTAATCTCATGAAGGAATAAGTCATCTTACATTTAATAAAATAATTCTCATATGGTTCTTAGTCGTGATAGGTAAAAATCTATCCAAACTAAATTTAGAGTTGGAGTATTACTTTAAGTCCTCCAAGAAAACTCTTTTCTGAACTATAGTTTGCTACCTCTTTCCTCCAGATTTTTTTGCCAGGTATTTGTAAAAGTTGTCAATTAGTATGCCTTCCTGCTAGCCAGCTGCACCAGCATTCCCAAGTCCCTCCTCTGTGCATTAAATGACACAAAAGGGACAGGTCTATTAACATTAGTGTTGCTGTAACGATTTACAGCCATTCAAGTAATCTAATTATCAGTAAGTTACTGGAGAGCAGGTATTTCTCTTGTTTTCCTGCTATTCTATGTTTCTGTTTGCTTTTGTCTGTTTGCGTTTATCTGACTCTTCTTCATGGCCAACCTAAAAAAGACTGCAGAGTGGCTGCCTGGCTTACTTACTGTAGTAAAGAACCATTTTCACTTTTCTTAATATGTGATCCTAAGTAATCCTTTTGGTTGTCTTCTACCTTGCCTTGTTTCCTTTCTTGCCGTTTTCTCTTTTTTCACTCCTCTCACCAATCATTCTTGTGACTTTCCAATCATAATCTTTCTGCTGCTTCCTTGTCTTTTCTCTACTGGTTTGATCATAAGTGGTCCCTGTGGCTCTTGATGTGGCTCTTTTATCTCTGTGCTCACCTCTCTGTCTCCTGTATCAGTATTGTGCTTACTCTTTTTGAGTAGTCTTGAAGAGTATTGCTGTTACCAGGCAGACTTTCTCCATTCATGCTCTCACAGACTGAACAGCACTATCATCCTACCTCTTCTAGAAATTTAGGCCAGCAACTGCTGCTTAGTATTTTACAGAGCTATTTTAACCAAGCTGTCTCACCCACGTGCATTTGCAATCCCATGTCTCACACAAAAACTTAGAAATGAGAACTTAATGAACTTCTTCCAAGTTGAAGTGACATGACTGCAGTTTTCGTCTTCATAGCAGCCATAGCACCTTTATGGCCTCTTCTTTGGCCATGTTGCCTGCTCTGTCCTCAAGGCTTCCACAGTAACTCTTTACTCTTTCCCAGCACAGAGGTGAGGCTGACAAGTCAGTAGTCCCCAGGGTTCTCTTCTCTACCCTTCTTAAAAAAGGGTGCAGTGTTTCTCTTTTCCAGTCACCAATGACTTCATGTGGCAGCTGTGAGTTTTAAAATGTCATGGAGAGTGGCTTGACAACTACATCAGTCAATTCCCTTAGGACTCTGGGATGCCTCTCCTCAAGTTGTATAGACTTACGATGTCTTGACATCACCAGTTAGCTCCTTCGTGTTGGTTACCATCAGGTCCAGATCACATCCCCTCTGGAAGGGCTGGCTTTAGTTATAGTCAGTACACTCCAGGAATGTCCTGGATTGCCTACATCTTGCTGTGCTACTTTTTCAGCAGATGTCAGGGTGATTGAAATCCCTCAGCATAATAACAGCCTGTATGCGCAAAGGCCCCTATAGCTGGACTAAGAAGGCTTTGACAATAGGCACCCCTTGATCATGCAACCTTTAGTAGATGCCAACCACAAGGTCCCTCTCTTGTTGCCTCGGCCTCTGATTCTTAAGGATAAGCTTTGCAGCTGCACATGGCTATTCTTCAGAGACAGCTCTTCACACTCTGTCCGCTTCTTGACATAGAGGGCAATGCTTTGCCCCTCCTTCCTCACCTGTCCGTTGTGAAACACCTGTAGCTATTGATAGTCATGCTCCAGTCATCCCATCAAGTTTCAGTAATGGTAACTAGGTCATAGCTTTCTAGCAGTGCCATGGCTTCCCGGTCCTTCTGTTTGTTACCCATGCTGCGTGTGTTGGTGTAGAGGCACTTTAACTGGGCTTTGGGCTGTATCAGCTTTTTAGAGGAACACACCTTAATTCCTTCGATATATTTCGCTGCTATTTGCCTGTTGGCTCCTGTTACCTCACGAACCCCCACCTCATCTCCATAAAACTTCAGGCATGTTCCAGTCTCAGAGCAATAGGGTGAGGGCCCTCACTAGCATCCCATTCCTCTAACTCTGGTGTGTTGTTCCACAGCTTGTCACAGGCAAGCCTGAGTGTGTGTGTGTGTGTATACATATATATATATATATGTATATAAAGTTTTATGGTGACTGCTGATTAGAAAGTCCTGTTTAAGTGTAAAATATGTTAAAGATATATCAAAATAGTGTTTTACTGCTAAGTATATTAAAAGTCTCTCTTTTCTAGAATTTTCTGTTTAAAGATGTTTTGTGACAAGCATCAAGGAGGAATGTGATTTTTTATTTTTTTTTTACATTACAGAAATGGATTTTTATAAATTGAAAGCTGATTGTAGGGATTTGATAATCCACCTTTGTTCTTCTTACCTGTAAGTTCCCACTTTTTTCTCTTTCTTACTCTAAAACCAACCATCTCATCTACATCCGCAATCTATTTAACAAAATAAAACTTGCTAAAAAAAATTGGAAGGAGAGGGAACTGCTGCCTCATGGAAAAGCAGATTTATTAAACAAAAGGATGCTGTAATATTTTAAAAAAGGAGTTAAATTTTTACTTCAGTTTCATAGGTAGATACAAATACATCTAAAGGCTGAAAAGCACAATTATGGATCCCTAGGATATTGTTCATGTAGAATTGTGACCTTTTAAAATGGTTTCCTGTTGTTAAAGCAAAGACTTCCAGTCTCCTTATAGGAATATTTTTACATGTCAGGCTATTGGAGTTTACAGTTAGCAGGGTCTAAATTCCTCACAGATTAAATTGTTCTTGTTGTATGTAAGTTATCTGCAGAACTTGGAAGGAAAACCATGTTAGGGTTGACTTTCAACTAAGAAATCTCTCATTCCAGTTATTCCGTTACAATGGGAGAAATGTCATTGTGTTACTACAAACCTCATGTCACATGGATTTAATTCATTTTACTGAATGCTTTCAAACATGCTCTAAGTACATGGACAATATATTCATAGGATGATGTGTCGTGGTGATATGTTGCATTTATGAAAGTCACTTAGGTCCTCCTAAAGTGCTTTCTTTAACATTTTTGCAAATTGATGAGGGTGATAAATGCATAATACATTAAACCAAACAACACTGAGGCTTGCAGGCCAGCAAGACTTAGATAGTCTTGTTTCTACCCTTGTATTTAATGAAAAGTTTGGCTCAGTAATGTCAGTTTAGTCTCTAATATTGAGGTGTGGTAAAGACATACTCAGCCATAAGTGGTTTACTAACAGTGGGTATTTTTTATTTGTGAAGCTTTTTCTGCTGCCGGCAGTACAAGCCTCTGCTTTCATAATCAGTTACAAGATCATGGGTTGAGACTCCTTGCATTCTGTACATAAATGTGAGTCTCAGGTTTTGCACCAGATTTTTCTTACTACTGAATCAAGCACTGTGAAGACTTCGTAGCTCAGTGTGCTAGTGGCAATTGTTCTTTACAGAGAGTGTCATTCCCCACCTTCCCACCCCCCTATCACTGCTCACTTAAGTATAAATGTCCCAAGCAGCTGAGCTTCTAGAGCCTCATGATGGGACTGTTCTGAGCTGGTTCATGTTGCCTTTTTACTGTCTGCATCTCAAGTGTTCTCACTCTTAAATTTTGTCCAGTCTCTTGTCGCTGTATATTATGGAGTACGGATTAAAACCACCAGAGGTACATCCATAGTGGCTACTGCCATGATTGCCTATGTCATTAATTCTTGGTAGAGAATAGACTATTAATATTGTAAAAGATATCTTTTAGCCTTTTACAACTTGTGACTGTACATATGCATAACTGAGACTAGCAAGTGCCAGATCCCAGAATTCTGAAGTAGAAAAGCCTTCATCAGAATTGTTAGAGCTGGTCTTCTGTATTCAACTCTTCTTATCCTTATGACATTCACAGAATCACAGAATGATTAAGGTAGGAAGGGACCACTAAGATCATCAAGTCCAACCATCTGCTTATCACAACCTTGCCACTAAAGCATGTCCCTAAGTATCACACCTATACATGTCTTAAAAACCTCCAGAGATGGTGACTGCTGATAAACGATACAGAGTGGCTTGGCAAGCACCTCCACCAGCTCCCTCAGTATCCTTGGATATCTTGGAAATCTTGGCTGCCATATCTAGAAAATGTGAAATATGTGTGCCAGATTTATCAGAACATGAGAACTATATTTCAGCACCTTATCCATTTTACATCAGTACATGAAATTGCATGATCCTGAAAACAGGTGACCATTTCTTAACTGTAACTTCTTCAGAAAAAAAAATAAAAATGCACATGGTGGACTGCATTGTAATTTTTGTAATGTTTTCTGCTTCTAAGAAGACATTAATTGGCCGTGATGTTTATTTTAAAATTAATCA
>VWZO01004162.1:41519-58551 GCA_013396975.1 Bucco capensis
TTTATTTTAAAATTAATCAACAGCTACCATTCTTCTCAGGAGCATGTGAAATACTGCAGGACAATGAAAGCTGAATCACTGATTTAGTGGTACTCAGGTTTAGCCATTCTCAGTGTGTTATCTTTAATAATAGCACAGTTTTCTACCACGTTTTTAATTATTTGCTAAGTTATACTTGGGTACAACCATCATGACTTGGGGGTTTTAGAAGGATAGCTTAGGTTCCAGAAAATGATGCATAGTTTGTGGACTAGAAAAACACAGATTTAATGGGAGAAGTGAGTATTATCCTGCACTGTAGTTTCTCTAGGATATCAAGGACAACTTGATCCAATTATCATCTTTATTGCTTAGGGAAATTTTGAGGAATTTTAAATATAAGTTTATGAACTATATGGGCAGAATATAGACATCTAAAACTAATAGCATGGCCAGCAATGTGATACTTTCTTTCACGAAAGGAGAGCTAAAAGGAAATGCAAAAGAACACTCTGTCAGAATATATTTGGTTTCTTGGTTTTCATGTCTACTGCAGGTGATGAAAACAGGTTTACCTCTTTCTGTACTTTTTTCCAGTCTCTTTGCATTCAAGAGTGCTGTCCCATGTGTATTATCACTGCTGAAGAGAGTAGTTTCATTAGAATAATTTCTAAAACTGCAAATGAAACAGCTGATGTTCAAATATCAAACCTTAACTTCACCAGTAACTTGCAAGGCTGTAAACTAATTTGATAGGTAAGATGCATAGCATTGCAGAAAATGTTCAGGCAGAAAAAGTTACCAGTTAAAAAGAATTAAGAAATACTGATGAACAGTCCATGAGAGGAAAAAATAGCTGATTATCAATTCAGTTTTGCAATCAACGGCACCAAAGTCTTGGTGTAGGCTTATATCTTTCTGGCATGGACAGAAAGTATTTAAGCACCCTTAAATACTCTGCAACAGAAGGTTTCCTGTCTATTCTTTCTGTTTCTGACACTCAGTAATAAACATTTGCACACAATTGACTTCTCTCTTTCTGTTCTTCTCGCATTTTCCTTCACTTCACTTGTATGCACAGTGAGACAAAGTAAAATTCACACTAGTTTCAGCAAAAACTGGCCAAATTTAGTATGATTGAATGTTTTGTGGTGTCAGGCCTCCATGGAACTCATTTTCCTTCATGATAATAGAATATTTTGAATTAATTTTTTTATGGTAAAACTGGAAAGCATTCACACTAATACTCAGAGCAGTGTGCATTGTGAATCATTTTCCTTGAATGTGTATTAATTTTACATAGAATAATAGACATAGAAATATACACAGAATCATAGAACGCCTAGGTAAAAGCTTAGTATGTTTTTTTTAATCCAGAACAGACTTCAAATTGCTACTGCAGTATGATGGCAAACATAAATGGTGAAGAGGCATAATACTCACTAGTATATATCTGTGTTTTGCAGATTGATTATAATATTTTATAGAGGAAAAAACCCAAGCTATTCTTTCTCTTCATCATGACGTAAGCAGAGCATTCAAATGTTTTTCTGTTACAGGGAAGGAAGAGGGAAATTAGTGTTAGAGGGAAAAGTGCCTTCAGTATCAGACAGTAGTGCAGGATATGATCCTGTTATCTTATTTCTCAGTGGACAATACTGTTCAATAGGAGATGTAAAAAGAGGGATATGTTCTTTTTATCTTGAACCACATATATTACTAAGTCAACAAATGAAATCTGGAAGTGAATCTTTAATGTGGAGAGAGATACCTTTCTCAATGAAAAGTGTACACTTACATGTCTGCATCTTACATACTTCATAGTTTATAGTAGTTGTCTCAAAATAAATTAATGAAGCCTCAGGTTCTGGAAAAGAGATGTATTTAGTTTAGCTGCCATGTCACAGACAGTTATTTGGGATAAGAATTGGAAAGAATGAAGATGTAGGCATACTGTGGCAAACGGCATCACAGAAGCTAAACTTCTGCTTCTCAGTGTGCTGGTGCATCAGTGGCAATACAATTTAGTGCGTTGTCTAATTAGGTGTAATCAACTGCCAGGTGATGAGCATAGCACTCAGTTTGCATTTATTGGAGCACTAATGAATAATCCTTCTCATGCCTATACTGACCGTAAACTCACAGTAATTATAGGCTATTTCATATGTCACCTTTATTATGTTCATAAGCCTTCTGTAGGCTGTTTTAAATCACCGTAGTTTGTACAAGCCTGAGAATGTCTCCCTTGGGCTTTGGTCAAACTGCCACCAGATGTGCTGTACTTACTGCTAGTACAAAAACTGAGCACACAAAGGTCAGTGAAGCTTATTATTTTTTCTTTAAATTCAGCAAAAACCTTCAAGAAGTCTTCTACTATCTGAATTCACAACAGTTGTAGGAGGTCAGTCTTGCACTTCTCTCTGCTGCGGTGATCTAGTTAAAACTAGATTTCATCACTGACTCCCTAAAAATGGAGGATGGGAAGTAGAAATAAACTCTGTTGTTTTGTACAAGTATTTTTGTGCTGCCTGAACATGCTTTGGCATTCAAAGGAAAAGTGGTAACAGAAATACCTTTTAGCATAGTTATCTCAGCTGCAGTAAAGGGGTAAAGCATCTAAGGTAAACAAGGTGGAAGTGTGGATGGTTGTTAAAGACAGTGCTAGTGAATAACAGGCTCTGTGTGACAGGTACTGCCTTTGGCCTGTAGGTTCTAGTTGTTGTTGTCAACACTCCATTGTATTTCTGGCATCAGTTAGTGTCGTTTATCTCAGTGGGGGCTGCCTTTGAGGTAAGCCAAAGCTGCGACGCAGCTAGTATGTCAGGACTGGCAGCTGTGTCCTGAGATCATCTCTGCAGCTCAGCTGTTCAGAAAAATACTTTAATATCCCGGAAGGTTTGAGTCTTCCCATTTATACTAGCTAAAGATATTTGAAGATGTGAATGAGGCAAGAATACGGGACTGATCTGTGATTCTCTTGCTTCTCTGCACAGGTTGCACTGCATTTTCTGGGCAGTGCCATCATTATTTGCAGTGAGATACAAATGGGGAAAAAAAAGGATTTATTAAAGCATCATTTTAGAGGGGCAGCAAGTGGTCTTTAGACTTGTATGTGGCATTTTTCCAATATCAGAGATATATGATTATTATATGATATATTTATATATATATTTGGCAGCTCTGTTTCCACAGGCCATATTTAGACCATGGCAGCTATATCACATTGCATAACTGCATCCCACGAGTACCTCTGATGAAAGGGAATATGTATATACTGTGTAGGGTTCACATCTTCATACCACATCTCATGAGATAATTTCCTTAGCTAGCTCCTAGCATATCAGGAAAAGAGTCATTGGCTTAACATTCTGGGATCTTTACAGCCTCCAGGAAATGGATAATCCCAGTACTTTATGAAAAAAACACCATAGATCTTCTTTGCAAACACTTCTAAATAAGCCCTTATGAAGAAAGCGGGTTTGGATATAGAAGAAGGTACTAAAAATTGCAGACCAGATCACAGCTGTTTCTGTGACTTGGAAGAGCCTTGGAGTCTCTATGAGCTTTGTTAGGTCTGCATTCCTCTCTGGAATTGTACAGAATAGGGCCACAAACAAAAATTTTATCTTTAACCTACTGTCATGTGTATTTGGTATTGAATGTTGAGAGTGAGTTGCACAGAAACTCATGCTGTTTCTCACAGGCTAGAGATGCACGTTTTCTGAGCCTCAAGCTCTTCCAGAGCAAGACCCAAAATACATGTGTTGGGCTGTCTTCCCTTTTGTCATCTCAAATGCAACCAAGGGAAAAGGAAAGAGACTTGATACTCAGCATTTTTCACAAGTAATTATCTAAGCACTTGCAAGGTAGCTTCATCAATTGGTTATGCAAGGTAACACATTGCTGTATCATTTTCTAGAACTTTTGGTCTTAAAAAGTCTCTTGTGGTCTAGTTGTCCTCTTTAATTTCCAAATCCAGTTTGTTAACATACCAAAAGGAGGAAGATACTGAAATGTGTGGGGGAAGGATAGTGAGGCAGTTGACTGTACCAAAATAATTTGAAATAAAAGTTTAAATACTGCAGATGATATGATTCATTAGTATTTACCCAAAATGTGATTTTTTTAAAAGTCACTTTGTTTTCTAGAAAGCAAATCATGATGAGCTTCCATGTTCCTATTTAAGTAGATAGCTTTCCCTGCTGTCCCCTGTGGTTTTCCATGGACACAACCTGATACCAGGATTAATCCCTAAGGCAGTACAAGAAAATTGGAATTGAGTTTCATCACAGCAGTCAACAGTATTCCTAGTAGGATGGGTTTGCAAGATGACTTCCTGAGATTGTAAAGTGAGCAGCAACAACCTCACAGAGCATACTCTTGAGTCCTCAGTATTCCTAATTATGAGAGTTCTGTTTTATTTAAATAGCAGTAGGACTAAATGGTTTTGCAGGAACATCTTACAATTAAGCTGATCTGTTGTGCCCTACTCAGGCACTGAACAGCTATAGTTTCCTAGCTGAGTGATACCATTTCTGAATACTTGCCAGAAATTTTCAGTGTACTTTTTTATGGAAATATCAGAAGGATCACAAGTGAGTTTGCATATTAAAGACTTAAGTTGGGGAACACTTTTGGTAGAGAGGATTAAACATTAATAATCCCTTTGAGAAACTATCATCTGGAGATGCATACTGTGGAGAAAAATTCAGCTTTGACATTTGATTTCAAGCTTCATATACTTCATTAGACTAAGGACAAAGTAGTTCCAACCTTGGCAATGATTATTTTGGTTTCTTTGGAAAGTATATTGTGATTACCATAAACAAATGTTAAATGTAATTTGATTTCTTCTAAAGAAATGTCATGGCACCTAACTTTTAGTTACATTACCAGGTAATTAGGAGAAGAGAAAATTAAATTACAGAAGCCAACCTGAGACATACTTAGCTTTGGTATTTTAATCTTGATTAGATTATAGATGTTTAGTAAAGCTATATGTTCAAATAACATTAGTAAATAGAAATATTACTATATGGTATTTATAGCTCTCCTGTCTGGAGAGACACAGGCTGTTTTGAGAGTATTGCTTAGAAAAAAACCCCATAAAAATATTTTGAATTTATACTGCTTTGTACTGTCTTGTGACATCATTGTCTGCAGGTAGAGGCAGAGATTGGACTATCTAAGAAGTGATGTTATAATATACTACATACTACCTTATGTTTTGTTAGGTTATTTTTACAATTTTTTCATCCAGGCACTTAGTATTTACATATAGACAATGGTGTGGTTTAACCCTAGCAGGCAGCTAAGCACCCCACACAGCCACTCACTCACTCACTCATGAAAGTAAGAAGACTCGCAGGTTGAGATAAAGACAGTTTAACAGGTAAAGGAAAACCTTGCACACAAGTGAAGCAGGCCATCTCCAGGAAAGCAGGGCTCCATCGTGCGTAATGGTTACTTCAGAAGACAAACACCATCACCCCATACATCCCCTCCTTCCTTCTTTCCCCACCTTTGTATGCTGAGCGTGATGCCGTATGGTATGGAATATCCCTTTGGTCAGTTACAGTCAGCTGTCCCAGCTGTGTGCCCTCCCAACTTCTTGTGTTCATCCAGTCTACTCACTGGTGGAGAGGTGTGAGGAGCACAACAGGTGTTGACTCTCTGTAAAACAAACACTGCTCAGCAGTAACTAAAACATCCCTGAATTATAAACACTGTTTCCAGCACAAATCCAAACAAAGCCCCATTACTGTTGAGAAAATTAACTTCACCTCAGTCAAAATCAGCACAGATAGCTTTTGACTTTTTTGTTGCTGTGGAAGTGGAATAGAACAAATATAACTCAGCTTGAATTGCAATGTAACCAGTGCATGATGTGGAGACCATTGTGCTCAGTTAGTGCTTTCTCCCAGTGCAGGAAACCTAGGGGACCTGTGCTACTCCTGTCCTCTCCTTCATAGTGCCTTGTGCCCCCTGCTGCTGGTGCAGTCCAGGCTAGGAATCCCAGAAACATTTTGTTGGAATGGACATTGACTTGAAACATGAAAATTTCTGGGCAGGTCTCCATGTGTCATCTCATGTGCCAGATGCCAAAGATAGCTCTGGGTTCCTGAGCATGCTCAGGTGGCACATGGTTTCTGACACTCCAGGGACCTTGCTCACTGACAGCTACTGGGTTTTTTATTGCCTGACAAGAACATGATTAATTCAGGCAATGTGTTTATACTGACAAGTTGAGGAGGAGTAAAACCCTGCTGTATTCATCAGCATATGTTTTGTTGGAAGTTTGAAAATTACTGCATATAATTGATAGTGGTTAAAGACAGCAAAGTTTTTTAGGTACTGCCCTGCCATAGGTGTCATGCAGGATTCAAAACAGGAAATCTAGTCTTTTAGGAGCTGTAATATGAGATTTCTGCAGGTAGATTTGACTGCATGATGGCTTCTTCAACTGCTGAATAGTGCAGAACACGCTTGGTTTATTTGACTACTTTTTCAATAATTATTGTATTTTTGGATATAAAGAGCATAGAGTAAAACTTCAAATAAGTCCTTTTTGCTCCCTATGAAGGAAGGTAACAACAGCATGATTATTCTCATGCTGCCACTGAAATAGCTGTCCTCAATCTCTCACCCTTCATTAGAGCATCAATGTGTTGGGTCTTTTGCTGCCTGTATGAAGGACAGCTGTTTGAATGACAGGGTGGCAGGTAAAGTTGGAGTGGTAGAGCTGTTCAGCCATTGCATTGACAACATCTTCTGCCTCCCAAGACACTGAGTAGACACAGATTAGAGGCAGTGGAGAACTACAGTTTGTGTAGCTAGATGTGCAACGTGCTGCATAGGGAACGACACAGAATACATGATTGCATTGAGGATGCTGCCTTCAATAAACTTGTACCCCTTCTTAGACTCTGTTCTTTTTCTAGCATAATGATTATTATGTGCTGTTGTTTGTGTCTCTGGAATAGTGGGGAAATACCTGCCAGGGAGGGATGTCTGTGCTATGAGAACCTTCATACTAATGTGCAGAAGTAGGAGAGTCTGAGAATGTACACACATTTGTATGCAAGATGAGCAAATTCATTTTGCCTCAGTTGTCAACAAGAGACCTAGACCAAAAGTTTGTGTGACAGCCTGTTAAGTGCAAGTTATAAGTAGCCGATAATGAGATATTTCACTGGAAATATTTATGCAACTTCAACTGAGTAGTCATGCCTACTATTTTATACCCTCTGTACTGAATTATGCATCAAATATAAATCTGCCAAAGCTAATATAATTGGAATTGCAAAGGCTAGTGAATCATCTGGAACTATCAATGCGTGCATGCCCTAGCCTTGGTGGAGAGACAAGGGAGATCCTGGATGGCGATAATATGTGAGAAGTTAGAGAAAGCTAGTACCTAGCTTTGATTCTCAAAAAAGAAAAAAAAAAAATCCTTATTAGAAAACTTTCTGGAGATGATTTTGAGAGATAAACCCCTTAGCAGGACCGTATGTGCACATCTACTAGAAGGAGTATAATGAAAATAAAATTAACTTTGTGTTATAGTAAGACCAAGAAAATGTTCACAGATTCCTAGATCAATGATAAATGGTTGTTGAATGCATAAAAATATTTGCATTTATTTGTTTGTAACATTACTGTTACAAAAAAATTCCTTCGATGGATTTTACCTGCAGTTAGTTGTATGTAAATACAATAATTTGCATCTGAGTAATGAAACAGCTGTAAAAATGGTTAAGACTCTTTACATGATTGCTGAGTCTCTTTCTACCAGGGTGGCTTTGAAGAGCAGCATATAAGTCTTTAGTGGCTGTAAGCATCTTTGCGCTCTTGGTTCCCATTGGTCCCACTCCAAATGGTGGCAGCACACTGCTGGCTCACATTCAGCTGGCTGTCCACCAGCAGCCCCAGGTCCTTCTCTGCTGGGCAGCGTTCCAGCCACTCATCCCCAAGCCTGTAGTGTTACCTGGGGTTGTTGTGCCCAAAGTGCAGGACATGGCACTTGGCCTTATTGAACCTCATGCAATTGGCCTCAGCGCATGGATCCAACCTGTCCAAGTCCCTCTGCAGAGCCTCCCTGCCCTCCAGCACATCAACACTCCCGCACAATTTGGTGTCCTCTGCAAACTTATTGAGGGTGCTCTCGATCCCCATGTCCAGGTCATCAATAAAGATGCCAAACAAGACTGGTCCCAAAACTGAGCCCTGAGGGACACCACTGNTTGTCTTCAAGCTCAGCAGCCTGAATGCCCTGGGAGCAGTTGGTGTGCCCATTAAAGACAGAGGCAAAGACAACATTAAGTAACTCAGCCTTTTCCTCGTCCTTGGTTACAATGTTTCCCCCCTCATCCAGCAAGGGATGGAGATTCTCCCTGGTTCTCTTTTTATTGTTGATGTATTTGTAGAAACTTTTTTTGTTGTCCTTTATGTCAGTGGCCAAATATTTTGTGAATATTCACAAAAGGTCTGAGCTTTCGTGTAAGTTTCAGATAATTAGATTTATTTGTTTTAGTTCAGTTAATTTGATACAGAAGACTAAACTTTTAGCCTTGTCTCCAACTCAAAATGAAGAACTTTCAAGGACTGGCTCTGAATAGAGTAGGATGGTCTACCAAAAACTTAATGCAATTTGTGGGATATTTTTGCTCTTGTTGTTGATTGATTGGGTTTTTTGTTCGTTTGTTGTTTGGGTTTGTTTTTTGTTTGTTTGAATTGAAACCTTTTATAAACCTAAGAAGCACACTTAATAGCGTGTCCAATGCTTTGCATGAAATGGTAATGAAGTGCTTTTTCACAGCTGCACCAGAAATGATAAAGACTTGGCTCAGGTGTATGTGTGCCCACTTTAAGGTGGATGTAGACATGTCTTAGATCAAAGATCTAAGAGAGAAATAATAGTGGAACTTTTCCATTCACCACGTGATAGAGTGATAGCAAACTTTTGACTACAAGATACTCAGAATACTTAAATTCCTTGTTTAGAATGCAAATGCAGCCCCTAATCTCACAAGCTTAGAAGAATGTGTCAAGGCTATTTGTTTTTTCCAACACTGGTCACAAATCTCTGAAATTGCTGTAGTTAAAATACTGCTAATGACATGCTCAACTACCTTTAAAGCATTTTGCTAGTTAACAGTTTTAACAGCCTCACTTGTCAAACGAGCTCCTCTTCCTTTTCCCTTGCTGTTTTTATCTTCCTTTTTTTCTCACTGTTTTTTCTCCTTCCCAGATACAGTAGGGAGCATTTCATAGTTTCAAGGGCATTCCTGCCAGAAAGTACATAATATTAATTGCAAAACTCTCCAGGTACTTGTCAAAGTCCTGAAGAGATCAGCCTGTGCTGGCATTGTGTATTCAGGTAAAGCTCTGCAAGCAGCAGGATGCTTGCATTTACTACTGCTGCCAGAAAGCAGGGACAGTCTGCTCTTAATGGGTTGCCTGTCAACAGTGCTTCATGCTTATGGAAGATGCTGGCAATTTCATTTTATATTTTACCTAAGGTTTTGGGGCATATCCTAGTGGCTCTTAACAAAGTATTGTGATAGCTGAAAGAAAGGACAGAATCAGTCCACAGAGTGTTAAGATGACAAAAACTAGTAAGACCTTAAAAAAACCAATGTTGATAGATCCACACACTTGGGAATTTTATGTTGTAAGTTATATTCTGGCTTGACTGTGTAAGTTTTGCATGCATTCAGAATGTATGGGTCTTTTTTACACTCGTGATCATTACTGAAGTCCTCTTTAAATAATAGTTTAGGCACAGGTTAATGCCAAAGATGAGAGAGAATCTCAAGTGAATTAGTTGACCCAAATTTTCAAAAAAGGAAATCTGAGTCATGCTGATGTTAGACGTTAATTAGAAATATTCACGCTGAAAGTTCAGGTTGTCACTTCCTCTTGGTGCATGGAAGAACTGCAGCCAAAAAAAATGCTGGGATACAGGAGTTGAAAAGGTGACTCTCCACAATGGTACCTGAAGCTTCATCTTTTGAAGCTTGTTCAGGAGCCTGTACAGATGTGGCTAGCCAGGTGAAGCTGAATGATACCATTGGTGTTCAGCTGCTGACTTCCGGAAGTTTGAAACACTTACAAGGAATTCTTATGTAGTTATCCTTCATATATGGCGTTGTTTTGTGCAATATTAACTTCCTCTAATGGTGTTTTATTTGAAATACTAAATCTGGTATAGGTTGGTGTACCTTTGATACAGATACTTATTCTGAGTCGTACAAGAACCTTTCAGGGTTCACAGTAAATTTTAGAGGTACATTAATAACTTATATTAAGTACTGATTTTTTGGATGGGTCCAGATGGCTAGGAACTGGTATTTTTATTACCACTGCTTGTCTTATAGCCTAACACTTACTAAAAAAATAAATTTGTATCTTCTAAAGCTAGTGTTTAAATGTGTTCAGCCCTCTAGTGTCACTTGTCATTTTCATGTTCCTTACAGGAGTTTTAGTCTCTTATAAAAGCAGTATTTTCTTCTGTTCCCTACCTAACTCTTTTCTTTTTAGTACTGATAAAGCAAACTTCACTTTCTATCATATTGGCTTCAACAATCATAATGCAGATTTCTCTCTATTACATGAAGTGTACCCCCAACTTTCTTCTTCTACTTAGATCATTAGAGGTAGTAGTGAAATTAAGAGAACATGAAAAAGCAAGCCTACTTCCATGGGCAGAAGGTCACTTTGGAAAGATCATAGTTTGAGAACACGAGTATGCAAGAAGTGGTCATTCGAGGCACTGTTTAGGTAAGTCTTTGATCAACGTGAACCACTAGAGATACAATAATTAAAAGGAAAAAAAATCTTTGAACTAGTCTTTCAAAACAAGCAATGAAAATTGCACATATTCCTCAAAGCAATCCTCCTCTTATGGGTCCCTTCCAACTTGAACTGTTCTGTGATTCTGTGATTTTATGTGGGGATGATTATGTGATATGAATGTCTTAGTCTGGTTACTTGGAGAGTAGTTATCACAAGGAGACACCATATCATTTACTGCATAAATGTTGCAGTTAATTGACAGAGTGATTTTTATCTCAGGCTATAACCATTGCTGCACTTCTGAAACATGGAAGTAATACGATAATTGATGCTGAAATTTGTTTATGGTGTGCACACAGATTTAACGGCTGTACAGAATTGCTGCATGACAGAGAGTACCAAGACACCACTAGGAACCTTTGGGTTTGTTCTATGCAAGTACTTGAGAGGCAGTCCATCCAAACTGACACAAAATCAGCAATAAATACAATCAGAAGAAGTGTTGCTGAGAAATAATTTGGGTCTTTACAGCTTTTCCATGGTTTAGATACAGGAATAGGAGCTGAACCTGTTCGATACTGATCTTGTTGTCTATACTGTGTTATACATATTTTCCATAGCACTTTTTTTCCCCTGAAATTAGTGTTACTGGATTATGGTTTAAAGAATTTCTATTTTTCAAGGATATTATGAAGATTTTACAGAGACTTTATGTAAATATCTAATGTTACTGGATTATGGTTTGAAGAATATCTGTTTTTAAAGGATATTATGATGTTTTTACGGGGAGTTTATGTAAACATCTAATGGTACTGAATTATAGTTTGAAGAATATTTTTCAAGGATATTCTGAAGTTTTTACTGAGACTGTGTAAACATTACTCAACTGCTTATGCAGGTGAAAGTCAGAGTAGCAACGTGATGCAGAAGCAAGAGTAAATCCAGTATAATCGCTAAAGTTCTTAAAATATTATGTATGTGGGGCTTTTTTAATGAAATTATGCTAGCAAATGAAAATCTTTTCCATGCCATAGAAGTATAATAATGCCTGAATTTGAGTTCTCCTTCATCCAAGCACTCTTGAAATTGATTTTAGATTAGAGATACAAAAAAAAAAAAAAATAAAAAAAATTCAATCTTAAGTAAATTGGACATCTTTTTCCTGTAACTGATTACTTTCAATCTTTTTGTATTTCATAGTGTATATTACTGTGGAATCAGAGGGTATGTAGCCATCACTTTTTAGTCAAGGTGTAAATAACAGAATGAAATACGCAGAATTGTTGTTCTTGTTGCAGGCCTTCTTTTGTAATATTTGGGGAGGAAAATCAAATGACATTTCAAAAAAAACTATTTCATGACATTTCATATTATGAAATAAGCAGAATGCCTAGGTAAATTAATGGACATTGAGCATGTCACATTCAGTGTTGATTGAGAAATAAAGCTGTTTTGGCTACCAACTGAGGAGACTAAGCTTTCTGTGCTGGAGCACAAAAAGGAGTAGGCAAGGAGGTAACGAATTGTCCATCAGGACTCTTTTGAGTAGCCTGTAAATTTATAGGTGCAGATTCTGCTAATTCAGATAAATGTTGATTTTCATAGAATGTTTTGAGTTGAAAGGGACCTTTAAAAATCATCTAGTCCAATCCCTTTACAGTAAGCTCTTTGGAGTACAGAATACTGAGATTTAGGGCAGAATGTATTGCAGCAGATCTGTGGGACCTGAATCCAATACTGTAATTGCTAAGACTTTGTGTGGGTTACAGAAACACATGTATTCTCTTATACAAAGTACACTGTCAGGTATGGTTACTAATCCTACAAGTATTACTACAGTATCAACACGTCTTTAAAACAAGTGCTGCTTCACACTGGGAAAAAAAGATTATATCAATTCAGCAACTCTTGTGCAATGTTTTATTTCATTCAGAAACCTCTGAAGTATATTTAGTCTTACATCCTTTTATAACTGATGACGAGGAGACAGAATTTCCTTTCAAAGACTCATAAACTTAAATGTTGCAGCAATGACACCTCAGCTGTTTAACCCTATAGGGGATTCAACCTTCTCAGTTGTTAGCTAAGTTAAAGGATTGTGATCTGTCAACTGAATGAAGCATCTGTGAAAGCAATACTATAAAGCTCCCTAGAGACCACCTCTTGTAAAACATGTCATCATTATGGCTGCACGTTTATGATCTCTAGGTAGCAATCCTTTATGTACACTACTGGATTTTCTTGTTACTGACATATTCAGTTAATACAGAACCCAGGCATAAGAAGCAGATCATAAATTCTAGGTAGAATCTGGCACTGTCAATAGGGGGTGAATTGCCTTTCATTATCATGTGAAGTGGAAAATTGTGTATATCCTTCTGCAAGAAAATTTATGCTTGATGGCCACACTGATTTTTGTATTGTTTCTATGAGTAGGTACATTAAGATTTTTTTTTTTTTTGTATTACCAGTGAAATTCATGAATGTTTCTAGTGACCTTCATAAAGTAGGTCTGCATAAACAAAAAAATAGTTAAGTGGGAGCAGCCTACAATGTCATTTACATGAACACTGTATGGCTGAAGTAAATTATTTTACAAGATATTAATGAGTTTCACTGAATTTTAATACAGACTTGATGAAATGGAGAGGTCTTTAAATTTAAAATGCTAGGAAGCATAAATGGACATTTTCTTTCAAGAATCACACATACTTGCTTGGAATTATTCAGATAAATATCATCTGTTTTTTGAAGTCAGTACAAGAGACAGACATCACTGAAAACACCTCTGAAAATGGTGCAGAAATACCTAGTGATGAATTTTTGAATTGTCATGACCTGTAGATGTTACCAAATTACTTAGCATATCCTGAATGAGAGTGTTAGATAACACTGAAGCTGACTTACAGGAAAAATAAAGGAATGTGTTTCATTTAACGCTATTTGCTTAAATTAAGAAACTAGAAATACATAAATATGTTTGTTATTCCTTTCAGAATGCACTGAAAAGATCAGAAGGGACCATGTTCCTCATGAGAGATCTTTGCCTAGATAAAATTATTCTTTCTCTGGGTGCAATTGCATTTATACAGTTACTACAAGTAGTAACAAACAGCTAAGTAAGGAAACCTTTTTGTACACAGTTGTTACTAGACATGAGTGTGCATACATTTCTATGTAATGCTCCTTTTGCTCCTCCTCCTCCTCTCCACAGCAGCATTTGTTGTGGTCAGAAGTGCCCTGAAAAATGCCTTGGAAAATGATATTTAGGCTGATCTCTATTTTTTAAGAAAGAATGTAGCTTTCATGTAATTTTTAGTACAGCTTTGCAATGAGTATCTTTTGGTTTTAAGTTTGATTTTTGTTGTTGTTTGTGGGCTTTTTGTTTGTTTGTTTGTTTGGGTGTTTTTTTATTGTTATGAATGCAGGGGAGTTGTTCTTCCAACTTGACCAATGGTGCTGTAACAGAAAGGAGTGAGGAAAATAGTATAATCCTCAGTCCTTGTAAGATGGCCACAGAAGTTTCAGCGTGTTCTGTGCCACAGCTGGTCTCAACTAAGTAATTCTACTCTTCAGACCTTGTATGCAGAATATCTGTGCAGGCAGTCCATCCAATAGTGAAGAACACAGTAACATCCTTGCTAGAAACTAGTCAAGAAATCAAAATAGGAGAATGTTATTTGTAGTACTGTTGTCTCTGCATTATGCAGCTCTGTAGCTGTTCTCTTTGGTTCTCTGATCAAAGCCTTGCAACTGCCAGCAGACCTCACAAAAACAGAACTGTAACTCTCCTTATTAGGAAAAAAGAGCTTTTTTAGACACTTTTAGACTTTCAGACAGAACTGAATATAATTTTTTTTTTAAATTCTTATTTTTACAGACCTTTTGCTAAGACGCTTAGTTTCCAGTAGTTACTGGAGACAGTGGGAGATACGCCCATGAGTATTTGGTGTCACACAATAGATTTTGAATTTGGACAACATTAAGATGCTTCTTTTTCTTCCCTGTTCTGAGTTTAGAAAGGAGACATGATTGTCTTGTAGTTACAGGATGTGCCTTAAAATTTATTGTATCTAAATTAAATTCTCATTTTTCATTTCTTCCATATCTTTTGTCAAGCTATATAATCTTTCCATTTCTTTACTTCTTTGCTTTAGAACTAGATAAATGCCTTTATCTTACTTTTCTCTTTATATAGGATTTCCAGAGTAGTGGTGTTTTGTCAGTAATTTGAACTTTTTCAGAGACCGTGTGGAGTCACTAACACTATTTAAAAATACATGGAAGATAAACAAAAATGGTGATACTAACTTTAAAATATGTTTTGCTATTTCAAAAGAGGTTATATATGAAGAGAAAATTATTTAGGTGAATTCTTTGTAATTTAAGAAGAATACAGCATGTTTGAAAATCTGCATTATAATTGACAGAAGAAGAAGGGATACAAATAAGGGATTTTGTAATAGTTTGTTCATGGGTGAGCATAAACCTGTGACTATAAGCCATGAATGAACCTTATTCATGACAAAACAGAGAGCTGAATACAATCCTGCTCATCTGTCATGAACAGAAGTGTTAATAGCTGGGAAAATTTTTTTCCTATAATCTGGATCTTCAACTTTCATAAGGACTATGAAAGTAGAACAGACATGAAACCTGGAGATAAGGAGTCTCTCTTTATAAGAGTTAGAAGCCTAAATAAATTATGTAGCTCTTTTTACCCAAATAGCTGGATCTGAGTGGTGTGTGATTAACACCGTTTTTATCACATCCATGTGGTGTAAGATGAGCAGGCAGGGTAGAAGACCAGCCTGGCTGGACAAGGAGGCTGAGACGTGGGGAAAAAGAGAGTTTTCCACCTCTGAAAGAAGGGGCAGGTGACACAGCAGGAATACAAAGATATAGTTAGGTCATATAGAGAGGGTATTAGAAAAGCAAAAGCCCAGCTCGAACTTAATCTGGCCACCTTAGTAAAGGATAATAAAAATGTTTTTACAAGTACATCAACAGCAGAAGGAAGGCCAGCAAGAATCTCCATCCTTTATTGGATGAGGTAGGGAATATGGCCGCCAAGGATGGGGAAGAGGCTGAGATACTCAGTGCTTTCTTTGCCTTGGTCTTTAATAATCAAATTAGTTACCCCCAGGTACTCTGCCCCAGGAGCTAGAAGACAGGGATGGGGAGCACTGTGAGACCTCCTTAATCCAGGAGGAAGTGGTCGTAGACCTGCTGCTCCATTTAGACAGTAACAAGTCCATGGGGCTGGATGGCATCCATCCAAGGATTCTGAGGGAGCTGGCAGAGGTGCTTGCCAAGCCACTCTCTATCATTTTTCAGCAGTCCTGGTTAACCAGAGAGGTTCCAGATGACTGGAGACTTGCAAATGTGACACCCATCTACAAGAAGGGTTGGAAGATGGATCTGGGGACCTACAGGCCTGTTAGCCTGACCTTCTTACTGGGGAAGTTTATAGAGCAGATCATTTGAAGGGTGATCACACGGCAAATCCAGAACAACCAAGGGGTCAGGCCCAGTCAGCATGAGAGGCAGGTCCTGCTTGACTACCCTGATCTCCTTCTATGATAAGGTAACAAGCCTAGTGGGCAAAGGGCAAGCAGTAGATATCATTTACTCGGATTTTAGTAAAGCTTTTGACACTGTCTCCCACCACATTCTCCTGGAGAAGCTGGCAGCACATGGTTTAGACAGCTTTACTCTTCACTGGGTAAGAAACTGGCTGGAGTGTCAAGCCAGCCCAGAAAATAGTGGTCCATGGGGTTCATTCCAGTTGGCAGCCAGTCACCAGTGTTGTTCCCCAGGGCTCCCGTGTTGGGGCTGGCTCTGTTCAGTGTCTTCATCACTGATCTGGATGAGGGCATTGAGTGCACCCTCAGTAAGTTTGTGGATGACATTAAGATAGAAGTGAGAGTCTATCTGCTTGAGGGTAGGGAGGGCCTAAAGAGAGACCTGGATAGGCTGAATCAGTGGGCTGAGCCCAATGGGATGGGCTTCAACAAGGCGAAGTGTTGGTTCCTGCACTTTGGTCACAATAATCCCATGCAGTGTTATAGATTTGGGGAAGAGTGGTTGGATTGGTGTCTGGCAGAGAAGGATGTGGGGGTGCTGGTTCAAAGTCGACTGAACAAGAGACAACAGTGTGCCCAGGTGGCCAAGAAAGCTAACAGCATCTTGGGCTGTATCAAAAATAGTGTGACCAGCAGGACCAGAGAAGTGATCATAGAATCATAGAATGGTT
>VWZO01004162.1:63313-83657 GCA_013396975.1 Bucco capensis
CACCCTCTTTGAAAATGGGTGTGACATGCTGCTTCTTCCAGTCACTAGGGACTTCACCTGACTGCTAGGACATCTCAAAGATTATTGAGAGTGGCCTGGTGACTCCATCAGCCAATTCTTTTAGGCCTCTGGGGTGCCTCTATTGCAATTCCTTACCCCACCAACAAAATTGGTTCTTTCTCTGTCAATTAAGGAGTATGAAGTCTCCTGAGCTAGGTTCGTACTCCATATCAGTATATTGGTTAACACCTTGTAAATTGTTCGTTTGTACCTCCTTAATAAGATCTGAATTTTATTTCAATGCAGGATTTTGTTTCAATCCTGAAACTTTTGAAGATAGCTGATGACCTCTAGTTAAGTCAGCCTAAATATATTTTACACCACTAGTTTATGGCAAACGTGTAATATTTTATAATCTGTTACTTGAACAGAACAAACAGCTTCTGCTATATGAAAAGCCACAGTCCAGTGTTTCTCATGTCACTCCTGGGATGTCATATCCATAAAATTACTCAAAGACTGTCATAGTGTCTCTCTCTAGATCATTCACAACTATGTGAAAAATAAGTACAGCTTTCAGATAATCATGATATAGTAATTTTTATTTCATCTTTTATGGATAAGAATGTAGAATATTTCAATTGGAAGAGACAACAATTGTACAGTACAACTGCCTGACCAATTCATGACTGACCGAAAGTTAAATCATGATATTAATAATAGAATGGCCAGGTTGGATGGGACCTTAAAGGTCATCTAGTTCCAACTCCCCTGACATAGGCAGGGATGCCACACACTAGCCCAGGTTGCCCAGGGCCACGTCTAGCTTGGCCTTGAACACTGCCAGGGATGGGGCAGCCACAACCTCTCTGGGCAACCTGTGCCAGTGCCTAACCACCCTCTGAATAAAGAAGGATTAAGCTCATCTTTTAGTTCAGGGAGTATCACCTTCAGAATGGGAATCTTCTTGTACGATATTAAAAACATCTAATTCGAGTGGATCATAATTCCTACTTACTTTCTGATCTTTCACAGTAGCGACTTCAAAAATTGTGCGTAATACAGTTTTGTAAAATTGCAGAGATTTGCATAGGAATTGCTGTACTGTTTGAGTAAGAAAACAAGTGACTATGCATATACCAGGACTCATTTCTATACAAATGACTATGCATATACCAGGACTCATTTCTTTATTTGCTCTTATAAGCAAAATGAAAAGCAATGTTATTGCATAAATTGATTAATTCTCATTTATGCATTTTATGAGTGCTAGAGAAATATGCTTCATATTAGATATTGGTTGTCTGGAATTAACTCAGTAAAATGCCTACTCTGCTTTAGATACTGAATGGAGGAAGACTGAAACACAGCACCTGGTGCTTGCTTCATAGTACAAAGTAGCATGAGTTTTGCTGCTGTGTTCATTGGCTCCAGGACAAAAAAAAAGGTGAATAAATTAATAGCATGTTTAACAATTTTTTTTTGTTATACACTAGAGTTTCCAAAATTGACCTCTGTTTTCCCTACAATGCTTTTTTTCCCCCTCGTTGTAGAAAGATGTTTACATTCTTCAGTTTATTTACTTCTTTTATCTCCTAAACTGTTTGGCCTTGGAAAGTATTAAAAATATATGCTGTGTTTCAAAAAGCTATAAATAGAAAATAATAGTGTCAGTACGTAATAGCAATACTGATGAAGTCTAAATTTAAGAATTCAGTTCTACTGTAACAGCTACAATATTTTGAAATTCTTGCATTTATTTCAGTACTGCCAGGGTTAAATCTGAAAAATTATTCAGTGCATACAGTTTAGAAACCAGAAAAATCTGATGGATTTAGGTGTTCCATTTTCTGGGTACGGCAGATGCCTTTTTCCTTCCAAGTTCTGTTGAGTGTTCAGAAAAGATGAAAGATTCTCAGCTGAGATCTGCAGGAAGAAAGTAACTTCATGGAGATTCCAGAGTGTCAGTCTACCCTATTCCTTCACAAATGGCTTACCCTTTGTTTCTTAATGTGTTGGTTTAGTAGTGTTTACTTAGGTGTTTAAAATTTTTTATATACTCCTTAAGCATTAAGTCTAGACTAAACATGTCTCTAATCTAAATAAGAAGAATGTAACGAGTCCTCAGCTGAAGACATAATACTCATGGACAGATGCCAACTTTTTTTTACTGCTGGAAAATAATTAACTACTTTTAAAATGAGCATAGTGATCCATTTTCTGTCCAGAATGAGTAAATTCAGTTGGTAGACATGACTGAAATACATGGAGATAAGGAAAAGTTTATTAAATAACATACCTTTTCTTGGAAACAAACACCATTGAAGTTATTTTTCATGTGTAGGAGGTGAGTGGATAGTAGTATCCTGTGTATTCCAATTTACCAACTGTCATAAGACTACTATGCTGCTTCTTGCTGAAATCCCAGATTGCAATTTCATTAAATAACAATGTCATTTTTATAGTTATGCCAAGGCTTAGGGGTGGGCCAACCACCAACCCAGTGACAGATATTCTCTATTATCCCCTTTCCCCCACTCCAGGAAGGAAAAGAGGAGATTAACAAAGCGAGAGAGACATTTGTGAGTTGGAAATGAAACAGAAGCTACTTTAATGTAAATAAATAACAAGAAAATGAAGTATGTATCTATCTATCTATCTATATATATACACACACAGAACCAATACCAGAACCAAACTCTCCTTGATAGCAACTACATCACCACTGATGCTGTAGCAGGAGGACTTCAGCAGCAGCTGGGACTCAGGCTCAGGAGCTGGATCCTAGAACTGGAAGTCAGGAACTCTTACATTGAGATGGAAGACAGAACAGATAGAGTCCTGTAGGAACAGAGCTGAGCTTCTGATGTTCACAAGGCTCAAGTGCTCAACCTTCCAGCCACATAGAGGCAAGCCTCTCCTTATATGTACCAGTTGTTAATCAGGTTCTAAATAGCTTAATTATGCACCTGTTTTGCTTGGGTCTTAGGCATTATGTAAGAGACCCTAAGGCCCAAGGTTGATAACAAAGTTTCAGAGACTGAATATGACGTATATGACATGGAATACCTTGCTTTGGCTCAAAGTGGAACAAGATAGCAATTAAAATGATATCTCTTCAATGTGTTAATGTTTTGCAAAAATAGTAAGAGTGTACCCGCAGCATACCTTGCTGGAAGTATAAGGTAGACCTGTGTCAAAGAAGTGTTCAACATTGTGTCATGGACAAGGCAAAGCAGAAATATAAGACAATTTGAGAGATGATCTTTCAGAAAGCTCCTGAATCTTTAATAATGCTTCTTTTTGTTTATAGATCGTAGAATTATAATATGGTTTGGGTTGGAGGAGGCTTGAAAGAACGCCTAGTTCCACCCCCTTGCCATGGTCAAGGACATCTTCCACTAGAACAGGTTGCTCAAAGTCTCAAGCAACCTGGCCTTGAACACGTCCAGGGATGGAATATTAACAATTCCTCTAGGTAACCTGTTCCAGTCTCTCACAACCCTTATAGGGAGGAATTTCTTCCATATATCTAATCTAAGTATAAGTCTATAGTCTTTCAGTTTGAAACCATTACCCTCATCCTATCACTACACTCCCTGATAAAGAGTTCCTCTCATCTTTCCTGTAGACCCCCTTTAAGTACTGGAAGGTTTTTACAAGGTCCCCACAAGCCTTCTCTTTTCCAGGCTGAACAATCCCAGCTCTCTTAGATTGTCCTCACAAAGGAGGTGTTCCAGCCCTCTGGTCAGTTTTGTAGCCCTCCTCTGCATCTGCATCAGTAGGTCCATGTCTTTATTGTTGTGGAGGCCACAGACCTGAACACAGTGCTCCAGGTTGGGTCTCACAAGAGCGGAGTAGAGGGGAAGAATCACCTGCCTCAACCTAGTGGCCATGCCCAGGATGTGATTAGCTTTCTGGGCTGCAAGTGCACATTGCTGGCTCACGTTCAATTTTTCAACCACTAATGTCCTCCTCCACTGGACTGCTGTCAGGCCACTCAATTGCCCAGCCTGGATTTGTTCTTGGGATTGCTCTGACCCAGGTACAGGACCTTGTACTTGCCCCTGTTGAACTTCATGAGTTTTGCACAGGCTCATCTCTCTAGCCTGTCAAGCTACCTCTGGATGGTATCCCTTCCCACTAGCGTATCAGTCACATCACTCAGCACTCTCTCAGATTTCAGAATCAGTCACAGAGATCTGATGAGAATTATTCTGCTTTATGTTCCATCTCAGGTTCCTTTGCCTATAAATGATCAAGTATAGAAAAATGGAAGAAAATGAGAAAGTCTGGCTTCTGGCTATCATTGTACTACGGACATCCTGGGCTCCAGGTTGCCTCAAACCTTCTATATTTACCTAAGAACATTGTCTGTCATTTACAATATTTTTTGATTCCACAATATCCTTGAACCTTTATCCCTTCTTTTCGAGTTCCTGACCTATTTTTCTTCTTAAATAGCAACTCCTTGATTCCTCTGTTGGAACTTAAGATTCTTCTTCTGTGTCTTTTCTAGCATCAACATGTCTTACTATATTCTTCCCTTCTACTCTTTCACTGAATGTTATCGGGTTAGGACATGCACCATTTTACTTTGGTATTTCTAAACATCTCACATTTCATGGGTGGACTGAATTATAATGATGATGCTTGAAGAAGACATTACATTTGATAAAATGACTAAGGGTGGTCGCTTATTTTTAGCTTTGTTTCCAACGCAAATTAGGTTTATGCTGTGGCAGTTTGTCAGAAACTAAATTTGTTTCTCCCCTGTAATACCATTATACTCACTGATGCTTCTGTTACCATTTGAAGCAATTTCTCTTTCATTTTTCTAACAGGTAGCAAATTAATTGATATGAAACTACTATATATATATATATATATATATATTTATTACAGAGATCTGTATTAGGATTTATATTAGGATTTCCTTAAAGGGGAAAGTAGTTGGTAACACAGAGAAGTTCTGTCTTGAATACCTGAATGTTTAAAAGAATCTAAGTCACAAAACAGGGCAGGTTTTATAAGTTACGTTCTTCTTCTTGTAAGAGATTTGAATTCAGTACTGCAATCTAGCAAAGGCAGAAAGTTTTTATTTAGTGCAAGGAAAATCCATGGGATGTACATTGTATAGAGGGAAGAGTGGAGAAAGGGGACTATTTTTTTCATTTTGTGAGTAAAATGTGGAAAAACAAGGTTACTATCTCCAAGAGATACTAGAATGTTGCTTCCCTACAACATAGTAAATATTTGAGTTTACATAGATTTTATGGAATCTACTCAAATAAGTTGCTGATAAAGGTAAAACATACACTCATGAAAGAGCTAGAATATAAACCAAAAACCCTGGAACGTTTTGGTTCTCAAGCTTATCTCTAATGAAATGTGAAAGATGATAGCTAACTAATAAAATGCAGAATAATTTCCTTTATAAGTAGAAAAAGAAAGTTCAAAAAAGTTGTTGCAAGCTTATTGTTGCTCTTTATAAATGAAACATCAAGCTAATTTTTCATAAAGCATATGTTAAGCATGATTACTTCAGTATGATGTTTAGAGGCATAAATTTATAGGAGCTGAGTGGTCACGTTCAGTCCCTTCAGACACAACATTCCTCTGTGCTAACTTGGTAAGTAATGATCAGGCACTCCCAAAGATTTTTAGAAGTTGTTTTGTCTATTTTTTTGTCACAGAGGCACCCACAAAACAGATAGCAATTGATTAACCAAAATGGGGATATATTGAACAAGGTCAGTTAGCATTCCTCATGACAAGTTAAATAAAAGGTTTGGGTGTTAGTTGGAGATTTAACTGTCACACAACCAAATCCTTAATTGTAAATAGTACAGACACTAGACAAGACAAACTACAATTACACACACACTCACTCAAATAAAAGAGGGAAAACCTCCCTGTTTGGATATCCAGAAAATAACTGCTCACCAAAAACAAGATGAGGACACTCAGTCTGCAGTGTTCCAATCCCAAGGGGAGGTCTTCCTTGGCTATGTGCAGCTCCAGTGTTCATGAAGTCAGCTCAGCATCTTCAACTCCATACAGGCCAAAAACGGTCCTCTTAGACCTGAGGCCTGGATGCTGACTTGTGGTCAGACAAAAACAACCCCAGACACAGAGACACTGCCTACAGCAGGGGCTTTGGCTACCTCTGAAACAATTCCTACTACATCCCCATCCAAGATGTTCCCAGGTGCCACAAGGTGTTTCCAGGTGCCATGCTGTCTCCTGCAGGCTTCAGCTCCTTTGTCTCAGGTTATGCGTGTGATTATGGATTGTCAATATTTCTGTGGGGCATGGGTGAAACTGCCACAATTTCATGTTATAAAATCTCTTTGTGTTTTACAAATGGATTTAGAGTGCATTCTGAACGAATTTAGCTAAGGTAGGAAGCTAGTTGTGCCCTTTTTTTGTCTATAAGACTTGCAATTTTCTGCTCTGTTCATGTCATCTGTAGTTTTTCAGATGGGCTGTTTGCTAAGCAATCATTCTGTTGAACACACCTGCAGTATTTATAGTGATAAGGCAGACTGCTCATTGGAAGACATAAGTTTATCACTTTCTGAGGAGGCTAAGTTATGGCATCTTCTGCACACTCAGTAATTAACTGATTGACTAGGTTTACATAGGTATTTGCTATAGGTTCTAAACCTAGCATTAACATCATTTTACTGAACATTTAGCTGATTTTTTCACATAATTTAATGATTATAAGACTGTGTCAAGGTTATTAAATGATTTTTGGTTTTGTTTTTACTACTAGCTCAATTGTACTGCTCTGGTAAATTTACTTGTTTACAAAAAGTGAGATGCACTCTGCAAATACGAGCACCCAAAAATTCCATATGAACCATACTAAATCTGCTTCATTTTGCTTTCTGAAACACATTTTGCTGTGTTGGGACCAATTTATTGTTCAATTCAAAGACAGCATGCATCAGCCTTGAATTTCAGGAGCAACACATACTGTTTTCTCCTTTAAGGTATTTTTCTGTCAGCTTTGGAGTGTCTTGTGTGCAGTCCTTCTCCATTGTCTCATGTCAACAGATCTGACTTGATGCTTGGCATCAATAGTTGTATGAACAAAAGGACAGTCCTTTAGCTAAGAAATTAGTGTGAGTCCTCATTGTGAAGAGGGAACTCAGTTGTTCCAGGCTTATGAAAAAATTCAGCCTTTATTTGCCTGTGTTATTAAAAATACACAGAAAAAAAATCCCTTATTGAAACAATGAAGTTGGGATTTGTATAAAAACGTTACAGGAGAACTTTGTGCACAGAAAACTGGGTGTAATTTCAGTCAAATCAAGTCTGCCTTAAAAAAAAAAAAGGTATTTATTCATCAGGGCGGTCAGGAACTCTCTTCCATTTTGTTGATGTCAGAGTGCCTGCTTAGCTCCAGGTGTTATTTATTTTCTCATTGCACATGGAGTATCAAACAAATGTGCACTGGAGGGTGGTGGTCACAATCCTTAGAGAACTGGGGCTTGTGACATTTCCTGCCCATGCTGAGTCAGGCTTTTATCACCCAGGATGGATTTTTCCTATATGACTGAAAATCTAAGAGGCAGGATCACACTTTTTTCCCTTAGGTACTTTTTGCATTTTCTAAAGCAGGGCAAAGATGTTTTACGTATCTTTCTAATATACAGAAAACACTGTGATATTTCTCAAGTCCAGGAGTTTACCCAAGTTTCCACTGATTTAGTCTGTTCTTTAAATTAATGGAAGTCTCCTGTCAGCAGGTCTATGGTAGCTGAAAAGAGGAATGTAATACATTCTTTTTTTCCCACAGCACTACTAAAGAATAGCTATTTTTATTCAGAAAAGAAGGAAAATCAGAAAAAAAAAGTTACTAAAAGTGGATATGATGATTGTTACTTTTTCAAGTATTTACATTTGATCCTGATTGAACTTGTTTAGCTGATGCCAGTCTGTATTACTTAAAGAAAACTGCCTGCTAGCAAAGGCAATTGTCTCAGAAAATCATTGTGGAAGCAGGGTGACAGGAATAGAAATCTGAGCCTGAAACAGAAACAGGCAACACCAATGGTATTTATTGTGCTCTCTGTCTTCTGTATAGTCCTTCCCCCAGGATAAATACTTGTGACTTCTGACTGAATGTGGTTTAGTACAGATTTGTGACAAGACTAAAGGAGTAGTGGTACCTGCTTGTTTTTTTTTTGGATATCTATTGCTAAATCTTAAAGTCAGTCTATCTTTAATTAAGGAGAAGTTTCCGTGATGCCATTGTTAATCACACTTGTTTTCAGCAGGAACAGCAGTACTGCAAATTAAACAAAGCATATGTCCTCATTACCTTCTTAAGTGCTTTATGGGGCGGTCTGCAAGCACTAATGTAGGCTTAGAAAAGGGTACAGTATGAAAATACAAAGAACTGGTATCTTCTCTGGATCTTGTGATTTGTCATTCCACAGCCCAAATGATTGTGCTTTAAAGAT
The DNA here is from genome assembly GCA_013396975.1 of Bucco capensis. NCBI lineage: Eukaryota > Metazoa > Chordata > Aves > Piciformes > Bucconidae > Bucco > Bucco capensis. Next base: position 71,791 of record VWZO01004162.1, read on the forward strand.
ACTTTAACTTAAATGTATAAATCAGCTGTCAGCTCTGTCTCTGCGTTACAAATTATGTGTGTCTGATCATTGCATTTATTACTCAGAATCTCAGAAAACTGAAGGCTTGAAATTCATGATCAGGAAGATACAGGCTTATTCATTTAATGAAGTGCAACATGAATGATTTAATTTTTATTCCCATGTGTATGTAAGATGCTGGTGACAGACCTGATGAGCACTTAAAGGACTTTTGGAAGAGATGTGGAGAAAAGCTCCAGAGCGAGACAGGACGACTTACTCTTAATCTTTCAGAGAATCAGCCTTCAGTGGATCTAAAACATACACACTTGAAATAAACTGTTGTATTGGTTTTTTTGTGTTTTTTTCCCGCGGTTTTTTGGGTTGGTTTTTTTTGGTTTTTTTTTTTTTAAATATACTTGCTGAGCTCAAAAGCTGCAAAAAGAGTCACAATTTTTGTACGTGCAATGCCAGAGGTATTATTTCATTTTAGAAGCATAGCATGACCCTTTCTAGATGACAGTTCCACAGTCATATGAGTGTCAGGCTCTAACAGTCAGGTACAATGGGAAGGTAGCATGATTTCACATATAACAGTTTGGGAATGTGAACAGTAGTCTTATTATCCATTACTTGTAATAAATTGCATTCTGCTGTATCATACAGTTTATATAAAATATGGAACATCTGAAGATTAAGTTTAAAGAGCTGGTGCTCAGAAACAAAGAACATTGTGTATTAAGGTTTTTCCCTGAATATAAGCTGGTTTAGTAATCTTCATCTAAAATATGCAGTTTGTCTAAAATGATTTCAGTGGTTTGAAACTGAAATCTTGAAATTGACTATGTGTACAGAGAGATTTCTTGGAAATGCTGCAGACATAAGAATTATTGTTAGAAGCTGAGAACATGTGATAGATAATTCCTAAAGTTTATCTCTAAATTACAAGTGCACAGCATTTGTCTGGTTGTGCAAGTGTTGCAAATCAGATGGGCAGATTTTTAGCGTAAAGTTGATGCCTTGTAAAACACATTGGTTGGCTTTTTTTTATTATTATTATTTAAGGCATTAGGAATAATTTTGAGTGACTCATGGTTTGGGTTTTGGTTTGGGTTGTTGGTTGTTTTTTTTTAGTAGAAACAGTGTTTGTCATGGATGTATTTGTTTTCTTTAATATTCGTGCTAGAAACACCATAGACAATTGTACTAGAATACAAATTTAAAAAAAAAATAAAAAATTGGGGACTTCTGCTGAACTTGAAAAGCAATATAGATTCAAACCTGGAATCAGTATCCAAATCCAGATGTTAGGGAGTTTTTTTAGTAAGCTCTGTCACAAAACACCACTGTATCATCCTTGGGAAAGAAAACCCAGTATTTCAATCCTTTCTCTCCATGTACATGACCTAGAAAATCTCCGAATTAATAAAATCTCTGCAAAGCCACTGTGATTCTTAGTAAAGACCTGACATTTAAGTCATATCTCTTTGAACAAGATGTAGAATTTCATATACAAAACGCTTTAAAGTATCGTTTGCTAAGTGCAAAAGACCTGTAAAGCATTGATGTTAATTTCATCCTCGTTTATTAAATTAAAAAGAAGAACAAGAAGAAGGAAAACAAAGAAGAAAATCACCCATTCTTTTGTCTCCTGCAGAAAATAAATCTACTGGTCAGGTGAATAAACTATACTGAATTTCAGTATATGATTTCAGAATGATTTTTGAACATTAGGAATACAGATGTTGACTTAGGTAGAAGTGCTTGTTGTACTGCTGAGCTATAGTTATACTATGAATTATTTAATTGTTAGTGTCAATATTCTGTCATTTTCAACAACATTGAATTGGCCTGTATTGGTATCAGTCTCACTCCAACTTTAAATCCTGCAAATATTTTGAAACAGTAAAACTAATAGATATAGTTTAAAATATCACCGTGGCATAAACTCAGTAATGCAGAGTAAACCAGAACTTAGATTTTGGTTTGACATCAACATGACAGTTCTTCCCCTGTGGAAATGTAGTGTCATCCCCCAAAATGCATACTTTATGGTACATGAGACTTACCAAACTTGTCAGGTTAGTATGCATACATATATATACACCTATGTGTGAATACAGAATCATAGATCCCTCTCTAGAGCCTTCTTAGCCTCAAGTAGATCAGCACTTCTGCCCTACTTGGTGTCATCTGCATACTTACTGAGGATGTGACCAATTGTCAACTGGATTTAACTTCATTCACCACAACTCTTTGGGCCTTGCCATCCGTCCAGTTTTTTATCCAGCAAAGAGTATGCCCACCCAAGCCATGAGCAGCTATGTCTAGGTGTATTTTTCAGCAATGTGCTGGCATATATGACAAATCATCATAGGAAGCATCTCTACATGACACTTACTAGGTACCTACTGCTCAGGTTACAGAAGCCCAAAGATGACTTGTAAAGTTTTGTCCATAGATAAACCCCATTTTCTGCTGAAACAATGAAATATGGTGTTTGAAAGAGTGATCTAAGACTGGTTCTCTGTGAATAAGCAATTGGCATGGAATATGATTTTCTGAAAATTCTACTGTAATATTCATACCCCAAAAGCCATTTAAAATGTTTAACTAACATTAGACTAAAATCACCAACATTTTGACAAATTACACTATAGTACTTAGTGAAAACATATCTGGCAGATATCAGCTAGGAAATTGATACAGCAATGACTGTCAGCTTCATGTCAGATGGTTTTAATTAGAATTTTTTAACAATGTTGTTTAAGCAGATGTTTTCAGTTAATCTGTAGTTCTGAAATATCACTGTAGTTGAAAAGAGAAAACCCTTTTAGAGTCTCTTTTTACTTTAGTTTGGAGGCTATGGTTTTATAACTTGATAATGGACTCTAGACTGGGTGAACCGTTTATCTATTTCATTCAGAAGTGTATCTGCAGTGGATGCCTCTGCTTTAAATAATCTAAGGTATCTGCCTCTGGGAAAAACCTCTCAGATGTCCCCTTTTTAGGTATCATACAGGTGGGATTCAGAGCTATACTTAATGGAATAATTTTTTTTGTTTAGGAAACAAAGCTTTGTGGCCACAATGATCTTGTTGACAAATCAGGATATGCAGTCACAGATGAATACGGTGTTAGATTCAGTTCCAGTAAAATCAGACAACAGAAAAGCATAAAAATAATTGCAGGTCAAAAGACTTGTCTTAGCAGGTGCTTACATTGCTATCAAAGTTTTTACTTGCTGGTGATCTCATAAGTAAAGGATGTGGGTTGTTTTCTGTGGCTTTGAAGTGTTGCTTTATACCATACATAGATTCTGAGCACAATGAAGAGATGTTGACAATGCTGGCATTTGGACTGAACTCAAAATTCCAATTCCTTTTTGATCACAAATATAAGTGACTCTGTGGAAGTAAAGAAATCTGAAAATGTTTGTGTCTAAAAACAACAAAATCTTACTCACTTTTCATAGCTTGAATATATTAGCTGCACAACCAATTTTAATAGCTTTAATTAAGCTCAAAGAATAGGATAGTGAATCTTAAATGCTCCAGTTAACTAGAAAATGGCATCATCTTCCTTTCACTCCCCCACACTGCCTTTAATTATTCCCCTTGAATTAAAACTATTTGCTGTAATTAATTTTTTTTTCTTGCAAAGTGCCACTGTATAAAGTAGGGGAAATATGTGACTGTTACACATGAAGGCAGTTCACCTCATAACTAATTTCTCAAGACATATTTCTGAATGTAATAAAAGGTTTTGCTTATTACGGACCTACTTTAACCTCAGAGGAAGTAGGGACTATTGAAGTTCATGGCATATTCATTTTAAGAGGTAATTAAGTCCTTAAATCTTCCTTCTCTTTGCTTCTCTCCCATATCCAAACCTCAAAATATTATGTTAATTGGTGACCCTAAAAAATGTAGGTGATAAAGAGTAACTCAGAACATCAGGCATTTTTGAATATATTTTAGTGTAGACATTAGTTTGCAATTTGAATTAATTATTTTTCACAATGTTTATTCTGCATTTAGAGTTTATCCTCAAAGATAGAGTCTAGCATTTCAGGCGCAATGGGTAGGAACAAAAGTACCTGAAAAGTACTTCATAGATGGTAGTAGTTGAACAAATTCAGTACATTCCGTAATTTGCTAAAGAGACACCTACAGAAAAATCAGCTCGTTTTGCTTAGTAATTATATTTTTGGCTAGTAGGGCACTCCTTACTTACCAGACTCCTCTCTCTCTTTTTTTTTTTTGTTCCCCAGAGAAGTCATTTTCAATGTTAATTGACCTTATATGGACAGGATGACATCATCATCTCTAAGAATGACTGTATGCAGGAGTATAATGTTTCTATGAACGAAGGCAGGTCATTAGAGAATTAGCAAATTTAGAGAAAAATCTGTTATTATTTTGGTTTGAAACTGTGAAAAGTGTCCATCTTTTGAAGGAGAAGACATACCAATTTCATTTTTAGTTAGGTATCGGATATTGGTTCAAAATAGTCTCTTCACAATCCCAAATAATAACTTGAAACAACTTCATTTTACTTTGAAAAATATTAATTTTGGTAAAGTTTTATTGAGCATTGTTTGTCTTGTCTGCCTATTAAATATTTCCTTGTAACAACAGAAATATAGTTTTTTTACCAGATCAACTGTCTACCTTTCCAGTTACACAAATATTTTAACCTAGTGTCTTGTAAACTTTGATGATTGTGGGTTAAAGAGCTGTGGATCAGGCTACAGAAGCTAATTGCAAATACTCCCATGGTTGAAATCAATTTTGTGGAAGTATAATGTTGCACTGATTGGTCACATATTTTGCATTAGTTAATATGGTGGGTTTTATTGGGAGAAGACAAGTGGTAGCACCAGGTAGGAGACTAATGAATATATAAAGTAAGAATAGATTATTAATCTTTCCTATGCTGTCAGCTGCCTCAGTTGATAACCAGTGTTACGTATTTCAGAAGGAAAAAAAAAATCCCCTTTGTTCTTTCTGTTTTGAACTAAGCTAATGGCCTTTCATGTCTACTCTTATTATATACCTATTTGTGTTAGGATTTGCATTTCGTTTAAGGGCTATCCAAACTCTTTTTCCAGAAGCATTTTAGATGCTAGGATATAGTCAAACTGAAATTTAAACTATATTATCTGTTACTTGCTTTTAGTATTAAAAAGCCTAAACTAAAGCATTCAAGGGCTTTCATTGTGCAGTTTTATTGTAAAATCTATATTGTATCGATTCTGTTTACCTAATATGACTGTATGTCATCTTTTTTTTGTCTCCAAATGTTCGCGTCACCTGACATACCTCTAGAGTACTAAATCATCTTAGTGACCTTATTTCAAAGTAAGAAGCACAGTAGTATAAAAATATCTAGCATTTAACTTGTACAAATGTCTGGTATCCTAAGAGTAAGGGTAGAAATGATACAAAACAATTACTTTCTGAGAAGATGAAACTGTTTTCCAGAATGAAAAGATTAGTGTAAAGGGCAGCAGAAGCCTAACTCCAGTGCCCAATAATATGGGAAGTTTTAGAACTACCAATAATGATGATGGATTTATGGTAAGAAGCATGGTGAAATTGAAATAAATATTTAGTAATTAATGGTTATTAACAGAAAGGTTACTGCCCCACGAGATTTATTTGAGTGGTTTCAGTACTGCTAATAGCAATGACTGGTCATGGTCATGAAATTGTTTTTTGGTTTTGTGTGCATTTTGGATTTCAGAGACCTGTTGAAATGTCACTAACTTTATAAACAATGTATAGAGTAGATACAAGTGTGGAAGCATTACTAGCACAAGTTAGTTCACACGTTCCCAATGAAATACCTATGGAATGGTGTTAAAATAAAATGACATATCAAATACTTCATCGTTGGTTGTGTTCATATGTGTTTGAATGCAAGGAGAGAGTTTCTGCTAGGAAATTATGTGATGCAGTTGATTATTTTGGCTTTGATAATACAAAGGAAATAAATGTGAAGGCAAAAAGAACAGGTTCAGCTTTGAAACTGTAAAAGCTGACACAAAAAAGATATCCTGAAGATTTAGCAAATGGAGGATTAAAAATTACGAGGGGCAAGGGTGTGTGTCATGATATCTTACAGTTAGTGTTTTTTTATTTGACAGACTAGTCAGACTGCAAAAAAAACAACCAAACAAAAACCCAACCAAACAAAAATACCACCACCATCACCACAAAAACAACCCACCAAAACAATACAAAAACAACAGTAAAAAAATACCAAAAAAAAAGGAACAAAAAAACAATGCCAAAAAACCTCAATCCAGTGAGGTGGCTTCATTTCAAGCAATGATTATAATTAAAGATGTGCAGGGACATAGCTTATGGCTATTCAGATCTTCTGGGAAATGACAGAGAAGTACAACGTTCTTGCTGGTAATTTAATTAGTCTTAATTTGTGGATGGCAGGAGGTAGCCCTATTAGAGAGTTCAAGATAATTGTTAGCTTTGCTTGTTGTAATTGCACGTCTTTACTTTCTGTTTTTCAATAATACCATTCATGTGTCCATATTTCGGGAGTTCATAAACAATAATGAGGTTCTGCTGCAAAATTTTTGATTGTAAGAGAATTTTTGTGGTGCACATTAATGTTATTATTGATTTAAAAATTTATTATTGATTTAAAAGTCTAGTGTACACTGCATCGAGGTTTTTCATATTTTGGTACTTGCGTTTACATTTTTTTCTGATTGGCATCATGGAATCTTTAACAAATGGGGAGTTAATTTCACCTTGTAAAAAAGCCATTAGGCAAATTCTTCCAGCTATCTTAGGTAGTCAGCAAAACTATTACTGATTTTAATGTATATTAGTAGAAAGCAATGCAGTTTGTTAGTGGTTTGGGTAAAATTACTTCTTTTAAAAAAATCATAAAATCAATGCAATGCTAAATTAGTTAATGGTCATAAGCTGCTGCAATAATGTGGTTCCTAGTTACTTAAATGTTTTTTTCAGCTACTGGAAGAAACAACAATTTCAGGTTACTTACTTATCAAAACTTGCCATTCAAGTAGTAATTTGCAACTTTTTATGCAGATGCACATTTCAGTACATCTGAAATTATTATTTTAACAAAGATCAAGTAGTATTATTGCTTCTTGAACTTATTTTTTTGGTGGAGGATTACTATAAACTACAGACTAAAATGAAAAATATTTGTTTTCAGTACATTCTGTTGGATAATGCAGCCTTCTGTACTTTAGCAGAACAATCAAAGTTTTTTTACTTCTGATCAAACAGAAGTGAACAGCTCTAAGGGTAGAGATCCTCTCCTCTCTTAGGAAGAAGCTCTGACATAGAAGCCTAGATTTCCCAAATTCTGCCAAATTAAGCTCCAATTGTTGGTATGTCAGCAACAAGTATTAGAGTGCAGCAAGAGGACTAGGTCTGCTTTGGCTTTTGTACCTGGGCTCACCATTCCCTGTACTGATTTTCTGATTTTTATATTCTGATATTTATATTCTGATTTTTATATCACTGTGAGCTCTGCTACTACACTCTTTGTCTGCTTTTCTGGGCAGCTCTACTTAGCCATGGGTCAGCTACTGATGGTCCTGCACCTGCAATTGGTAGAAGTCTTTATATTTAGAATAAGTCAGGGTAATCTTGTATTAAGTTACAGGAGTGACCTTTAATTTCAAACTTTAGACAGCATTTTTTCTTTAGCTTTGATCGTCATGGGAAGCACTACTGAAGTTGCTTTTATACGTTTTTAAAAAGCTTGATCATCTCTAACCTGGTTTTAATTCATGGAGACTTATTTTAAAGCAAAAAACTTTTCATAAATCCAGATTAATGTATTTCAGAATTGCTACAACTGCAGTTATTTTGAACCTTTTAATTGCTCTGTGCTCTCTGTTATTTAATCATATTGCATTAGTTAATTTGTGATTTCCTTATTTGCCTAAATACATCAAAAGATGAATTGCTAGAGAATGTTGCCTATGAGTATAATGGACTCATGAACACTGTGAATGGTAATAGCTTTACAAATCACATTGAGAAAACCCAGAATTTATTTCAACACCTCATTGGTTACCATTGCCAAGCTAGCAGTTCCCATACTTTTTCTTTCTTCTGTCAGCTAAACTAGTGACCCAAGTACTTTCTGCCTTCATTTATTACAATATGATTTTTCATTGGCTTATTTATTATCAAAATAAAAATAGATGCTCTGTGTGTGCATGGTTTTTCTGTTCTGTGTGCTTTTATATTGCATCATCCCTTCTTGTTTGCAGAACTTACAGAAACTTAGAAATAAATTTTCAGTGAAGTGAGGTACAGAAAAATGCAGATACACTTGCTTGGTGAAAATGAAGTGTTATGATGGATGACACATTTAATAGTTCTAATGAATGCAAAGCAAGCAAGCAAATGGACTTTCTGACAAGCATCTGTGCATACAATTTGTTGATCTTACCCACATTACTGCCCATCATCTGGCTGCTTCTGAGTTATATGTATAACTTGGGTTATAAAATATTTTTAACAAAGGGTACGTATGAGCAGAATTTCACATCACTGCCCCTGAGCTATAGTTGTCTTCATGATACCTATGGATGTAATGTGGTATATTTTACCTATGCTGCTGTCACATGGATTTCATGGCCACATGCAGCAAATAAAAATTAGTGTGTAAAGACACATTTAGATTGCTGTTATAACGTATGGAAGTAGAGAGATGCCTTTTCTGTTAGGAAAGTCCTCCTGGTCACTCATTCTAGCTACAGTGCAGAATTGTAGGCAACTAGTTAGTGCTTCTTTACCTGTGGGGAAAACAGTGACTACTGTTGCATCAGTCCTCAGCTCTGCTTTGTTCTCAACCTTGTATAGTATAAGGTGTGCTTTTCTGTTTGCAGTTCATGAAAACTTAGTGGGAAGACTCACAGAAAAGATTGCTGCAAAGAGGAAAGTACTTCAAAGGTATTCTTCTGAAACATTTGTACACATGAATGGAATGAAGACTGTTTGAAACAGCTCATTGCTCAGTCAGACTGTGTGGTTTCTAGTCATTGTCAACTTCAAAAATTCATTCTGGATGTTATAAAGTGAAATATTAACTCTGATATCCTAATTTTAGCTATCTATATATCTATATTTAAAATTCGTATGTTGATTCGATACTTAAGGTGATAGGGATGGAGTTTTGGAGAAATCTTTTGTGGTTTTGTCTTCATCATTAATTCAGTTTAAAACAAATTAGAAGTGAATAGGTTTTATTATTCTTCTTGCTTAAGCAAGAGTTTGCTTGAAAATTGAATATTTTAGTAACAGCAACAAAACAAACAAAAAAACCCCAAACAAACAAAACCCTAATCCATCCAACCAACCAACCAAACCAGCAGGTAAAAACCAATTTTCTTTGTAAGGAAAAAAAGCTTAGTGCATGTTATCTTCACAGAGTTATCTTCAGGAGTCTTCACAGAAATATTTGAGTCCAGAAGGTACTGAGGGAAGAGCTATGAAGTGGCCATACTCTATGTATACATATTCTTGAATCTAAAGATACTTTTTTTCTTTAAGTTAATAATCTGAAAATATATCTATGTTTGATAATATGAATAGTTAGCTTGTTAGTAAGTAAAAGGTGTAGCCAATGAACTGTAATAGACGGAGGGACAGCTACTGTTCTGAGGATACATTTGCCTTTTGAGGGACAGTAGGGACATTGGCCTCTAGGAAAGGCTAAATACAGTAAAAATTTCCCATTCATTTTGATGTACGTTCTTGTTAATAGATGTGTTATATCCAGTCCCAGAGCAAATAATTTTGAGTGACTGGAAAATGAACAGCAACAAATACACTACATCATTAAGCAGTTGTTAAGTCTTCATCATAATATCTTTTCATCCATGATTTCAAATAGACAGGGATACTTTTCTTTGTTTAATTCTGATTGTTTTGGTTTGTTTGTTTTGGGCTTTTTTGTTTGCTTGTTTTTTTCCTGGGTTGTTTGACAGGAAAAGTTAACTTTCTCATATGCAAGTACTAAATTAGAGTCTGTATTCATAGAACGGGAGTGAATGCTTAATATTTCTTAAGCATATAATTTAAATGCAAATGACTCTTAAGCTTTAAATGAATCATGTGCTTTACTAAATAAGTACCAAAACAGTGAGCAGGGGCATGAGAGGTGGGAGAAAGCTGTTCTGTTAGAAGCATGCGTTAGTTCTGTCTTCTTTCCATGGTCTTAGGGCTAGACTAATAACGTATACTACATTGTGAAATAATAAATTTTAATTGTTTTGTTTACAGTATGGCAAATCTGTGACTTGAGCATAATTTATGTAAAACTGTTGTATGAAGCAAGAGGATGTGGACAGTAGGTAGACTGGATAGCTTGTATTACAAAATCTAAAAAAACAGCATTCAATTAAATTCAAATTAAATTTTCAAGAAATATGATGATTGTTTATAGAAATGTGATTAACTAACTTGTTGCTTGTAATACCTCCCATTGGGAAAAAAACCTACTTCTAATACAATTATAGCACATAAAGCTAAATTATTGTGTGTTTAAAGGGTTAGAAGCATTGCGTCCTTGTTTACTGGCCAGATTTTTTTTTTTTAAATAGGTTTGTCCCTAACATGTTATAAAATGATAAAAAGCTGTACTTAAAAACAAAACCAAAAAGAAACAAAAAAACCCCTCTCTGATTGTGAGTATATTTACAAAATAAAAATTATTAGGAGAGTTTTGGTATATAAAGATGAGGAATTTTTTTCAAAATCAATTATTAGATATTTTTCATGTTCTGATACTAAAAGAGTGACTCAGTTGGAGATTAAAAATGTACAAAACTTTACATATTCAAATTAAATCAGTTTTAAAGTAAAATTTATTAGTTTAATGTGTGAATGTATTTACACAGGCTACAAAACTGACTGTACTAGATTACTCTGCACCTTGAAGACAGCAGTGCGTGACTACAGTCAGATTAAATTGACAAAGGAAATCTGCATTCAGATATGGTAGATGAACCATTCTGGTTCATGCTAATGACAGGGGTTACCGTAACTATTTTTAAGTATAGCCATTCAGTTAGTAGTCTATTAGAACAACTGCATACCTAACTAGTCCAAGAACTATCCCTTCCTAATTTTCTATGCAAAGAGCACTGTCGTGATTTCCCCAGAAATTCAGGAAGTCATGATGACATTTAGCAACACCGTGATACTGTCTAGTAACAACATGGAAAATCATCTTTTTTGAAAAGGATGATGAGTCTTGGAGCTGTATCCTAAAGTAATCAGGATAGGTAAGGATAGGCAGACTGATGGTTTCAGATTTGCCATGTCAGCAAGTTTAGAATACAAATGAAAGCACCAAGGTGTGTAGGGGAGTATGAGATTGGTGGGAAGTAAAGTTCCTACATGTAAGGGGTTTGGAGAACAGAAAACTCCCCAGCACATACAATATATGGGAAGGAGGTGATGAATTTGAGTCCATGGTGTTAAGTGTAGGTGATGAAGAATGAGTAGGGGTAGTTAATTTTAGGGTTATGTATCATTAACATGAAAGCAAGCAAAGAACTAGAAAAGGAAGTATACAAGCATCTAAATCCTTGCATAATGTAAAAAATGTAAGCCCAGATCAAGTGCATCTACACTAACGCACGTACCATGGGTAAAAAGCAGGATGAGCTGGAGGCCATTGTGCAGCAGGATAGCTATGATGTAGTTGCCATCACAGAAATGTGGTGGGATGACTGTTATGACTGGAATGCTGGGATGAATGGATTTAAGCTCTTCAGGAGAGATAGCCAAGGAAGGAGAGGCAGGGGGATGGTCCCTGTATGTTAGGGAGTGTTTTGAGTGCAT
>VWZO01004169.1:0-59108 GCA_013396975.1 Bucco capensis
CACTCGTGACTGGCTGCAACTGGATTTAACTTGGTTGACCACAACTCTGTGGACTCTGCCATCTATCCAGTTTCTAACCCAGCAAAGCATATGCCCATCCAAGCCAAGAGGTGTTAATTTCTTTAGGAGAATGCTGTGGGCAACTGTATCAAAAGCTTTACTAAAATCAAGATAANGCCTGGACTCAGAAGCACGGAAGCAGCAAAGCTGGGGCGCCAAGCAGGTCTGCCAGAGAGGCGAAGACGAGAGAGAGAGAAGGAGGGACGGCCCCCCTAAATTTATACCGAGCATGACATGTATGAAATGGAATACTCGGTCAGTTTGGAGTCACCTGCCTTGCCTGTCTCCTTCCTATAGGTGTACGCTCTCACCCTGCACACCCCCTGACTTCTCAGCAAAGCAACAGAAAAGTTGACATTCCAATTCTCAGGCTGTAACCCAAACATTCAGGCTTAAGCTATTAGAAGATGATAGCGTGTTATGAAAACATACTGCCAGCTTTCAGAGGAATACAGTCACTTTTAAAGGAACAGTGTCTAGAAGTAATACCCTCTTAGCAGAATTAATTCTGCTCCAGCCCAAACCAGGACAGTGTGCTTCCTTCTAATCAGCTGGGACCTCTCCAGTCAGCCAGGACTGCTGATAAGTGATGGCGAGTGGCCTGATGAGCACCCCTGCCAGCTCTCTCAGGACTTTAGGATGAATCCCATCTGGCCCCATAAATTTGTGGACGTCGACATGGAAGAGTAGGTTCCTGACCATCTCCTCGTGAATTGTGGGGGGGACATTTTGCTTTCGATCCTGTTCTCTTGGCTTGGGGGGCTGGCTTTCCTCAGTACAGGTGTTACTTTTACTAAAGACTGAGGCAAAGAAGGCATTAAGCACCTCAGCCTTATCCTCGTCTTTTGTTACTATATTTCCTTGTGGGTCTCGTTCTGTGTTCATTTAAGGCAACATATATATTTAGAACAAAGTCTACTTTCTTGGAAGTAAATCCCTGACTGAACTACAGTTTACAACAGAAAGACCCATGGACATTGCAGTAGTCTTTCTCACTCAATCTACGCTTGGGTTAAAATGGAAGCTTGAACTACTTTATTCATGTACGTGAATGGCATTTCTCTGGTACTTTAGACAAATATTTGAACTGTGTAACTTATACCAAACATTTTTCATACTGAGGCAGATGCAAAAAATCAGCGTATGGCAACTCACCTCTCTGATTTTTTTTTTTTCCCTACTGCAGCTTTAGATGTGCAAGCTTTGGTCAGTTTATTATTGCTTTGATGTTTAAATAATAATATAGATCTGTAGATTTATAGATACAGTGTATGTGACTTTTAAAAAAATTAACATATTTTAAAGGTATTTATTTCTTCAGTAAGATTTACTGAATTGCCTTAAATGGAAAACTGAAATGATTTCTTTTTTTTTCTTCAGTGCTTTATACTGTACTTCAGTACTCAAACCTGTGCGAGTATTTGTACAGATACCTTCAGAACCCACTCGTCAATTTACTTACCTTATTTCATCTCATTGCCCTTGTACACAAGCTTATTAGATGGCAGGGTCTGATTTTTTTTTTTCTCCCTTCACAATTATACCTTTATAGTAAACACCTAATAGTATTACTTTATAAGCTGTAGATCTAAAAAAAAAAAAAAGTTAAGTATACCCTAGTTACTTCTGCTTTTACCTTCCTTTTAAACTTCTGCTGTTGGGTCTGTGTTAGTTATCCAACTCTTTATCACCTGTGTCTTAAATGCAAAAATATCATCTGATAGGTTTTAAGTCAATTGGGTTAAACTTTGTTAGAATTCTTGCCTTTATACAATATTTAACATTGCTATTATTAAGCACTATAGTTGTTTTGTTATCCTGTTGATTGACTGTTGACTCTGTCTAGCAACTTTCATTATTTCAGGAGCACATAAATGAAAAATAGCTCCATGCTATCATCATTGAAAGCAACACTGGTTAGAATTTAAAAAAACAGAGGGAGATGTGACATTTGAAGAATCTCTTTAATGCCTGTTAGCATTGTCTTCTTAATCCATGATTTCTTAAGGAATAACCTTTTTTTCCTTTTCTTTAGATCATTTAACTGTAACTGATCCCATGGCTATACTGAAAGCAGATGAGGTGTGGGGTGCTTTAAGAGGTAAGCTCATACGTTTCCTGTCAAGCTACTTGTTCAGGGCTTCTGCAAGACTAGGAACCAGCTGACCACTGAGCCTTGCCCTCATTCAGTCCTTCATGGGAAGTAAACTTAGGCGTAGAGACCAAAAGGATAGCCAGATGTGTGTTGGTCAGCCCCTCAGTCTGGATGCTCAGCATCTTGCATCCAGTGGCTTACTGTAAGTGCACTCGTACTGTGCCTGAAATCAGCTAAGCCCACCAGACCCTAGGTGCTAAAAAGTTGTCTAATGTACAGTGTGAACAAATCATTCTCTGACTGCACCTAGTAACTGAATGTGTTGGGCACATCACCGAGACAACCATAGTGCTGAAGTTTCAGTCTACTCTTCCTACTTGGTCTAAATTAGCAGGTTTTTTGATGCTGAATTAGAAACTTCACTGATTCCAGAAATGACAGTAATAGATGCATGACGACACCAGAAATTCCTACCTTACTTTCAATAACTTCCATACTACTCAAGGATTGAGTTGGTACAGCTGAGCTGTAGTGCTACTGATACTCAGTAGTTGTGTATAATGGAAAGTTTGAACAGCTCTCTCTTCAGAATTTATTTAACTGTATAGCTTGAGCACTTAAGGAAACTACTGAGAGAAAGAAACAGCTACAAAGCATTCTTTCTAGCTATGCCTGTCAGTAATTATGGTCCTGTTCTTAAATAAAACTTCAAGGACAAATACTGAGTTGTACTGCTTCCTTTCTTGGAATTTTTCCAGGTTTGGAGACCTTCAGCCAGTTGGTTTATGAAGATGACTATGGAAGTGTAAGTATAGCTATTAACTAAATCCACAATCCTGTTAACAGACAATCATGTTCTTTATTAGGTACTCTTCTGGAAACAGCACACTTACTAGTTTCATTAAGTATTTTTTTCAGAAAATGATACTTGAAAGCTGTTAACTAACTGAAAAGTAAGTCTTTCCTGTTTGAAATTATGAATATGAGAATTGTAATTTTAAAATCTTGTTCTCATAGTTTCTTGTTAATGAATCTGAAATCGATGACTTCCCAAGATTTGCTCATAGAGGAATCTTACTAGACACTTCAAGGCATTATTTACCATTGAGATCTATTCTTACAAACCTGGTAAGTGGACATTTTCCTGTGACTAGTAATTAAGGATTTTTGTTGTCTTTTGCCCCCTGAAGCAGGTAGCAACTGGTGAACCCATCTCCTCTGCTGACTTCTAAGAGGACAAACCTAATTTTGCTAAGTGAAGGTTAGAGCATACAGAACTCAGGTCAGAACTCAGTGGACAGGCATGGTGATTACTGAATCTGTATAATGAAATCTGGAATTTGTATTTGAATTTACCTTTGTTTACCCTGTTCAGCAAGTAATATTTGTATAGCGTTTCATTTGCAACTGAGGGTTCTTCAGAGGCTCATATTTGTTGTCTTTTAGAAAGGGGACAAGGTACAAAGCTGACTTTTGAGACTTACATTTCTAACTATTTTTGTGCTTCTGTAACTGTTGCTATTCTGTTTTCTTTCCTTAAATTATGTCTGTGGATCAGATATTTTCCTAGAGCAACATTTTATGGCATTTTGCTGGTTTAAGAACAAGTGTGCATTTCTTATGACCTCTGTGCCTGCTTGAATCCAAGCTAACCTAGTAAAAATCGTCAATGATCCCTTCTCTGACATGTGGTAATTAGATGCTTAAGGCAGCAGTTAAGGTACATCTCTTGTTTGTGTTCAGACACTGTACTGTACTTCCAGGAATGGCATTGTCCTTGAGGAAGGAGTGGCTGAGGTGAAGGTCAGGAAATAAAATTTTCTATGTGGAACGATGATATTTGATAAAACTGCATGAAGACATGTTGTAACTAAAACTTATGCTGTCTAATCACAGAATCATTAAGGTTGGAAGAGACCGTTAAGATCATCAAGTCCAACCATCTACCTATCCACACTAACATGCCACTAAACCATGTCCATAAGTAGAACATCTATACATTTCTTTAACACCTTCACAGATGGTGACTCAACCACGTCCCTGGGCTGCCTATTCCAAGACTTAATAACCCTTTCAGTGAAGAAATTTTTCCTGACATCCAATCCTGGTGCAACTTGAGGTCATTTCCTCTTGTCTTCTCACTGGTAACACAGGAGAAGAGACTGACCCCCATCTTGCTCCAACCTCCTTTCATGTAGTTGTAGAGAGAGATGAGGTCTCCCCTGAGCCTCCTCAGACTGAATAACCCCAGTTCCGTCAGATGCTTCTCATAATAAAACAGATAATTTCGGGAAATGGGCAAGGTATAATTCTTCATTCTTATTTGGTTGGAGTTCCTGAAGAGATTTTGTCACTTCTTTAAACACACTTTCTTTCGCTGAAAAAAGAAAGTGGAAGGAGTCTAAATAACTGTATTGTGGCAGGGGATTAGAAACGACTGTGTTGCTATTACTCAGTCATTAATAATGTAGAGACCTCCATCTGCTCACAATAGACAACACTTCTGTGACTCTAAGAAACTTGTGTTAACTCGGAGTATGTGTGTAACTGTCCACCTCTAAAACAAATATGTTAACATTTGTCTTTATTATCTTCAAAAAAAGGGAAGTACTGACAGTAATGACTGAAAACATAAGGGGAATGCTGTCTTCTGTGAGGAAAATGCATGGTTTATTTTGCATGCATTAGAAATGGATTCTACAGAAGATATTAGCAAGTACACATGTGCTAAATAGGAAGAATCTATCATGCCATTTAGTTTCCAAGTCCAAAGTATTTATGTAGAAAAGTATAAGCTCTTTTGTAAGCTGAAAGAGCTGATGATGCATAGAGAATTGCCCATGTATGTTCTGAAGTGGAAGAAATTCATAAGCATTTATAGTGGTTCCCCTTCTACCAGCTTGTGTTGCGTGATCAGATCAAGAGCTGGTTGACAGAAATGGTGCAAATAGATGGCAGAAGAATGGAGCAGGACTGTAAACAGGCTGGTGTTCTTTGGTGTATGCTTCAAGGATTCAATGAAACATGGTACACTTTTTCTTCTGTAATTTTTTTTTAATTCTTGCTTTTGTATGCAGAGTATATTGAGACAAGACCACTGTTTGCATGTTTTCTGTGAGAGGGAAGTGTTTAAACTGTCTCTATTGCATTATTTGTTACAGGATGCCATGGCTTTTAATAAGTTCAATGTTCTGCACTGGCATATAGTAGATGATCAGTCATTCCCTTACCAGAGTATTTATTTCCCTGAGTTAAGTGACAAGGTGAGTAAGTATCATTGGAGCAGGGTGGGAGGGCAGAGATCTAGCACATACTTCATGAAAATAAAATGCAGAACCTACCAGTGATTGAATATGTCTGCCTTGACTGGTGGTGAAGCGATACCATGGGACCAGAAAACAGCAAGTCCACATTTAGGATCCTGCCTGACCATGTTCAGGTCTCCTTTGTGGAAAACAACCTTCCTAACTCTTCTGTGCATATTTGCTGGTGACAGCAACCCTTAATGTTTCCAGCTCTTCAATCAGTAGTGGTGTGCAAGTAACCAATTGTGGTGAACACGGCTTGGATTTCTGTTGTTTGTTTGTTTAACTGGTAGACTTCCTGCTATGCAAATGCAAGAGTTTCCTGTCAGCTCTAGCTTTGGAACCACTGCAGTAGTGCTTTTGCCCTGTCTGAGATTTAGTTAACTTTACAAAACAGAAGATGTCTGTAAGAGGTCCAGAAGTGAGAGTTTATTTTCTGAAACAAATACAGTGCAATGTATCTCTCTACTTCCTGATTCACGGTAAGTTTTGTTAATCAATGAAAGTCATAATGAGGTACTTGCTCAGTCGTGGTACAGCAATAGCTAAATCAAACGTGAATAAATATAGACTGAGCCTAAGCACAAGATCTGTGGTACAGTTTTACAATGCTTGCTGGAACCTGACCCTCATCAAAATTTTGTAGGCAATGCTTGAGCAGATGCCATGAAGAATTTTATAATTTGAAAAATATAGATGTTGCATGGTGCTGTCAGATTACTTTTCTAGTTATGGCTGTGGAGTTCTGTCCTTTTCCCCACTGAGAGCTGGAGAGACAGTGATGGCCTTTGTCTCTGTAGTCTTTTTTTGGAAGGTTTCTTGTTTACCATTTTATTTTCTGATTAACTTAGCTACAGAAATTTATAAGATAAATGGTTGCTTACAATGCTATTATGAGGAGTTGTGATGCTTTTCTTAAGTAGTTTGGCTCTTTGGCAAACATCTGTTTCACCAAAGCGTAGCAGCCTGGGTCATCTGTCATACTTGTTGCATGTGTAGGAGTGGAAAAATGTTCAAATTCAGAACAAACAGCTGCCTATTTTGTTTGTCACCAAAAACCCTACATCGTGATGCAAAATTGGGCACTGTATCAAAACTGACAAGCAGAGATGCTGGAAGAGAATGCTATTCTTTCTGACTTGGCAGAATTTTTCCAGTAGTGTTGCATGTCATGTATCAGAATTAATGCCCTATGTATCAGAATTAATGATGCAGAGGTGGAAGGGAAAACTAGCTTGCTACTATACAGAAGAACTCAAAAATATATCTTTCAAAAATCTGGTGGGATGGAAACAAGCTTTTCTATTTTCTTCAGTAACTGTTTGCTAAGGGGGAAAGGACGGTCTTCCGTAGTGTGGAAAAAGGGGATAATTTTTATGGGTGGGTGGATGGGTGTGTTTTTATTTGTATTCCCATTGGCTTGTCAACTGAGAAGTTCCATCAGTGCAGTTACATATGTGGTAATCCAGAAAAGGCCAATGTTATTAAACTGATATCCAGTCTGAATTATAATACTTTAATCCCCATTTTGTGATCTCCTCGTATAATGTTTTGTAAACTGTCTCTAAATGTGAATACTTTACAGGGAGCATACTCCTATAACCACATCTATACCCCTACTGATGTCCGTCTGGTGATTGAGTATGCCAGGTTAAGAGGCATTAGAGTTATCCCAGAGTTTGATACCCCAGGACACACACAGTCTTGGGGAAAAGGTATGTCCAAGAAAGTACTAATGGTTGAAAGATTATGGCTAGGTAGGGTGTAGCAAGCAAATGAACTTATTAAAAAGCAGCCTTTAAAGTGCTTTGAAAGGCCATTGATAAAAGGTGTAAGTGATTGGCAAATTTGGTGATGGCCATGACCTTTACATGTTAGAGGAACTGAAGTTGACAAAGAAGGCTGACACTTATGTGCTGCATGTGTGTGAGAAGGCACAAATATATTCTGTCTGCCTTAGACTTCATATTGCTGTTATTACCCCATGCTGTACACTTGTATTTTGGCTTGGGAAGTTGAGTTTTTGCTTTGGGAAGGTTCTTTCGAAGTGGCCGATGTTTAAGACTGTTACTAAAGTGGTAATCTATCAGTGTTCAAAACAGCAAAGCTGGATGTTTCTTCACTCTTTCTTCTGGGTTTTGAGATCAATACCTCCCTTCATAGAGAATGCTTGAATCCTGAGAGTGTGGTGTGTTTACATGTACTCAATGACCAGGGAACCTTGTACCTTAATTCAACGTGCACTGACTGTGATTTCACTGAAGTTAATTAGCTTAAGTATGGTTTTGGCCAAACTGGAAATAGTAAAGATTTTCTTAGAACTTCATAGCTTTAGCCACGGGGAGAGTCTTGTGCTTATCCTATGGGGATGTGGCCATAATGTTGAAAGATGCTTCTGGCCCTTTCTTACTAACTTAAAATGAGGAGAAGAGGAAGAAGGCTAAAAATAAATTTGTTAAACACTCCGTGAATCCCTTAATCTCATGTGGGTTTTGCTGTTACGAAGCACCAGTGGCTTACCTGGTGATATGTGAGATGGTCTACATTTATCTTAAGAACAGGCTGATAGCTTCTTATATAAAGCTTTTTTAATGTTATGCATAGGAGCCAATCTTGGCTTTACCTATGAACTTGGGTAGCTATGCTTTGTTTGCATTGAAATTCAAGATATTGGGGAGAAGTCATAAGGCATGTGAGGAATAGCTGAAGCAATCAGCCACTAGGACCCTGTTTGGGGAAAACATGCTTGGAGTAGGTAACACACAGCTAGGAAAGTGCTGCAGCTCAGTCATGGTTTACCAAATGAACTGGACTTGGGAATCTCCAGTGTTCATATAATAGCATTTTCCTGTTTTGTTGTCTTGGCTTATGTTGCTTCAGATACCTTGACTCAAGAACTAGTGCTTGGTTTTTTAATGCCTGTCTAGCCATCCTTTCTTGTGTAGTGGCAAATTCTTAGCAGTCTGAGGTAGGACATCTTAGGAGGAATTTCTTCACTAAGAGGGTTGTTAGGTCTTAGAACAGGCTGTCCAGGGATGTCGTTGAGCCACCATCTGTGGAGGTGTTTAAGAAATGCATAGATGTTCTACTTACGGACATAGTGTGATAGGTGGATGGTTGGACTTGATGATCTTAGAGGTCTCTTCCAACCTTAATTATTATGTGATTCTGTGCTCTACTTGGAGCTGTGTACCTCCCACCTACTTAGATGTTAACAAAGCAGAGTAGTGAAAAGAAAAAAGAGGCCTCCGGAGCACACCCATTATGTTTGGCTCCCTTTTAACTGGCTCCCTTCCTAAATCCATGAATTTTTTTGTTCAGGTAGTCATCTAGAAGCTGGTAGTGACATGTTCTGTGAATGAGTGTGTGCTAAATCATGTATCCAGAAGTCAGGGTCCTGATTTCCAGTTAGAGGGTTCTTCAACCTTTGGCAAGTTTTTGGTGGGTTTTTTTAGTGATTTTTTTTTTCATCCTGTCTCCATTTGATTATACTTGGAATAGGTGAGCACTTAAGTCATTAATATTAACCTTTTTAATACGGGTGACTGCCTCTTCCTGCTAGTAAAGTTAGCATACCAACGTGGAACTGAATATCCTCTATTAATTGTTTCTATTAGGTCAAAAAGATCTTCTCACCCCTTGTTACAGTGGAGAACAGCCATCTGGGTCCTTTGGACCTGTAAATCCTATTTTGAATACAACTTACGACTTCATGACTAAATTCTTCAAAGAGATCAGCAGTGTATTTCCAGATGCATACATTCATTTGGGAGGAGATGAGGTGAACTTCGATTGTTGGTACGGTGAGAGTTCAAAGAATAGATATATAATGCCTCTTAAATTTGCCTAAATCCAAAAATTACAGAATTCAATTTCATGAGACAGTTTCCACTGCTTAATCCAAAGTTCTGCACTCCTACTTTTGTTACTATTTACTGTCAGAGCGTTTGTGATCCTCAGCAAACAAGTGGTGTTGTGCAGAGTTTTTCTTTGACTAGTAGTTTCACAAATGTTCAGGTACTCTGATGGATTTCTTCATGAAAATTAACCTGGCAGGAAGGAGGTCTAGTGTGGTAGAGAAGTAGTATGTAGGATAATTAACATTTAAACACTTTGTGTTAATGGAAAAGCAGTTCTTTCCATTGATGAAAAGCCTTCCAGAAAATCCACTAACACTAAGTATTACAGTACTGACTCTTTTGTCATGTATTAGAAGTATAACATGTATTAACAGAGTTCTTCAGTTCTCCACTTTAAATATTTTGGAGTCTGATGGAGTAACTAAAAATACAGAATTTGGAGCAGCTCTAATTGAATGAGTACTCAGATTGGTCTAGTTACTGTGTTTTCTTGAAACATCACTCAGGACTTGCTTTTATTTTTAAAAACCAAGAAAATTTCTGGCAAATGCTTTATATCAAAAGTGTTGGTTTGGTTTTGGAGTATTTTCCCAAATTCTTAATATCACTCCCACAGTTACTGTGGCTGTTCCATTTACATACCTGCTGGCAACCTTCCTGCAAAGTCTCAGGGAAGCCAGGAACCCCAGGGCTCTCAGGAGCTTGAAGCAGCCTCCCAAAGACTGCTTCAGAACAGGGACTCCAGTAGTTCTACCAGAGAAGTAGGACTATTAGCTTTTTTTCAAGTCAGGACAAAACTGTTTCAAAATACCTAAATCAACTTAGGCTGCTGGTTCTGTTCTGTTTTGCTTTCTTAGGCTTGCCTAAGGCATCAGCCAGGGTGCTGTGCATAGATGGAAATGGTTGGGAAATCTGGTTTAAAACAAACCAAAATTATTTTCTCTTTTTTTGTGTGTGTGTGTTTTTTTGTTTGTTTGTTTGTTTTTGTGTGTGTTTTGTTTTGTTTTGCTGTTATTTAAGGAAATCTAACCCTGAAGTGAAAGAGTTCATGTGGAAGCAAGGATTTGGCTTTGACTATGCTAAACTGGAATCTTACTATATGCAGAAGTATGTTGATTTTTTTAGTTCTTGCTTAGCTTTTCTGAGCCATTATCTGAGGCTGATATTGAGATGCAGGTACTGAAGCTGATTTAGATTAACTTTTATTGTTTTCAAAAATTGCCCGGCATTAGGAACTACCTGCTGTCTTTTATTTTATTACATTGAATGTAAAGTTTATGCTTTTAAAATGTGGGACACAACGAAGATAAGAAGGCTAGTTCTATGCACACTCTGAATGTGTTTGGTAGCTACTGTAATGTCAGGGTGGAGAGGAAAAAGTCCTGAGATTTTTGCAGCCATTTATCTCTCTCATTCCTAAATAGAGTGGGCTTAGGCACTTGTATGAGTTGCTGGTAGTTCTGAACATCAGTTTGTATTGCTGCATGTGCATATCTTTATACGTGGGGGAACATGTTCTTCGAGGCAGAGCAGTGAAGGCCAAAACCAGAAAAACCTGATTTGTCTTGGTCCTCTGTGCAGTGCTGGGAAATATCTGATGTTCCTTAGGGTAGAAAATGTTGCTGCTTTGATGCCTTCACTAACCTCATTGAAGCTATCAAACATGATCTTATTTCTAAATTCTAGGATTTTGGACATTGTTTCCACCTATAACAAAGGACACATAGTCTGGCAAGAAGTGTTTGATAACAAAGCACAGGTAAGATAAGAAAATAAATAAGATGCTCTTGCATAAAAGCACAATATTGCAGGAGCCTTCACGTGTTAACTATTTAGTTACAGTTGTGTCTTAAAGCAAGTCTGCTGACTTTAGCTAGTCTCTCAAGGTGTGAACCCTGCCTTGAAATTATTGTTTATTGAACATGTGAAATCTGTGGAACAGAAACACCAGCACTTAATTGTGCATCTGGTCTAATAACACAGGTGCTCAGCTTTTCAGAGCTAGTCAGTTAACTGGTGCATGTGGGAACCTTCTTAGGGTATTAACTGTCTGTGGTATAACCTAGGCTTCACTCTAGTGTGAATTCTGTTTAAAATTAGGGTAGAGCTAATCGGGTTTAGGGGCAGGGTGGGGAGAGACAAAATACAGCTTCTAAAATGTTCTTCTTAAAAACAAAAACCACCCTCCCATTTTTTAAATCCATCATTCTTTTTCCTGATAGAAGCCATTAGGATTGTATTTAATATTTTGGTGGGTTTTTTGTTGTTGTTGGTTGGTTGGTGTTTTTTATTTTTATTTTTCCCCCCCTTCTAGCTGAAACCAGACACTGTAGTTCAAGTGTGGATACAAAACAACTATGCCTGGGAACTGAGCAGGGTCACTGGAGCTGGGCTCACTGCTATCCTGGCAGCTCCCTGGTACTTAGACTACATTAGTTATGGACAAGACTGGAAGAAATATTACAGTGTTGAACCGTTTAACTTCCCTGGTTTGTTGCAATTTTTATTATGCAAGTTTTGTGCATGCAAATCTTTGGTTCATAGTAAGGTGTAAATGGAAAGACTAAGGCTATTTAAGGTGATCATGCAGTTTCTATGATCAGATACGCTGTAATCAAAAGGCCTTAATGTCACTAGAACTCCAGAAAATTCTCAAGAATAATGCAACTTTCCATTTCTCACAGGGAAAGACATTCAACCATCTGGCAGTGGTGGTTGTGTGGGATGGGATGCCTGACTAGGTGGGCAGATGCATCATCCTTTAGGGGCAGAGCTGTGCAAAATGGCTGTTGGTAGACATTGATTTCATATGTTAGCAAGCTTCTACTGTTAGATGGTCCTAGAAAAAGACATGTTCTCTCCCTCTGGCTAAAGCCGATACAAATGTCTTATGCTCTGCTCAGGGCTTTCATTTTGTGCAAGGTAGCTCTGAGCTGATTAGGGAGAATACCTGACTGCTGTAGCTTTTTCAGGGAATGTTCTTTGTTTGATAGAATGAACAGTTTCAATCAGGATTGAAATGTCTGAAGAATGTCAGAACTCTGAGGAATGTCTTCAGAAGATAAAAGTCCTTTCTGACAGAGATGGGAAATGGGTTCTCTGGGCAGATGGCCTGGTTGTTCTCACATTCAGTAACAAGACCACCAAAACGTTAAGTTAATGCTTGGGATAGCCATATGATAAAAGAACAATTGAACAGCAATCTTTTCTGAGTACTGGAAAATGGAATTTCGATATATGCATATCTTCTGGGGAAATAGAAATTCTAATTTTCTGCTTTGAATTCAGGATCTGAAAAACAGAAAAAGCTTTTAATAGGTGGAGAAGCCTGCCTCTGGGGGGAATTTGTGGATGAGACTAACCTCACACCAAGATTATGGTATGAACTGCTTTTATCTTTAGATTTTATAAAGCCAGCTACAGGGAGCATTAATCCAACAGGAATGTATGTTAGTGGTAACAGTGTTCTTTACTGAACCTGAGCATCTACAAAAATTGGATAGAGGATTTGGTATTAAAAACTTCTAATCGGTTCTTGGTTGTAGACTATACCTACTCTAAAACTCCTTTATAGGCCTCGAGCAAGTGCTGTAGGGGAAAGGCTCTGGAGCAGCAGGAGTGTGACCAACCTGCAGGATGCATATGAAAGACTGGTTAATCATCGATGCCGCATGCTCCGGTAAGGTTAATAGCTAAAGTAAAGCTTGGGTCTCATGCCTTATAACTAGCAGGGTTCAAGTACAGGCCTAAACTGCTGGCCTGGAAAGGAAGGTAGGAGAGCTAGCAGTCTTGTCTGACTATGTGTCATCCCATGTGTTTTTCTATCCTTGTATGAGGAAGCGCAAATACCTTAAGACAGGAGTTCTAGACAATTTTGCAACGAATATCTTCAGAACATGCTAAATTTCTTCAGTGAAATACTAGAACTCATCTATGTCTCTCCTTCAAAGGATAAAACAACACCACAATTGACTAATTTCAGTTAGAAAGGATATTAAAGGATATGTGAGAGGAGTACATAGACAGGAGAAAAAGTAGACTTTAAAAAAATTATTTATTATGAATAATGATTAAAGACATGCAGCAGGCAATCAAGTGGAGATGTTTGCATGAGAGGTAAGCTTGAGTGAGCTATTCTTTCAGGTATTGTTTTAGTGTAAAGACTGAAAAGTATGGATAAGGAGTCCTTGATGAATTATGTTTTATTGGTGGCTGTTGTAAACAAGTCAGTTCATAACATATTCTCTGCAGTTCTCTCCTAAAAACTATGTAGATACGTTACTGGTTAATTATTGCTAGTGCTGTCTTTTGTATATTCATGGTTGTAGAAATTAGTTATTTCTGGGTCTTAAGTCCAAGTTTGGCTCCACTTTTAAAAGTATGCACAGTCAGAGAGCCTTTTAGTTTTCCCCAAATGCTACTGCAAAGTTCGACTGCAGTAAGAATGCAAAATGCCATTTAATTTCTCTACACAAGTTTATGACAAATCATTGAAAATCCCAACAGTGTCAAGAAGTATTTCAAGGTAGATACAAATCAGTTTTTTAGAGAACTAGGTACAAAGGCAGTTTATCAGCACTCAAAACTCAACTGCTCTGAGCATGTTCCTGTAGGTATCTCAGCGTGATTATCTGTTGGACTCACTCACTGACTTTTAGCTTACAGTATGAACTAGCTCTTTAATCAACTTAAGAGTGACTGAAAGACTGGTAAGTTTTGACACGTTCAGTTTATTTCAAGCTGGCTTTAAATAGTTACTTGTAAATTGTGTTATCTTAGTCATAAGGCAAATAGATATATTGAGAGAGTTAAACACATATTAAAAACAAGACTGAAGGGCTTTAAAAAACTTACATCCTATCACTTAACAGGATGGTACATCTCTTGATGAGGCCCAGAAAATACTAATACAACTGAACAGTGAAGCATACAGTAGCTGTACATCTAGAATTAGGGTTTTACACTTAACTTAAGCCATGCTGTTCCTGGGCCTGGTTAACTATGACTGCATCTCCAATGTCTTCCTTAATGCCAGCACTTGTATTGCTGTACAGGATGCTGAGCCAGATGACTGCAGCTACTCTGGTAGGGGTAGCATAAAAGCTGGAAAATGCAGGGGTAGACTTAAGTACTACTACTTGAACTTGTTGCACAGTTTTTTGCTTAATCTACTTTCTGGTGCTAGAACTACTTGCTGGGATATAAACTGATGGTGAATAATTCCTGTTACTAAAACAGACTACCTTAATAAATGGACGTGTCCCTGTGAAAAGCAATTCCTGTTTTAGTCTTTGAAACATGGAAAACACTAGAGAAAACATTCCCTTTCTACCGATGAAATAAGAATTCCTTAGAGCTGCATTTATGTTGCTTTTCATGTGTATGGAGCTTCCTTAGCATTGTTTGAACTCAAAAAGCTGATTTAATCAGTTAGGCTGTTGTAAAATCTTAAGTGTGTGGGTAAAGGCCTATGTCCCACTAACATTTTTACACATGGCAGTTGTAGCAGGCCAAGAAACCTTTCAAAGTAAAACTGTGGCTTGCTCTACAGCAGGGTACCAAGGAGTGAGGGAATAGGTAGGTAGGACTTTGTAATAGCTAGATCAGGATCATTAGATGAACAAGCACCTCTCCCTAGCCAGTGATGAGGCGTCTGCTGTTGAAATAGTACCATGAAAGTAGCTCCTATTCAGATCTGAACTTGGTTTCCTGTAAAAGGATACAACAGCCCAAATTGCAGAGGAATGGTGATGGGAGAAGGGAAACAAATAGGTGGGCAAACATTCCAGAGACCTAGAGAAACCTTTCTTTTGCAAAAAGGAAGCTTTGGTTAGGGGTAAGCAGTAGTTCAGCTGAGTTATTATCTAGGTTTTTTTGTTGCAGTGCTTAAGTGCAATTTAAACACCTGTGTGTGTGTGTATACAAAATCCTACAAATCACTGTAGCAGTGCCCTCCAGCTCTTAAATATTCAAGAAGTAAAATTTTGACTACAGGTGCTTTAACCTTGAAACATCTTTTTATACTCTCATACTGCACCATCAAAAGCTAAAGGGTTTTTGTTTTTAATGCTACATGAGAACAGAATAATTTGTTAGTGTAGCTGGAAAAAGTCCTGTTTACTAAAACTGGCTCCCCCCAAAAATGAATAAAAATTACAATTAGAGCTGCATCTGAAGGAAACATTGGAGTTGGGGGGGAGTGTGTAAATGTCAACTGATTCATATTTTCACATTCATGACTTCTCTTCAACAAAAGCTATAGATTCTGTTAAACATCAAAATAATTAGCCTCTGAATTTAAGCTTTTTCACTTGTTTTCTAATACCCCTAACTGTACTGAACTGAAGTACAATCAGCTGTAGAATGGGGCCCTTTTTCACTCCCTAAGTAGGCCATCTGTTCTTTTGTGGAAGTACTTTTGCTTATAAGCAAGGATTTAAAACAACAGTACCTGTATCTCTCTTCCTGCCTACACAACCAGTCAGGTTGTTTGATTATTATCATACACATTCCACTTTATTTTAACAGCCGTGGCATAGCAGCTGAACCTCTGTTTGTTGGATACTGCGCCCATGAAGCAAGAGGGCAGTAACTGCTGCAAAGACTTCTAGTCAACAACCTGAAGTGCCTCTGGGGGATATGTATGTGCAGTTTTATACTTGAACCAAGACTTAAACTTTCCACTTGTAAAATAAAGTTACTTGGCAATCTTCTTGGAGTAAAATTAATGGGGTTTGGCTTTCATTAGAAATTGGGATTCTTCACTGTGAAATCCTGAAATTTGACACCATAGAGTTATTAATTCCAGTTCTTTACATTCTAAAGTTGAAGGAAAATGAAGACAAGACACTATTTAAATAAAAATCAAACTATCTTTTTATTTCAATGTATGTCATTATTTGCTACTTTTCTATGTAACCAGATTGATTGCCAGTCAGACCTGACTTGTTACACATGGCACATCACAACCATTACCACTTAAATTACTCCTTCTTAAAGGTAAAAAAAAATGCTAACTCAACATACTCCAAGATGGTAGGTCTGGGAGAATTCTGCCTTTTAATTTTTTTTGCACAGATCCTTCCTCAGTCTGTAGAAGCATTCATTCCACTTACTGGCTCAAAAGCAAACTCAGGTAGAAGTTACAGCTTAGTCTCAAACTCTGGTTTCTAACAATACAGGAAGTAATACTTGCAGTCGTACATTTTAAAATACTTATTAGCCCTATTCTTTTACTCAGTTGAAAACAAAGCAAGATACAGAATGCCAAAACTGTAAAGTTCTCTTTTACAGACAAACTTCAAACTTTACTTCAAAAGCAAGAAACAGTCCTAGTGGCACATTAAGGTGCACTTAGTGCTTGTTTCTATGAAGAGGATTTGCACCACTTCTTATTACAGATATCTGTAAGGTTAAGAATTTGAAAAGCAGCAAACTGTGGCTGCATCTCTAGTTCAGCTGCTTTGCAATTACAAGGCTGTATCGGAAGAACAGAGTCTCTTGAACCTTCTCTTGGACAGTTAAAAGCACAGTCTGCTCATACAGCTGCATTTACCACAACCAGCTGGTCCCAGAAGAACATACTGGTGTATGTAAGTAGGCTCCCATTTAAAAAGGAGGATAAAAAAATATTCAGCAGAATAAGATGACTACGCCAACCCCATCCTTCTCTGAAGAAGTGCACTTTGCTCTTGACTGTTCAGGGCTTGATAACTTGCAAGCTCCAAAGTGAAGGTTGCTGTGCCTGATGTTAGAGAACGCAAAACTGTTGAGTAGCCCTGGACAAATGGGAGAACACATCAATCAGTTTAGGATAAAGGCAAGTTAAGTTAGCACAGAAAGCTACTTAGGTCAAAGAGGGAGACGGAGACAGAAGTATACTGCAACATCTAGTAAGTTAATTTTTTAATATTTCTGTATTAAATATGCCATACATGCGTAAGTCAGCCTAGTAATCTGTTTTTTAAAAACAAACTATTCTTCATAAAACCTGCTTCAGTTGTATTTACTACTTTGAATTACAGTTGAAAACATGCTGGTTTAACAATCTGAATCAGGCACAAAAACACTACTAGATTTGTGGGTGCTTGCTTCAGACCTTCAATAATTAAAATATAGCAAATCCATCCATTCCAAACTTAAGTCAACCATAACAACAGGAAAAGTGAACTGAAGCCTAATTATATTAAGCATATTAAAAAAAAAGGACTAGATAAGCATTTTACCATTGATAAGATAATCACATACCATCATTTCGGCCAGTGGAACAGCTGCAACAACAACTCTATTATCTTGACGACTCTGGATTTCCTTAATACTACCTCTCCGTTGTGCAAGGTCAGCAAGTGCTGCACTGAGATGCTCTTCACTTACTGTGATTTCAAGGTTCATCAGGGGCTCCAGTATTTGTATACCAGCATTTTTCAAAGCCTACATAGAAGGGAAGGAGTTTTGGGGTTTTGTGGTTGTGTTTGTTTTTTTTTTAATAAATCGACATAGTAAGTACTTGCATAACTCAAGGTAACACTGCCTGCCAAATTCTCCACTTCCAAAAGCTAGTTAAAGTCCCCAGCAAGGGCAGTATGCTGTCAAATAATAATAATTACCAGATACTGATAGATATATATTTTCCCAGTTTTGTGTCATGCTACTGTGCTCTACAACAGCTTACAGTTAAACTGACCTTTTGCATGCAACGGGAGACACAGGCTGATACCATTGAGTGGGAGGTATCAGGATGCACTGTCAGTGATTGCACTGTCACACTGATATCCTGAACTGGGAATCCAAGCAAGGGTCCTAGGAAAAAAATAAAAACAAAAAAGCACTCCTGTTTTCCAGAATATTAAAACATGCAGAAAAGTTTTGGGATTAATTTGGAGTTTCTGACTTTTGTATTTCTACTCTCCAGGGTATGACTGCTGGTCTTGTTCCTTATTTTGTTATTTTGTCATTACCTAGCTTTGCAAAAAAAAAGACAAAAAAATGGAGACTTACACTTTCTTACTCTCTTTCCCAAAAGCACAGATAATTTTCAGAACCACAAGTTTCTGAGTGTGCTCATCCAAAACTGTTCCCAAAACCTCTTATTTAAAAAAACCCACATTATAATGTATAAAACTTTTGTATTGAAACGGGAACTCATTTGAAAATGTAGTAAAACATTTTTTTTAACCCAAAGCCTGAATATCTCTGTATTTCCTTTCCAACACAGTGTGATCACAGCAAAGCCTGATACTACCAAAATTGCAGGGTTAACTCAATTCAGTGAGGCATGAACCAGGTCTAATGTCCTAGGTAGGTTATATCCCACCAATCCAGGACTCTTAGCCAGACCAAAAACTGTATTAGACTGGATGGGATGACTGAACCACATCTGAGGGAAAACACATGGCTTTTTTCCTACAGGGAACATGGCCAAAACTTTTTTTTGTGAACCACTTAATGCTGCGCATCTTAGGCTGAAGACAGCACAGTTCTGAAGTGTCTTCAAGGAGTGTGAAGAAAGCACACAGTCACACAATGAAGACTCATTCCACAGCTAGAGATGAGGGACACTTTCCAACTCAACAAAGCAATCTCAAATCACCTCATGCTGCTGCTTCGTAATTCTCATTTATCAATCCACTGCCTTTTCATTTTACTGTAAGGCAGAGTTTTTTGGACACAAGTTTTTAAATACCTCTTATTTTTAATCAAACAAAAAGACGCTTTTAGACCTTTAGAAAGCCTGTACTTTGTAATTAGTTAAGGCTTTTTATTGTATACTTTCATAGATTTAACATATTTGAAAATAGAAAAAAAACAACCCTATCAGTAACTAATAGAAATGTGATATGTACATGCTGGCCTCGAAAACCACTTCTGTCACATCACTGTTGTTTCCATTATGTTATCAAGTAAACACCTTATCTCTCATAGCAGGTTAAAAAGCAAACCAAAAGAACCCCAAGCTCACTATTGAGTGTCTGAGAAGGCATGAACCTTAAAATCAAAGCCATGCTGTTTTCCATTCCTGACATAGGGAAAGGAGTGTCTGGCAATTTTTGTAGTTAAGGAAATTAACTATGCTTGCACCTAAATGTTAATATGTATTATCTTTTATTTTTCAGTCTACCAAGATTTTCTCCCTAGAGACATATTAAATTGCTTCTTATCTCATAGATCTGTTAGACCAGTATACCTGTCATAGCACTTCTTTTACCTTGATTGCATGAATTTGTGATTCCATTTTCTACAGCTTCTTGGAGTTCTTTAGGTAGCACTTCAATGACACTCACAGCATACTCGATGAAGGGTTTTGTTGCCGCCCTCTTCCCTGACTTGGGCCTCAGTTCTAACTCTGCAGTTACAAAGTGTCGTTTATCTCCTATTGTTTTGTCCAATATATCTGCAGGGAAAAAAAGAAAAAAAAAAAGGGCAAAACAACCATATGGTAAAAACCCTAATACATAAAATTCATCTGAAAGTTACTCATAAGACCATTTAGAGTAAACCAAACTACAAAACCAGAAACAAGATGTTCCTTCTATTCAACTCAGTTTACCTGTAGCTTGGCCAGCATTTAGGATGGTTTCTCTGTATGCTATTTGAAGAGGTCCCAAATAAGTCTCAATTCCATATTCACGTTTGATTCGGTCATGAATGATCTCTATGTGTAGTTCTCCCATACCACAAAGAATAGTCTAGTAAGAAGAAAGTTAAAAAGATAAAAGACAACAATGAAAACTCAGGTTTTAATACAATCTGTTTAAGCAAGGACTTGAATGCTCTTTATAGTCTCTTAGAAATATTTCAAATTCTCAGGAGCCTAGAAAGAAAACAGGACTGTTTAGGTCATCTGACAGAAATACCATATTAAGTGAGAGGGTAATTACCACTGCTGTGGCCACTATAAAAGAGCTCATCTTGCATTACCTTGAAAACTGTTTAATTCAAGCTTAAATACAGAACTGTAAAAACATGCAGAGCACACAGTGAGTTCCCTCTGCTGTGTAAAGCACAAGTGCACAAGGCTCCATTTTAGTTGGTTGCTCGGAATTTTGTACATATATGATACGAACATTTAGAGAGTCATTTTCAGTCAATAAAATTGCATTATGTAAATGAAGCAACTGAAGGGTGGTCTTGACAGTTCTAAAATAAAGTCTGGTTATAATGTGAGCAAAAGAAGACTCATCTTACTTGTCCTGTGTCAGGATCTAGCTTCACTTTTAAACTTGGATCTTCACGCTGAAGGCAGCTCAATGCATTATCCAAGTCTGTACATAAATATCAAACATTACATCTAAAGAAACTTCTGTAAATCGAAAATCACAGTGAATGTCCAAACATCACTTTCCTCATAAGGTCAAATCTTACTCTCAGAAGCTATCAAGATAATCCTAAAGAAACACAGATTTTGGCAAAGTCAACACAAATTACAAGCAACTTCCAACTTCTCATTGTCTCCAAATGAACTGCACACTGAAGAACATTTATTTAATTATCCAATGTACTGTTTTCGAACTCTCCCAACAATCCAGCGGCTTAGGCTGCAGACATGTTGCTCCTTCTCTGTGTTCTATCTTGCTCCATTCCATCATACTACACTGGTACTTGTTCCTTCCTGCACTCCCAACCGAGCTCAGCTTTGTTGGAATATAGATACAGAGTTTAAAGTATGTATTGCCAAACAGAATCAAATGGAACCATGTTCTCTGGTACAGATTCTTGGAAAAGGCAGTAAGATTACAGGTCACACTACATGCATGAATCCTAACTAGACACACGGAAGTCTTGGTAAGTGAAGACTTCACACCATACAGTAAAACTGCAAGAGCTAACTGAAAAAACCCAACAATCAAACCACATTTCAAATTTATTTGTACTCAGGACACTATATACAGCACACCAGTGTGACTGCAGCAAAACTAAGCATGAACAGCAGGAAATAAAAGTGCCTCCACGTCTTCTTTCAAAATGAAGTAGTACTTTCTAGACACAAATAATAGGAAAGTCCTAGTACTGCTTGACTAAGTAATAACAAAAGATATGAACAACCACAACCTAAAATACATCATCTGTGCAAAACACCAAAAAGGGCCTTATTAGATGACTGATGGATAAATTTTTGCAACATATCAACCCAGTGTGCACGGATTGGGGACAAGCATTGATCCTTACATAGCAAGAATACACCTGATTATCTCATTTGTACAGTATCTTATATTCTTAGGTAGCTACACTGTACCTTGTTGTTTGGCCATTGAAGGAGGTTCAATTGTACAGAAGAAGACAGGGTCAGGGATCTCAACGCCTACCAGAAGAAGGCTCTCTAGCTCACTCGTAGACCTATTCTCTCTTCCAGCATCCCTTCCAGCTCGGCGTGCTGCAGCTACTGCTGAAGCCTTTGATGACACTATGGTATCCCCAGTGGCACTCTACAGACCAACATCCAGTGACCACCAAGACACAGGAGGGGAAAGGAGGCAATATGAAAAAACAAAACAAAACCAATGAACAGAAACCCTGACCATTTCCCCAAAACCACTTGTGCCGAACTTCATTTATTTCCAAACAAATTATCTGGAAGAGGAAAAACTGTGCTCAAATTTAGAGTAACATTTCTTTGTTCAGTTCACTGTATTTTAAATCTAACTTACCAGTCAAGATACAAAGCCACAATGGACAGTATTGGTATATGAAAATTTGTTTCTGCATGCTAAAGTTGGTTACATCTCAGAAAAATCTGTGCAAATGAGATCTATGCAGCCTGTTCAGACAATACAACACTGAGGCAAACATGAAACAAACTTATCTGAACATAAGTTTCTTTGGGTAACTTTTTGGAACACCACTCTCCTTCCTCACAGGGGGTCTCTCTAGGCCATTTTTTTGTATTTTTAAGAGTTACAATATAAATACAAGCTTAGTTTTCATCCTTTCCACATAATCATCACTGCATTTCTCCGGTTAATTACTGACATTTATACACTGAAAGATTTAATTTTAGGAAGTACATGTACTTCAAATAAAGGAAGTTTACACACATCACAATAATCAAGAACACGTCTGAGATAAAATGCCACAGAAGTAGAAAGCACACTAGTGAAACAAGCTCCCTTACAGAATCAGTATTTTCCATTACCTGTTTTAGCCCAACCGTAAGGGCAATGTTGCCAGGCATTAGTGATGGTATTTCAATTTGCTGATCGGCAAAAGGCAGGAGCAGCCGGCTCACTCTCTCCCTGAAAATGGAATTCTTGTATTACTCAGGACTTTAACAGATACTCCAATGCTACATTAAAATGCACCTCTATCTTACTCACGTGCAATTTTTGTTAATATTATATACAGCTGATTGAGGTTTCAGTGAACCTGAGTAAACACGAACAAAAACTAGTGGTCCACGACATTTATCATGGAGAACTTTAAACGCTAGGGCACACAGATCATCCTTGTACCACTGTCTGAAACATAAAAAACATAACAAAAAGCATACTTGTAGGATTAATGTGCTCAAATTCCTATTTACCTAAACTCTCATTCATTTAAAAAAGCACTGTTTCTTATTGTAATATCTATAGAGGCATTTTTAAAAACTGTAATTTATACCAAAAAATATTAACCTAAGCAGTTCCAGCTCCAGTAGGATATACTAAGATACCACGTGACTTAGCAAATCCTAAAGGTGATCCTGAGACTCCCATTTTGTAAAACAGCAATATCCTCATATTAAAATAGACTTTGGAACTCTAAAGTGCAAGTCTCACAACAGGAAATAAATGCATACAATTCCAGTTGCACTGACCAAAGGAGGTTCAGTACTCAGGTGTATTTTTATGTTCATACATTTTTACTGTTATTTAGTACCTAAAACCAGTAAATATTTTAAAAGATCTGAATTCCTAGTTTTTTTCATTTTCTCCTTTTATGCTTTTTTATTTATTTCTCTTTTTTCCTGACCCTTCTTTTCTCCCTGTACTTACAGAAATTCATATGAACGCTCATTAGGTGCAGGCAAGTACATAACAATAGCATCCAGTAACGGCTGCACTCCTTTGTTCTTCAGTGCACTGCCACAGAGGACAGGTACCGCTTTCTGAGCTAATGTGACTCTGCGAATAGCAAACTGTAACTACAAAAAAGAATTATTTTATGTTAACATGTGAACTACAGTTTCAGCTTTCAGATACTGTTAACAAATCCACAAAAGATAAAATGTTTGCAAATACAACATCACTCATCTGAACTCCTTTCAGTGCTTTTAATGAGCTTCAAATCATAAGCCTGAATGTTCAGATGCTAAAACAGAATACACTGCTTTTAAGATTTATCATTGAATCATATCATAAAACCACAGAATGATTTGGGTTGAAGGGACCTTAAAAGATCATCTAGTTCCAACCCCCCTGCCATGCGTGGAATGCCACCCACTAGACCAGGTTGCCCAGGGTCCCATTCAACTTAGCATTAAACACTGACAGGGATTTCTAAACATTTCATGCAGACCTGCAGCTGTTCTTTTTCTACTGGTCCTTTTAATTCAAAATGTTGTACCTCACTACCTTCAATAGGCAGTGTCTGAAGATCCAACTAATTCATAACAGTTGAGATGCTACATTTTTTAATAGGAACCAGCAACAATCAGCAGTTCAGACACAAGATGCAGTGACTTTACCTGGAAATTCCATTCACCTTTCCCTAAACCCTTTTACAGAAGCCCAACTTTCAAAACAAACCTTCCTGAATAACAGTACCCTAGTTTTAAAATTGTGCCTAGCATGTCTGAGAATCATAGTTAGTGCATTACTATTTAAAATTCATACTAAGCTTAAGTATTCTTGTCCTAAGTACAGAGTACTATAAATTCATTACAAAAGCTGGTGTGACTTTTGTTGATAAAATGCACATCTACAAAATAATAATCTGCATGGGGCAAAGGAAGAAAAACACAGGCCTTCAGGAAAACAACTAGTAAAAACTTAAATAATGAAATGTGAAAATTACCTTGTCAGTTGGTATTAAGTCAAAATTTTCACTATATTCTCCTAGAACTAGTTCAGCAAATTCATCATCCAGATCTGCAACCTTAAACAGAACAGTTCTTTATTATTTGGCACATAGCAGTTCCACAGACAAGTCACAAATCTGTTATTAGGATATATGCTAAACAAAACAGGAATAAAGCCTTTAAAAACAGAGATCATAAACTCAAACTACAGAAAATTATGGAAATGAAGGTTTCGAGAAAGGAGATGGGGAAAAAAAAATCAACTTATAAAGTCACTGCCAGGCAAAACATCAGTGGGAGACAGAATGGTTGTATGACAGCCCAGAAACTGAAAAAGCCTGCAGCCATACAATGACCACTATGAAAGGTATGACTGAATGTGTTTCAGATCTGCAAACAAGGCAAAGTCCGAAGTAAGTAACCCTTGCATGCCATGAGATATACACTCAGAAAAAAACCAGACAAGTTCAGGCCATTTTGACCTTCTTCATGGCAAAGGCTTGTAGGTCCAAGAGCTCATCTGTGTTTTCA
This sequence comes from Bucco capensis, assembly GCA_013396975.1. NCBI lineage: Eukaryota > Metazoa > Chordata > Aves > Piciformes > Bucconidae > Bucco > Bucco capensis. Next base: position 24,847 of record VWZO01004169.1, read on the forward strand.
AACTGTTCCACTTAGCCTGACAATTAAATTAACTACTCTTTAAATCTCGTCTCACATAGACCCTTGTGCTGTCACAGACCCAGGATCCTGTACTTGCAGAAAGGCCCTTTGCCCCCTCTCGTGGCTACGACAGCAATTGACCAAATACTGAAATGAATCACTGATAGACTATTAGAAGTCTAATCAAGTTAATAGTCAAAATATGAGAGATAAAGAAAAGCATTCATTTAATTAAGTGAAAGCAAAGTGTGCAAGCTGGCTAGTATTCAAACAAACAAATTTTACAGCGTTTCTGATAAGGAGTGTTAATAAGATAGAAAGCATATAAAAATAATTGACTAACAGAATGTTATCTCAATTATCACACAACTGGTCCACCTCTTCCTGCTTCAGGAAGGACCCAGCAATCAAAGGGGGAAAATTCAACACTGTGCTTACAAAGCTTTTTATCTGACAATATACTTCTTCACCTAAGAGGCTGAGTAATAACATTCCCATTTAAAACCTGGTCACTTCTAAAACCAGATTGTGTATGTGTTTTACTGAAATCAGAGCAATATAAAACCAATCTCTCCAATTCTGATGTTTCAAAGGAAACTGAAAGTCGAGCATCATCTGCTTATGCATTTGCACAGCATTATTCACATTCTTCGAGCCTTCTAAATTGTCAACTGTGAAAATCATAGTAGATCAAGTTTCTATTATATTTCTTAGCTTCACAGTATGACAATTCATGGTAGAGAAATATTAAATATTTCTCATCTCTCCCACAGACTTTTTGGATGGATCAGAAACAAGATTTATGGTGGGATTCAGCTCCCTGTAACAGAGTACTTAGTGCAATTTTGACTAGCCTGTAACTTTCCATCCAGCTTCTAGCTGCTGTTTCAGAAAGGTACAGATACCCTGCACATTTTGGGTCATATGGGCCAAGCCTCGGTATATGTCCCAAGTATCCTTTAGTGTCTAAGGACAGTACAAGATGCCATGTTAGCCAAATGAATGCTAAACCTGGTGTCTGCTTTCTTCAGTTCCCTATTTAAAAAGCGAGGAGTATTTTCCATTTTACACATGCACTACGCAGCCAGAGAGTCCCAAGCTCTATATACTAATCTGATAGCCTTTTGTGATGGCATAACTAGAGGGGAAGGCAGTGGATGTGGTTTTTCTCAACTTTAGCAAAGCTTTCCATACTGTCTCCCATGGTATCCTCATAGCCAAACTTGAGAAGTGTGGATTGGGAGACTGTGCTGTGAGATGGATTGGGAACNCCTAAAAAGGATAGGGAGCTGCTGGAGAGAGTCCAGCACAGGGCCACCAAGATCATTAAAGGAGTGGAGCATCTGCCCTACGAGGACAGGCTGAGAGGGCTGGGTCTCTTCAGCCTGGACAAGAGGAGACTGAGAGGGGACCTCATTAATGCTTATAAATATGTTAAGGGTGAGTATCAGGAAGAGGGAGCCAGGCTTTTCTCAATGTCATCCAATGTTAGGACAAGAGGGAATGGGAGCAAGCTGGACCACAGGAGGTTTAGTATTAACACGAGAAGGAACTTCTTTACAGTAAGGGTGAAGGAGCACTGGAACAGGCTGCCCAGGAGGTCTGTGGAGTCTCCTTCTCTGGAGATATTCAAGAGCTGCCTGGACACATTCCTGTGTGACCTTGTCTAGGTGATCCTGCTCTGGCAGAGGGGTTGGACTAGATGATCTTTCTAGGTCCCTTCCAACCCCTGACATACTGCGATACTGTGATATTCAGCATAGTTTTGCCTTCATGTATTAGTGTTTCTGAAGCGCATTAAGCATCTTCGACACATGGAAAGGAAGTGAAGAAAATCTGAAATTAGTTCAAGAAGGACAAATGCAGAATCTTGCCCCTCAAACAGAACAAATCCATAAGCCAATACACAGCAGGGATCAACTAGCTAGGAAATAACTCTGCAGAAGTCAACCAGACAGTCTTGCTGGACGAGTGTGAGTTAGCAGTGTCGCCTTCCAGCAACAAAGGTTAAGTGCATGTTGGGTTGCCTCAGCAACAGCCTAGCCAGTGGATCAGGGCAAGTGGTTAGTACTGTCTACCCTGCACTTGTGAAGCTTCATCTGGAACACCCTCTGCTTTGAGGTTCCCCAGCACAAAAGAGATTGACAAACTGTGGGAAGTCCAGATTGGTGTGCAGCTGGAGGTCAAGAAAGATTGGTTTGTCTCTCTTGAAGAGGCTAAGGCAGGATGCAAATGCTGTCTGTTACTACTTGAAATGGTGGTGGTTCAGGGAAAACAGAGCCAGACTCTTCCCAGAGGCGTATAAGGGAAAAACAAGTGACACTGTCACAGGCTGCAAAACATAGTGAACATGGTGAATTCAACATGGTGAATTCCAGTTGGGCAAAAAGATATAATGTTTCAGTACAAGGATGATCATGCACTGGGACAGGCTGCCTAAACAGATTGTCATCTCCGTGCTTAGAGATTTGACAAATGAACTGAACATGGCCTGAGCAACTTGATCAAATGCTGAAGTTAGCCCTGCTTTGAGCAGGTCACTGCTCCAGACACCTTCAGGGATCCCTTTCAGCCCATTTTTTCTGCTATTCTAAATAACACTTTTAAATATATTATGTATTTACTTTAGAACTTTACTTGTTCTATTAAGGTATTTCTGGCATCCTGGACTTCTTGGAAAAGGTTAGGATCATCAGCCTCCAGCAATGGCTTTTGCTCAAAATTTTTTCCATCATCCAAATCAGAAGTAGTTTTCCAAATTATTTGTTCCTTAGTCACAACATCAACCAGTCCTCTGAAGGTCTTGGCTTCCCCAATGGGCAACTGCAAATAGAGTGGATATTTTAGGCAGCTACAAAAATATTAAGAAGGGAAATCCATTTGACGGCAAATTAACATTTCATTTTCAAACTTACCTGTAAAAGCAAAGGCTTTGTCTTCAACTTTTGTTGGATGCTCTCAACAGCATATGTAAAACTAGATCAGAAAAACATATAGTAAGTTACACAAAACTTAATGACATAATAAAATAGGTTTACTATTCCCCATTTACTGCAAACGTTATGCCTACAATTACATAAAAATATGCATGTGCACAATTGAAGATGTGAATATTAAGTATTAACATAATATGCTTGCTCTATGCTTATCAGAAAAACTTTTAACTTGATTAGATACATTGTCTTAGAAGTTTTTTAGCAATGACTAAAATAACTGTCTACCTTGCTCGGCTTTTGTCCATCTTGTTCAAAAAGCAAATTCGTGGTATATGATGTTTGTCTGCCTGTCTCCACACTGTCAGAGTTTGGGCCTGAAGCAAAAGATAAAACAGAAATATTAGTGCCCATAGCTGAACAATACACTCCTCAATACCACCAAGAGACCGAGCTCAGAGCAGAGAAGGCAACTATGCTGAATGTGTAGTGAGAATCCTGTATCTAACATCTCAGATGAACTCCGGAGGCAGCTTTGATTTATCTCTTCTCTTAGCTGTTGCCTTTTCCCATCCTTCACTAAGGGCACATAGGCATACAGACAACGGAATATGGAGAGAAACTAAGCATTATAGGAGGGACATACAGAAAAAAATCAGTAAAGACTTCAGATTTTTATTGCCAGGTTACTTAAGCATGTACAGGCAAGCATTTCGGTGCCTACACATACAAGACTAAAAACCACTGTGCTTTCGCTACTAATCTGTATACTGCTGAGCCATTCACGACACATTTTTCTTTGAAAGTTAGAATAGGTACATGAAAATCAGTTCAGATTCAGAAATAGTCTCTTACCAGTACATGAAGATAATGCAATAATTTCCTACAGTTTTAGAAAACAGCACCACAAACAGATCTAATTGTTTTGCTGCTAGGGGCTGTTACTCAGTTCAGGTTCAGATACCAGGGTACCTCAATGCTTTCCAACAGCAAGATAAATAACATGACTCATACTGATCAAGAGATCTCTCATCCCTTATCTAGGAACAAGGCATGTCCTGTGGAACACAATGATTTCACAACATGTAACGTCTCTACAGAATTGAAGTACTCCAACATCTCATGATATAAAGACAAATTCCAGCCTGCTTCCACCTTTTCTGCACTATGTCCCAAAGGGTATGTCACACAGATTGTTGGGGAAGGAGAAATTCTGCCTTGAAATTACTCATTTTCTACATGAAATCTGAAAATGAGAAATGAACAGATACTTCTTTCTTTCCACTGAGGTGCTAGCCAGAAGCATTCACCTCAGTCTATGTTTGTAAAGGACAGTAACAAAACAACAAAATCTCCAGACTTTAATGGGAACCCCACTTATTTTCTCCATATTACTGTGGAAATTCCTGTATACTACAGGACTTGAAATTAAATGCTCAGCTTTCTGAAGCTGAATTTTGATTAAAGCATTGAAAGAGATAGAGAGCAACATCTCTGTATTATTACTATTATCTCCTGATTTAAGTCATTAGACAAGAAAAAAATAATCTACCAGTTATTTTTACCTCAACACCAGCTGATGCATCAAATACTGCTACTGCTCCATCCAGGACTCTCAAGCAACGCTCAACTTCTACTGTAAAGTCCACATGACCTAAAAAACAATCTCATTTTATACCATCAAAAGTCAAACAGGCAACATGAACAGGTCATTACAATCTTTATTTTTAAGTCATGTCAAAACAGTCCTCTCTTCACTTGCAGAGAAATACACCCATCAGTTCTCAACACACAAGTTTGTAACATTGCAATCCCAGAAGTCAGAGCAATTTCATGTGGAAATGTGTGAGGTCACATTAAACAAGCTAGATCAGGCCCAGCAAACAATAACAAGCCAAAGATGAACACTTGGCACAGGCCGTTTTACTGCCACAATTAAACCAATTCAACATAGCACCATATTTAAAACTAAGACTTACATTCTATTAAACTCCACCTTATCTACTCTCCCCTAATAATGTGAGTACTGCTGTAGTGTAGTACCTGGGGTGTCAATCAGATTGATTCTGTAGTCCTTCCAGTCAAACGTAACACCAGCAGACTGAATGGTAATACCACGTTCTCGCTCCTGTACCATAAAATCTGTCACTGTGTCTCCATCATCAACATCTGTGAACAAGAAGCAGGATTACAGTTAGGTAGGTAAGTAATTCAAAAGCTCAAATTCTCTTGGAATGCAGATTCTGAGAAAGATTTGGAAGTACTGTCTCTTTTTATACATGTATAACCTATGAAAACTAGTCTTCTTCAGAAAATATTAATGTCAGTTAATTTACCCAGAACCCCTTTCCAGGGAAAAAATGCTCAAACAAATGTAAATCAAAGACAAGCAATTCCAACAACCATTCTGATGTTTTTAATCCCAGTAAAACCAGAAGAAACTTAAAGCAAAGTCCAAAATCATGAATAAACTGTAATTTAAAAAAACCCTGGCTGCACTCATTGTGTGAAATGCGACTGACATTTTAGAATTTAGTAATTAAAAGGCAACTAAGTTGATGCTAAATTTGAGTTAAAAAAAATAAAATTAAAGAGGTTGGGTTTGGGGTTTTTTGTGTGCATGTTCTTTGTTAGTTTTGTTAGTTTTTGGCTGGTTTGTTCCAGGTTGTTTTTTTTTAATAAAAAGAGAAGAAGTTCCACATTTTTAAACAAGCAGGCCACCAAGATGAACCACTCCACATACACATTCTCATACACAGTAGAGAATAGGGAATTAAATTTAAAAGTTAGAAAGGCAGCACAAATGGAAACTGCTGTGACCCTTTCAATCTTGAAGAACTCTGTAAGAGTTGCTGAAGCAATGAATTCTTCCTGTATTACGGCTTTCAAGAGAAATGGTTACTTTTTGTTAATCTGGTTTCTTTATTGTTCAAAAAAGAACTGAAGAAACAGCTTTACCAGAACAGCCAATGAGCAACAAGTGAATCAAAGAGAACCTCTAACTAATGCACTAAAAATAAACCCCATAAACCTATGGCCTCTCAAAGCACAACTGACTTAGAACATAATGAAATGTGCCTTAAAATTTCATTATATTGCAGTACAACTTTGGAAGAACTGGCTTCTCAAACTAAGTATTCCAACAGCAGCCTCTAAATGCATCACATGTTATTGTACACCGTCAAATCTATCACACTTACTTAAATAAAAAAAAAAGGTATTTCTAACCTCCAAGTGTTCTTATGTATCCAGAATAATACAGCATTCTCTCTGTTGTCGTAGTTTTCCCCGCATCAATGTGGGCCATAATGCCAATGTTCCGGATTCTGCAGAAGGCAAGAACATCGGTTTCACTGCAGTATTTTTTTTATACCGTAACATTGTTATTTGTGTAAACATTTAATATTCACTGATAATAGCATAGCAGATGAATAACATTTTTCTTCTGCTGCCTACATTCTGATACTGAAGTATGTTAACACTGAAATGGTCGGTTTTCAGATCAGTAGTACTCCAAGAGTTTTGAAAGAGGTTTTCATGCTTCACTTCTTGGTCTCATCGTCAACCTTCTACCTTTCCCCTACAAAAAAGACATAGCCCCTCCAACCTCTCACCCAGCCCAATATCTAAGCCCTGGTGCTTGAAGCAATTTCTACAGTGAAATGACAAAAAGGCAAAAAGTACTGGCTCTGACTGTTGGTTACATCTGAAAAATAAGATGGCACAACATACCTGGATATATGAGGATTAATGACAGAATGCAGAGACTTAACACCTCCTGGAGACAAACAAAATCAAACAATACAGAAATACATAAATGATAGATTTAACAAAATTAAATACATTTAAGAACACTCATAAAATCTTAATAATAAAAAAATTAAAATATGAAGAAGCACTGTTCTTATAATCCATAATCTCTACCACCTCAAATTTCTAAAGACATGTACTCAATTTTCAATAAAGATCTCTATAAAAAAAGAAACTCTTCAAAACAGCTGTAATCTGGAAACAACCGGAAAAAGCCAATACAGAAAAGTATCATCAGCACAGTAAAATCTTGCTCTGCAGAAGCAATAACAAAATATGCCACAGTAAAAACAACTGTAATGCCTACATTCACCTGAACTGGTTTTTAGATAAATTTCAAAAGTTATTTCTCCTTTAAACACTGAAGCTAGATAGCATAGTTTTTAGGGATATAGCACAAACTGACCTAGGTTAAGAAGTGATGGGACCGAAGACTTTTAAATTTTCCTGAAAGATATTTCCTCTCTCACATTTAGCTGGAAAATAACCTGCCAAGCTAAATTTTTATGAATCAATCTGTAATTCAGTTACTCAAGCCAGGGAGCTGTGTTTCAGGAACTCACTTTCCTAGTACAAACAGAATTCAACAATGGTTAAACTAACATTCCTTCACTATCTACAGATCATCCCCCTTACCAGATACACACTAAAGAGATCACCATGGCTAGGCTTTGCGAATGAAGACCCAGGTACACTAAAGAGGTATTTTACAAGTCAATGTCTCAATGAGGAGAAACACTGATCACAGGAGAAGCAAAGCAGCAGGCTGGAAAACCACCATCACCCCTCAAAAAAAGCCCTTCAACTAACCCTGCCTTTTTCCCTCCAGTTTCTGAAGTACACACACATTAATATGTTTGAAAGTTCTTGGTTGTTTAAGTCACAATATCTTCCTGTGTACAGAATAAAGCTCTGCCTCCATGAGACACACTGATATATTCAGCACAGCAAAACCAAAGATAAATACAGTAGACTGCAAGGACATTGCATAGACAACTACACAGAAATAGCAATACTTAGCAACAGAGACTGTGCTGACACTCTCATGCCCGAGAAGAACATTAACCAATTTCCATTCAATGCCATTGCAGCTAGTCAAAAACCTATAAAAATTCCTTTTAATCAAAATTGTGTTTTCCAAGTATCTTTTTCTTTTTCCTCTCTTTCATCCTGCATCTGGCAAAGAAAATATACTAACTTCTACTTAAGCAGATCCCTGTCTTTTTGCCCTTGTCCAACATGCTGGTTATCATCAGTTACTTGATAACCAATTAATACTTCACGCAACTCAATAGGGGTTCCAGCACAATTCACAACTATCCTGATTTCACATCTGTATCTTTTCTTATTATTATTTTCTAAAGGCTACTGAGAAAAGAGCAGCAAAACAAAACACTTCAGTCCTTTAGCCTTTTAACTGCATTGTTTGCGCTTTACACACCAAATTCTATAAATAAAGACAAAAGAATATAATAAAACAGAAATTATTTTTTATTATTATTAATTTTATCTATTATTCATTTCTAGAATAATTCTTACTATTAAGAAAATAATTTAAACTTATACCTGGTGGAGAACTGTAGCTTCTTAGACTACAGTTTTGTTGTGTCACACTTATGACTCTCCCTTTTGTCTTCCTGAAATACACATGCTTACAAGGAAAAAAATAATCATACAGAATATTTATCAGTATAAATAACTACTTTGTGGCTACTACACTTCTGCCAATTATAGATAAAATAAACATACAGAATATTTATCACTGTAAGTAATTGCTTTGTAGCTACTACCATTTGCCAGTTGTAGAAAACTAAACTAAAAAAAAAAATCTACAGGAACTGATACTGTTCTTAGATATTTAAACAAGCTGAAATTAACAGTTATTTGGAAGCCTGAAGATGGTAGCATCCAGGCTTAAACCAAGTCCAATCTCAATATTATTTGAGAAGACCAGTAAAAATCTGTGATAGTATCAAAGCATGTTGTCAGTAGCTACAATATTTTAAATATGTCTATTTATTCATGTAAATAATATGAATTTAATCATGTCAAATATTAGGTAATCACAGATAACTAAAAAAGTTTACAGAAAAATTATGAATTCAACTTCCAAATTCTGAATTACATAAAGTCCAATTCCAACATGAAATAATGTGTTCAATTTTAAAAGGAAAAACACAACAGAAGTCTACCAGAGTAACCCAAGTACTTTTTGTTTTTTGCTCACAGAGAAAATTTGGGGTAAAGTTTACCTCATTGCAGAAACTTGATGACTTCAATGTATTCACTGAAAATTTCCTCATAATTGTCAACATACTGGCTCCCATCCCTAAAGCTGTTTCCTGTCAAGATGAGTAACATTGTACAACATGAAACATGTAACTATGTATATATATTTTTTTTTTCATAAATCAGTCAGGAAACTTCAGCGTTTTTCAGGTTAGATAAGGTTACTATTTTTCAGGTTACTGCTCTGCAGGTTAAATTGGTGTCGAATTTGCAAACATAATGTTATTTAAGCCACAAAAATGTAGCACAAATACATGCCCACAAACACCAAATGTATTTCTAAAAGAAATTCATCATTAGTAAAGCAGAAAAATGAACATCAGAGTTTATACCCACACTCTAATAAGCTCTAGAGTATTGACCAGCGAAGAGTAAACAGCTCTTCTGATCTTCAAGGAGAAAGTGGGACAGGGGAAAGTACATATTAGGGCCAGAAATAACAGAAAAAGTTAAATACTGTGTTTAAACATCTCCAAAAACACTGCAAGACAAAGCCCAAGAGAAGAAGCTTGGAAAGTATCCTTAGTTGGCTGCTGTTTATGTAAGGACGAACCAATATGCAGCTCCAGTGATTTGATACATGGTGGCAGTTTCACAACAAAATAAACTTGCATACCAGCTCACTTCCACTCCTTCATTTCACAAGCCACACACCTGTCTTCTAGAGTCGCTGCTGCACCAGGAGAGCAGGAAGGGAGCGGTGCCCTCAGGCTGCCCGTGACAAACCTCCCGAGCCAAGCAGTCCTCCGCTGGCACTCCGCAAACCGACACTGCCCTGCCTGATGTCTTTCGAATCACTACCGCGTTACTCCACCAACCACATATTATCTTATGCCTCCAAATAAAAAGCTTTAACAAGGCCAAACCTGGGCCTGCAGCACCCTCCCAGCTCCGCCCCTCACAGCCGCCATGCCGCCGGAAGGCCCGCTCATTCTTCCTGTCTTCACAGGCCCCATCACCTAGCCTCTCCGAGTTCCGCTCTCCCTCCCTGACCTGACAGACCAAGGACTGCAAAAAAATGCCGCTCCGACCTCTCTGCCGCTATATTTCCCCTTTTTTTAATCCCACCAAAAGGGGTGCGTAGCGCTGGGAGGACGCGGACCGCCGCCTCTCCACCAGAAGGAACTAAAGCGACGCGTGGAGGCGTTTCCAGCCGGGGCATCTTCTCGGCTGGCCCATCCTTTTCCCTGTCGGGGAGGCTGCCGTACGGAGGGCTTGGCGAAGCGTGGGGAGACACTGCGAGGCCGCCGCCATGGTGGGAGCTGGGGCGGCATGAGGGCGATGGAATGCGGGGCGGGATGGGACGGAGAAAGGGTGAAGGCGGCCGAGCGGGCCCTGCACTGAGGGTCCCGCTGTCGGGCCGCGGCTCGCTCGGATCACTGCCGCATGGCGTAGCGGTGCCTTGCCTCGATTAGGGTGCAGGGCCGGTCCTTGGCCCGCTGATACCCTCTGACCGCGCTGCCTTGTGCCCACAGCCGCAGAACGAGTACATCGAGCTGCACCGCAAGCGCTATGGGTACCGCCTGGACTACCACGAGAAGAAGAGGAAGAAGGAAGGCCGCGAGGCTCACGAGCGGTCCCGGAAGGCTAAGAAGATGATCGGGCTGAAGGCAAAGCTCTACCATAAGCAGCGGCATGCTGAGAAGATACAGATGAAGAAGACGTGAGTACCTACTGGTTCTCAGACGCCGTCCAGTCATACCAGCACTTGAAGGATGCACTGAGATGCTAATATCATTACAAAGAACTACTTATTACTTAGGTCACGTTTTACAGTTTTAAATAGTGCCAAGGTTGTAGGAGAAAATAGGGTTTGCCATGGATGTTAACAGTTCTGCTTCTAAAAGCATTCCTGAAGATGTGTTAATTAGCAATAGCAGTGACTAATGTGATTATGACAGAAATACAAATGCATTTACTTACACCTTTACATCAACTGCAGCATTACTGTAGCAAGAAGCAGCAGGCATTTGTTTGTTTTTTTAACAGTGTTAATAGAGAAAGTACAGTAACATACACAGTGTCTGAGTAGAACATGAGGCTTGTCTGCTAGGATAAAATGCACAGATAAAAGAATTTTTCTGAGTGTTTTTCTCTGCAAAAATTGAAGTAAAAGCTGTTAACAATATTCTTTATTGCTAATGAACTTAATCTCTATCTACCATGTTGGGTTTGTTTTTTTCCAAGTGTGGTTAATTAATCTTCTCTGCTACTTGTAAAGGTTTTTGGTTTGTAACTAGTTCATAGGTCTTTTTTTTTCCCCCTAGATGGCCAGGGCTTGTAAGGACTTGATGGCATTGCCATCAAATTTCAGAAAAGGGGTGCTATGTTATTTTATGTTAGAGAGGAAGGCTACTACCTTTCAAAGTGCTTGGCTGCTTGTTTTAACTCATTCAGAAATTCTTTAGTAAGATGCTTTGTCTTTTGTTCCTGTCTTGGCAGGAACTGTGCAGTCTGTTACATTAAGTGAAATTACTAGTTCACCTTGAAAATTATTTAGGATTATTCCTTAAATGTAAATATATCTCTTTCACAGAAAATTTTGAGCAGGCACAAGCTAAGTTAAGAGGATTTACCTATGATCTAAAAATGTGCCATTTCTGTTTCTTTTTTTCTACTCTTAATACTGATTTTCTTTCCTTGCAGCATTAAAATGCATGAGAACAGAAATACAAAGAGAAAGAATGATGAAAAAACACCTAAAGGAGCTGTACCAGCATACCTGCTGGACAGAGAGGGCCAATCCAGGGCTAAGGTTCTCTCTAACATGATCAAGCAGAAAAGAAAAGAAAAAGCTGTAAGTTACTATGCCAAAATTTAGATACCATTGCTTATGACAGTGACCACTTTGTGTTGCTGATGCTCAGGTGAATTGCAGCCTTTAAGTCTAAGTATTGATATTGTACAAAACTTGAAATCTTGAGTAAGTGAGTAATCTAGGACAAAGTAAGCATATGCAATAACTTGATTTTCTTATTTTTAAATACTAATCAAAGTAAGTAGCTGTGAGTTCTATAAAAAGTATGGTATATGGGAAATGTTATTTTATGCTTTGGTTGTTCCCTTTCATTTAGCAGCATGTAAGACTATTGACTTTTTTTTCTTCCCTTCAGGGGAAATGGGAGGTTCCTGTGCCAAAGGTCCGTGCACAGGGTGAAACAGAAGTTTTTAAAGTAATTCGCACAGGAAAGAGAAAGAAGAAGGCCTGGAAGAGAATGGTTACAAAAGTTTGTTTCGTTGGAGATGGCTTTACTAGAAAGCCTCCTAAATATGAACGATTTATTCGACCACTGGTAATGTTCTTGAGCCTTAAAGAATGTTTACATAATAATTCTTCAGACTTACTGCTCTGAGTTTCTGTGGCAAGGAAACTTTCTTCTATGATAATATGCTTGATTACTACTGATGTATAACATTCCTGTTAGCTTCCTTGCAGAAATCTAAATGTAGAATACCCTGAGAGCAGTGAGATGTCCCTGTGGTCACAATCTGTGTTGAAGTACTACCTCTGCTTTACTCCCTAGATTCAGATAGTAAGACTCCAGTAAGTTACAAGCTGTGAAATGAGCATGGTGAGGTTTTTAGCAAAGGTAGTTTTAAGAGCTTTTAAAGTTGAAGGCTCGTTTTTTTAAGCTTCTATGATTCTGCCAGCTCCAAAAAGTCAGCTCCAGAACTCCCTCCTCCTGGCTTGTTAAGTAAACTTGAAGCAGTCGTGACTGTATACAAGAGAAATGCTGTGCCTCCAGCCCGATGTTTTCTTACACAGCTGCAGGAGCAGTGTCTGGGCTCCAGAAGTCTGCCAGTGCACAGGAGGAAAAACTAGATTCACCAGGACAGTGTAGTTTTTCTATAAATACCTGTTCCTGTTTCCTTACAGCAATCAACAGAATCGCTATATAGGCTGCCTGTCAGATTGTACCTCATTACTATTTTGATGGTCTTACACAGAAGCCTTTACGAAGCACAGGTCACTAGATAGAAAATGCTGTAAGAGATGAATATTTAATATTTTACAGTATGTGAAAGGTTTTTCAGTTTACAAGAAAAAAGGAAAACTTTCTAGTCTTGAAAACCAGTACACTGTTAAATGTGTTATCATAGATGTGTCATTTTTTCATGGAACAAAAACCATCTGAGGTAGCAAGTATTACTCTTATACTATTAAAAACTGACATCCTGAAATTACACATGGAAAGCATTATCTTGTCATTAATCAGGTTTTTAAGCAAATCTGTCATTCTACAGTAGTTAGAGAGTATTCTGTATTCTAAGTTCTTCTGTTCTTCCCAGTTTCCCAAGCATAGAAAGCCTAGGACATAATGCTGAAAGCATTAAACTAGATAAATCATGAGGGCTTAAAGCAAATACTAATACAATCTAACACCCCTTATGCAACAGGGATTACGTTTCAAGAAGGCACATGTGACACATCCGGAACTTAAAGCTACTTTTTGCCTACCTATCCTTGGTGTAAAGAAGAACCCTTCTTCTCCTTTGTATACGACACTGGGTGTAATTACCAAGGGTACCGTCATCGAGGTGAACGTGAGTGAGCTTGGACTTGTGACACAAGGGGGCAAAGTTATCTGGGGTAAGTAGTTAAACAACTGTACTACAGAACTACTTTTAAAAGGTTTAAGTCTTCGTTGCCTGATGTATTTTTAAGACTATGTGATCTAGTCATAGTTGATCCACTGTTAAATGTTAGGTTGGGCTGTAGCAAAAGCAACTACTAGGCAACTCTAAAATGCAAGCTTTAAGTTTCCATCTTGGGATCTCTGTTCACGCTTTCAGAAGTAAAGACTCATCTTACTTACCTGTGTCTCATATAAAGCAATGCTACAAGTCTATAAAGACCTAATAATGTGAACTATGAATGATCGTGTTATGTTTTCAGTGGAAGTTCTGTGTAGAATTATCTTCACTAGATCAGGCTGACTACTTTTAACAGAGGAGTGGACTTGAAAAATAGCAGAATCTATGATACCTTTCACCGCCCCCACCCCAAATTTATCCAGAACTCTCAAGTGATCAGTTTATAAAAAACAGCCTGAATAAAATACTTTGAGAACCTAAGTTTGCAGCTCAGCAGAAGGTAGATTTATATTTCAAAATGCATTTCAGTTTTGGAACAGGAATTCTCTACACTTTAAAGAGACTTGTGAATTGAAATCACAACATAGAAAAATCTACTATATGAACCACTTTGAACTTTTGCAGGCATTTAATTCCCTTTTCTCTTTAGGGAAATACGCACAAGTAACAAACAACCCAGAAAATGATGGCTGTATTAACGCAGTTCTACTTGTCTAAGTTGTGTTTCACATTAAGTGTTGGACATCGGCTTCTGCAAAATCAGTGGTGCAGTTTCAGCAAGTTTGCAAGATTTCTGGAATTTTTAACTATTCAAGAACATTGATCCCACAAGCTGGTGAGGAACCTAAATGTGCCAGAAATGACTTCATAGGTTTTTGTATTTATTAGGTTTGCTCAGCTGAACACTGTACAAATAAAGCAATTCAATTTTCACATTTTGCTGATGTGGTATGGATTTGATCTGAACCTTCCTGGTGTTTTTACAGTAGCAGTTTCCTGGCTTAGATACATTGTATAAATACTTAATTCAGTTCACAGTCCTAGTGATAGGAAATAGAGCCACTCTCTCCCATGATGACCTGCTCTAATAGCTAAAGGTACAGAAGAACATACTCATTTCTATCCTGTCTCTGGGAAAGCGGAAGAGCTGGAAGAATGCAGCTAGAATCTTAATGCAGACTCACATGGGAAATTAATCAGTTGATACTTGCCCCTACAGAAGCATGGGCTTGAGAACACATTAGCAGCATGGGGATGCAAGGAGGGAAGATAACCAGGAGGGCAACTATTCCCCCTCTGCCCACCCATTACATCATGTCTTTCTTCCCTTTGCCTCCATTACTGCATTAATGGAAAGAAGGGCTGGAGAGCGTAGCACTGTAGTTCCACACAAGAGAACAGTTTCTGAAGGTTAAGAAGAAGTTGTAGGGATTTTAAGATGTGAAATTTGAGAATGATGTCACAACTCTTATACTACAACTACTTGTAGCTATTTTGGTGGCTTTAAGAAACATGCAAGAAAAACTAAAGGTCACAAGCAACAACTGATCAATACATATTTAGCTTGCATCCTCAAAATACAAGAAACATAAGAAACCAGAAGCTTTCAGCAGTGCTATATAAAACTTCATCAGTAATCTTCGCCAAGAATTTGGTGATAAATGAATAAACATACTTAGATTTTATGTTCCTACTTAAAGAGTACTTCACTTCAAGCCAAGGGCTTTTAACACAAATTCCAAGTCAAATCCCTATAAGGTTCCTCCAGTTCATGAGTGCAATCTTACCCCTCAACACTTAAGAAGGAAACTTTCTAACAAAACTCTTAAGATATTTCAGAAGCCAGAATGTGAATAGACTTGTGTTGGGTTTTTTTGCATTAACAGAAGTCTAAAGCTAGAGGTGACCATACTTGCAAATAAGCAGGCTGAGTAGCATAGTACAGAATCATAAAGAAGTTAAGGTTGGGAGGGACCTCTTGAGATACTGTACTGCAAGCCCCCTGCTTGAAGCAGAGTCAGCTACAGCAAGTGTCCAGTGGGCCATATCCAGTCAGGTTTTGAATATCCCCCAAGGATGGAAACACCACCACCTCTCTGGGCAACCTGATCCAGTGTCTTACTACTCTTACAGTTTAAAATGTCTTATGTTTAAATAGAATTTCTTATATTCCAGTTTGTGCCCACCGCTTCTTGTCCTGTTACTGGGCACCACTGAGAAGTAACACATTGCCCTAGTTTAGACTTACAACTTACTACAATTTTTACTTATTTGTGTAGAGACAAGTGATCTGAAATGAAGAGAGGGTCCCAAGCCAGTAAGTCATTCACTTAGAGAGAAGGTACTTTGTCAAAACAGATAAGCCTCCATTTAATTTCTTGTTGCTTTATCCCTTACTGCACATTAACAACATGAACAGAGTGATTTTCTACAGCTCCCTCAAGAACATTACTACATGTTGTGACTTCTTGGCTGAATATCACAATTGCTGCACTTAAGACGTATTAATGTACCATAATGTATGGAGTGCATTACAGCATTTCTAGCTGGCTTGTCTATAGCAAACTATGTCAATAATTGCTAAGTTTACATCACCTTGCATAGCTGGTATAAACAGCAGAATGCATGCTGTAACAGTAAGAACAGCCTATTCTGTTTTTTTATATGTCTGATGAATAAGTTGAGGAAATTGTTTTAACTGATATAAGATTTTTCAATTAATAATCTGTGAGCTTATAAAGCTCCTTGGTATCACACATTGTAAAATGATGCTAGTTCTTGTGAGCTGAACCACTTTAAAACATCCTTGCTATACAGTAGAAAGGACTCAAAAATTAAAACCAAGGGAAAAAAGATCACAAAATATAAGTTTAATTACTACTTCAAAACATCTCAAAAGCAGCCCAGACAGTACTAAAAGAAAAGGAAAAACACTGTAACGAGACTTAAGTACAATATTTTAGAATAGCAACACATCTTTCATAAGATTTATAAACAGGTTATTGTATAGCTAGTTTAGAAAACAACTAACACTACATTTGTTAAAATGAATGTGGAAGTTTGTCCTCTGGGAAACAAAATTTTAGAACTTGAAGCAGAAAAGCTGAAACTTAGGCCTATTTGTTGCTATATTGAACTTAGTACTGTTGATGACATTGTAAATTACCAACTTGATGACTGACATCTACAAATGAAATGGTATAAAAAGGCAACAAACCAAGGTCAGACATAATTTCAAATAAGTTAAAAGCACTTTTGAAATAAGACATATATACATCTTCCTGTAAAGTGCTATGAAACATTGAGAACAGCAAACAAAATTTCTGCATGAAATGAAAACAAACTAAAAGAGAATGTGGGAAAAGCAGAGCAAGCAATGCCAGAGAGATGCTTGAACAACTGCTGGATTCAAATACAAAACTATTTGCCATTTAAGTGCAAGACTGAAGTCACAAAGTTCTTTAAACTCTATTCCTACACTAAATAAATCTCAAGAATAATACTGCTTGATTTTACTGTACACACGTAGTTCCACAGCATGTGGTAACAGCTTTTGGTACAAACTCGTATAAACTTGATGTCTTAAATGATTTGTTGCTGGTGCAATAAGATCTTAAAAATTCTTTTAGAGTTCGATGGTAGTAAGACAGACTGTTAACAGCCCAGAAAAAAAAATCATCCAAGCCTAAAACCCACTGGTTTTCCCAAGTTGAAAACACTTCAGTCAACACAGTTGTCAGATATGTTCCCTTCCATTAATGCAGAAGATACAAACTACCAAAGTATTGTTCCAATGTGACATCAGTACACCAATAAAAACCCCTATTATTTAAAGTCAGTATTTTGATTTTTGCTACTCCACATTTACTGCAAAATGATGCTGAAGTTGTTATAGAAATAAATGCACTCTTCAGTTCAAAGTCCTGCTGCAATCACAATTAGAACAAAGTCCAGTTTTCAAGATTGTACTAGTTATCAGAATTGCTAATTGCACCCCAAACTGCACACATTCTGTATGTAACAGTCTTGGTCATTAGTTCCTATCCCCAGATTTACGGAGCTATTTACTCCAGAATATACTGATCAAAATCAGTTTCAAGTAAGCCATGAAAAGTAAAAGCCAGATGAGTGACATGACCTTCTCACGAACACTTCTCCAACCTCACAGGGAATACAAGCGATAAACATATACAGCTAAAATCCACCTAGAAGTAACTGAAATAATTGAAATTACTGGGACTCAATGTAACTTTCTGAAAGTGGGTACATTTTTATCAATTGAAGTATTCAGCAGATTAATCTTTAGTAAAGCTTACTCTAAAAATGGAAGATGACTCACGATATACTGTACACAATCACCCCCAAGAAACCTTGGGGAAAGATCATGAATCCCAGCAAGAGGCCCAACCCAGAATTTTAAACATGTGTTGTGTGTCCCATATGGTTTAGTTACACCCTAGTGACTTACACAAAATAACTTTGTTATAACTAGATGAATTAACAATCAAAATTTCATTTTTAAGCTGGCTTTCCTTTCTTCTTGGGTGGACCTTTGTAGCCTTTGGCCTTTCTTCGCAAGTTTCTCCGATCTACAATGGGTACCTCAATTTCTGCTTCCTCAGAGCTGCTGTCAGCAGCCCGCTCCACTGCAGTCTGCGTGTACTGCTCCGTCTGCTCAGCAGACTCTTCGGAGTGCTCTTCCAATTGGTTTTTCTGTCCTTCCTGTCCAGAAGGCTGCTGAAAAGAAACACCCTCAAGTTCAACCACTATCAAAGAGCTCTGACTCAAGGCAACTGGGGTCTCCTGTGAGTTGTGCCCTGCATCCTCATTTTGATCTTCCAAAGAGGAAGCTGTTTTGGGTGATACATTTTCAGATGCAGGTTCTTCTGCTGCTTCAGTTATCACGGAGTTGGGGAAGCCATTGTCAGAGAGCTCCTCCTTTGATGCCATAGCAGCTGCATTTTCAGTAGTCGTCTTTCTGGATTCTTGCTGTTCTTCAGTGCCCTTCTCCACTACCATACTTTCTTCAGTTATCGCTTCTGAATCATTTGCATTTAAAACCTGTGGGAGGAGAGGAAGGGTGCCAAAACAACCATAGGAACAATTAACTGAAGATACAATGCTCCTAGCTAGTAACTTAGGAGGATGTTTTGATATTCAGCAGATTTTAATACTACATGTGTAGTTAACAAACCAGTCTTTTCCTCCTTTTTGCACAAGACTATTTTATGAACTGCATTTGATATCTGGAGTTGCTCTCCTATTAAGGTACTTCAAAAGGATTCTGGAACTAGTATCAGGGGGAACAAAGTAGTTTTTTATTTTAGACATACACAATTACTTTGCTAGCATTTAACGATCTGCTTCTGCACTATAAACAAAAACCAGGAAAATCTATGTTCTACAAGAGTATTTTACCAATAATTAATCACTTGTATACTTCATCAGGGCAGAAATACTAGACAAAACATAGATGTGACTTTTCACTCACAACCATCTGATGTTTTAGTGAAAAAGAGCTGTTTCATTACTGCCAAGAAGCAACTTGTCTTTCTTTTTGGTATCATGGTGCATACACGCCCTATGTCTGCCTATTAGAACAGAAACCATTCGTCTATTTTGTTTATGGATTTACATATCCTGGCCTAACAACTGCTTCTCCAAGAATTTCCTGTGATGGTAGAAGGACTACTTTCTTTCTGCTACTTAAAAAAAAAACCCAACAGGGTATATACACTGTGAAAGATGACTTCACATATTGTTTCAGTTCTCTCACCTTCTCTGATACAGTGTCTTCTGAAGGTTTTGCCTGAGACTCAATGACTAATGGAACAAACCGCATTAAGGGTTCTTCTTGGTTCTCAGACTGCAATTTTGATTCACCACTTAGAACTTCATTTGCTGCTTCCTCTTCAGCCATAAGTGAGGTCTTACCAGTTTCTTCTGTTACATCACCATTAAGAGGTTCTGATGGATTTTCCTAAAAAAAAAAACAAACCAAAAACCAAACCACATTTCTAAGTCAAGATTATGCCCAGTCATGTGTGAACCAAAATTTGCACCTTAAAGTGAGAAGCAGATAGCTGAGGTACCTAGAAATGTGTACTAAGGTGGCAGAACTTACTGCAGAGCATAACCTGCACTAAATTTCTGACAATAGTTCATTGTTAGGAGCCAAGCCCAGCAGTTTTTATGCATCTCACAAGCACGTATGCTGTAATCATTCCTTGACACCAACACGGCATAAGATCCCAACATAATTTAAGATCCACTTTCTCTATAACAACATAAAACTCTGGAGGCATCACTAGGCACAAAGGGCACTCACAGATTTAAATTCAGGCTGTTAAAAAGTTCTAAATAAAAGCTGGACTTAAACATCCAAAGCAGGCAAACTTTGGGTGGAGAAGCAAAAAGAGCCAACAGTAGTCACTGAAGCATACCAGCTATTGGCTTCTTCAAAGAGACTTCTTTTTTTAAAAATAGAAATACTGGATGAGATTTTGATCTTACTCCAGTTCTGTGGAATATTTGAGTAGGAGAAATCAATTAAGAAAATCAATTTGGTAGATAAGCTAGAAATTTATCTTACTGAAGATCCTACGAACTCTACTGTTCAAAATAAGTATAATGAAATATTCCTTGAAACTAATTCTCTCGTAGTCTTAGGATATTAGGTATACTTCTCAACAAAACTGGTAGAAAAATCAAACATTTGATAGTCCCATGGATCAAGGCAGCAAGGACATGTTTAACAGAACCTGTAGTTGTATTCCAAACATCTCCTAACACAATCATATCTATCTCACCTCCTTCTCGCTCCATTTCTCAGGGGATGATACATATAGCTCCGCTTCTGATGCGGATTGCTCCGCTTCTGATGCGGATTGCTCCGCATTTGTACCAATCTCCTTGTTTGTTACGGTCTTCTGACCTACATCTAAGTCTTCAGACCTTTCCAGTTCCAACCTGCAGCAGGTATTAAGATATATCCTTTAATTTTTTAGATTAATACATAATTTTGGTAATCACAGCAGGAAAATTCTTTCATGACCAATTATAAAGTGCTCTATTACATCCTTGTCATAGGAATAAGAATCCAGAAAACTAAATACATCTAAAATGACTAACTCTTGGGTGGAAAAAAAAATGCAACTAGGAAGAACTTCTTTGGCAGTTATAAAATGAAGACATCTATCCCACTTCCATTTTATGGGAATAAAAGTCAAATCTGTTATTTTATATTTAGAAAGCAATAACATGTTATGTATTTGGAAGCCACAAAGGGGTGAGAAAGGAAGCAACTTTTCCCACCTCCTGTAGAAACAGTTTCAATCTATGGAGTGATAAAAACAAGTATGTTTGTGTAACTGTTGAATATACATATATGAGAAAGGCCACAACTGGAAGAGAATTCAAGGCAATAAACACATTGTGGCTGAAGAAGATTCAATCAGCTAGAGATTAAATTTGCAAGTAGCTAAAGATAAAGCCCTCATGCTCCTGATGGATAGTAACACTATCTCAAACATTCAGTTCTCATTTTTGAGATGACAAAACTTAAGATGAACTGAAAGTATTACATACAAGCAAAGAAAAAAGTACATGCAATGGATTTTCAGGAGGCTGCTTCAGAATCTCATAGTAAAGGCAGTACTGGAGGGTTTTATCCCAGATGCCAATCTTGAGATATAGGCACTCCATAACAAAAGGTCCCTGGAAGAAGACCCTGCTGCATTTGCTCATGTGCATAGAAGGAGAGAACCAAGCTAATGATATCCTGTCCTGTTACCATCAAGATTCGCCTTACGTCAGCTCACAAACACCATGTTACATATCTTGCTCAAAAGAGCAGTGGAACCTTGTTGGCATCATTTTGCAAGGCCCAAAATACTGACATTCAATAACAGGCTAGTCTTCTTACATAACAATAGTCAATCATTACTAGTAACAGGGCAAAGAATTTCTCAACCTCTGGCAGTGTCAAAGCTGGCTTGTCTGAACCAGCTTAGGGCAGCGTACTGACAGCACAGGATAGCAGTGCTGTGTCTTTGTAGTTCCACAATCTAAACACAAAAATTAACCTACATCTAGTTGAAGACCTTAAAAAAAAAAAGAAAAAGAAAACACCTCCAAAACACAACACAACAACTAATTTTGTTTAAAAGAAACATAATGGAAGAAGTCTGAGTGATTTCCTAAAAATAATAATATAATATTCAGTTCTTCAGAAGAGGTTTTTGGGGTTGCATTGGGATTTTCTTTTGGAAGAGAATGAGAGGCAGACACACACAATGGGGAGGAAGGCAGTGTGTGTCTATAAGCATACACGTATTGCCACACACAGGAAGAGGGAGGAAGGAGCAAGCAATTTAAAAAAAAAAAAAGGCCACAATACTTCTTTCTGGAAGGAAGCCAGTGTGTATCAGTACTTCAGGCCTTGTCTTGTATGAATTATGTATGTATATTATGTATAAATTGTACCACAATTGGTACAACTAGCCTGTTATTGAATGCCAGTATTTTGGGCCTTGCAAAATGATGCTAACAAGGTTCCACTGCTCTTTTGAACAAGATACGTAACATGGTATTTGTGAACTGACATAAGGCGAATCCTGATGGCAACACAAGTGGTACAGTTCTCCATATCCCACAATTATTACACATGATAACATTCTTTAAACTGGAGAGGACTTTTTTTTTCCCAGGATTTAAGTTTGGATATGATGCTTTTAAATTAGAGTATGTCTAAACAAAGGGCTTTACTTTGAAGACCGCTCCCCAGCTAAACAGTCAGCATAATCTACTGCAATACACAACCATAACAAGAGGTCAGGAAGTGATACCTCTCCAAAGATCACACATAGCATTGTAGATAAATCTCCAGTTATACTATTGCAAGACACTGTGCTGTATGTTATTTCTAGTATCTGCTGAGCTTTCACAGACATTACGATTTGGTGCAGTGACTCTTCAAGGTAACGTCTCAAGCAAGTAAAGTCGGAAGAAAGGAGAAGAAATACCAAGTAACACACTATGAGACACTGATAGAGTCTATAAATGCCCAAGCAACAAATCAAGAAATTAGTATAACATAGGCTCCTCTACCTGCTTTCTGACATGTGAAGAGCAGTTTCCTCATCAACTTGGGAAATCTCAGGTTGAGATTCCTGGCTACTTTTTCCTATCCTGGGATGTTTTAAATGACTACTTCGTGTCCAAGTGGAAACAGGAACTGTGTTAGGTTCTTAGGAAAAAAAAAACAAACAAAACTCCAAAATAAATGCAAGAAAACAAATGTAGTCTAATATCTGCATACATTTTTTCCTCCCTAGTACTTCATTAAAGAAACTGTTCTGAATAAACATGCAGAATATCTTTACCAAGACTCCTAACAATTTTACCCAAAGCCCTCTAAAAGTTGTATGAGTTGAGCCTCAGCACAACATGCCTTAGAGGAAGCTATGTTTTTATACGCTGTGCAGATGAATGCACTAGACTGAAAGCAGTAAAAGAGTCTGCTAATCTATCAGCCCACAGTAATCACAATATTGAGTATCCAGGTTAATTTTACCTCCAGATATGCTTGCATGGCTATCTATTGATTCTTGAGAGTGAGCCTGTGAAGCAAAAGCAAAATCAAGAGTTATTCCAAAAACTTCTGAAAGGATTGAAAAACTTTATTTACATTATCTGTGGTTTCATCTTTATGTCATGGTAATAATCCTATGGAAGAGAAGCTACAATCATTCTTAAGATACTTACACGTATGTATCTTATCTCTCAACAGATTTTTTTTTTAACTCTATTACAAGGATGATTTTTTTATTTCTGCATTTTACTTCTGACCTTGAAATAGAAGACTTGAAAGTAACCTGTGATAAACAACACTGCCAAGTTTTTTTCCTAACCATTCCATTTATAACAGGTGTCTATGTAATTAAGTGATAAAAGTATTTTTTTGTTTGTTTCCCCTTTCTGTACAGAACCAAGGGACTAGACTAGAGTAGCTGACAAAATTTATCAGGAAAATTTTATTTTTATATTTGTGTTCATTTTGTAGTCTTATTTTTATTGCATGCAACAGAATATGGCAGAAGTTACACCTCGAAGCAGCTGTGCCTAAGTCCATGCTGTACCAGGTACATCTGGAAGCATAAGTGAATGTGGATGTGCATGAGGTCATGCTGAAGCTCCTCAAATTGTGAGGCCATGGATAAGCCCATGACAGAACAGGTGCACCCATGAAGAGACTGTAAGGCCATGTTAGAGAAGATTCACTCTTGAAGGACCTGTGGCTGTGGGTAAGGCCACGCTGGAGCAGCTATATCTCTGAAGGCATTGTGGCCCATGAAGAAGGCTACACTGGAACAGGTGCATTTCAAAGTGACTGTGGCTGTGGGTAGGTGTATGTCACAGCAGGTATACCCCCAAAGAGACTGCATCTCTTAGACAAGACTCCACTTGGAGTAGGTGCACCCCTAAGGGACTTCAATCTGTGGATATGGCCAAGCCAGAGCAAGCGAAAGGGCAAGAGTTCATTGCAGTGTTAAATCCTATGGCCTGGTCTAAAGAGCCCAGAGGTGGAGACTGTAATGGAAATACCTTTAAACTGTTACAACCTGTGATCTCAGTTGCATTTTATGGGAATTTGTTGCTATCCAGGCTAGAAGCAAGGGGAGGACTATCATCACAATGTTAAATCCTGTAACCTATCCTTAAAGGAATCGGGGTAGAGAATATAATACATATACTTTTAAATGATTGTAACCTATGATTTGAGTTTCATATCACAGGATTGACGATCACAGGCATGACACAAAACAGGCAAGGACAAGTCTTACAAGAAGCAGTGCAAATACAGCCTCAACAAAACCTGAGTTGGCATTGGTTCCTAGTAACGCCACACAACACATCACTCCTAAGTGAAAGCGCCCAAGGTCATGGACTAAATGACTGTTTTGCAGATGTTTTTATAGGCATTTTACAGAGGTGGTCCATAGACAAAGAGAATGATATCTGTGTATTACATCAAAGGATGGGGATGGTGGTGCTTAGTGAGGCTGTATTGGATAGTACGGTACTTGAGCAGGACATAAATGCTGTGGACTAAGGGGTGGAGAATATCCTAGCTTTGGCTATGTTTGTTGGGCTATGTTTTGGATTTGGGCTGAAAACAGTGTTGATGAGAGAGGGATGTTTTCATTATTGCTGAGCAGCTCTTACACATATCAAGGCCTTTTCTGCTTCTTACACCACACCCCAGCAGCAAGTAGGCTGGAGGTGCACAAGCACCTGGATTGGACAAAGCCAGACAGAACAGGTGACCCCAATTGACCTAAAAGATATTCCATATCATATGATGTCATCCTTAGCAGATAAAGAGGAAGGGGATGGGCATTTAGAGATAAGATATTCAGAGATATTCCTAAGCTGTCATAATATGTGATGGAGCACTGCTTTCTTTAGATGGCTGAACACATGCCTGCTAATGGAAAGTGGTGAGTTAATTCCTTGCTTTGCTTCTGTGAGCAGCTTTTGTTTTACCTATTAAACTGCCTACCTCAACCCATGAGTTTTCTCACTTTTGCCCTTTTGATTCTCTCCAGCAGGGAGGGGAGTGAGTGAACAGCTGTGTGGTGCTTAGCTGTCAACTAAGGTTAAATCACAGTAGTGATTCAGCAGTAATGCACGTTACGTGCATAATCAGCAGAAAAGGCTGCTTATGTCAGAGTTTCCTCTCCCTACAGCTTTTTTCTCTTGTTCCTCCCTAGTATGTTGATACTTCCATTTCTTTTTCTGCAAGTCAGCTGAGGACTCAGGGGTCAATCACTTGATACTCTGAAGGAGATACAAGCTGCACACATGGAAGTTATGCAGATTGCTTGCTGTTAGCTAACAGAAGTAATTTATGCAATAACCAGTACACATTCTGCCACCTTTCCAGCCTCACTTTCAGTACTACCCAAAAAGGCTAGAAAAAAGTGGCTCCCTTAAAATAGTTTCAAGTGAATTTTAGATACGGAAGAACTTGTAGACTAATGTCAAGTTATTCTTGCATCAAAACACACAAAATAGGGGGTACTACATGAAAGGTGAAAATTAAAAGCTAGGTGATGGGGTTTTTTTCATGGTTTGGGGGAAGTCGGGCTGTTTTGTTCATTGGCCCAACAGTTTTTAGCACTTTGCAGAACTGCTTACAGATAGTGCAGGTGCCAAGAAGAAAGCAGCCAGAAATTCTACCAAGCTATGAGGAGTTGGTGCAGTTTAGTATCTACAATCGTCCTCTTCTGGAAGAAGGCAAGAGGCAAGGCTTGAGTTTATAATAAACAGGAACAAAAATTGTAAGAACTGCCACTCCTCTACTGTCTTCTCCAAGTATATCTGTATAGCTCTACAATCAAAACATGTATTTAGATAATTTTGCTGATATGATCATTATTGGAAGCTGAATCTAGAACTCAGTCATGATGCTCAAGAAACAGTTGTCTTTCATTTGTAACAAAGAGTTGTTGCCTCTGGTCATTTAGAGACTAAAAACATCACTACCCTGCTGTCTGTTTTGCTTTGGGAAATGTTATTTTTCCCATCTGGGAAAAGGGACATTGGTATCCATCTAAAGTTTAGATACTAATAGCTGAGAGTATAGATTCAGCCATTACTTCCTATTTTTAATTAAAGCATTCACTTATGAGAGTATGTTCCTATGAATAATACAGTCTGGTAGCACACAAATCCATGCTCAATGTATTTGGAGCTGCAAGTTACACTCAACCATGTTATGTTACCTCAGAACACAAATGAAATACAGGAACAGCTTCATAATATTCAAAGACAAATATGTTAATGAACACATACCAAATGTAGCTGAAACCTGGTTGATACGTCAGATGTGTACAAAGAAAGCCACAGTCCTATACAGACAGTATGTAACTTGAGATATATATATATATTATACACTTTCTACTGAACTGTGATGTGAACTTTCCTCATAAACACTTTTCCTCACTCTTGCCACTATTACAATGACTCTACTATTCAGACTTTCTAGATAGAATATTTCAACTGAGATTAAACTTTCTCTAATCTCCTAGCAAAGAGCTCAAATTATAGACCCTGACAGCTGTGGCACAGACTCCCTACATTCATGGGGACAACCCATGCACCCCTCTGCAAAAATCCTGCTATTATTAACCCCAGCTTAGTCATCAGTGTTACATCAGTGAGAAGCCTAACACCTACATGGATAGTAACAGCATTTTTCTTTTAAATGTAGAGCACACTTGAGCCAATTCAATTACCATACGGACAGAGAGCATTTCTCAGACCTTGTCCTTCCGCAAAGCCACTAGAAAACGTAGTAGTCTGTGTACCTACACTTCGCTTTGTTTCTAGCTCAGTATTCTGTTCACTTGCTTCAGCTACTGCTTCAGACTGCTGAAGATGATCCTCTGCTTGGACATTGGCATTTTCTTCTTGTGAAGACTTTGCTGCAAGATTTAAAAAAAACAAACAAAAAACCAAAACAAAACAAAAAAACAAAAGAAGGAAATGGGAAGTTATAGTACCTTTATATAACAACTCAATTCTAAATATGATCTCTTGGATCTCAGGACAAATAAAAAAATCTTTCTGCTAGTTTACATGGGCAGTGTTAACAGAAGTCATTATTGAACTAACTTTT
The DNA here is from genome assembly GCA_013396975.1 of Bucco capensis. Taxonomy (NCBI): domain Eukaryota; kingdom Metazoa; phylum Chordata; class Aves; order Piciformes; family Bucconidae; genus Bucco; species Bucco capensis. Next base: position 52,159 of record VWZO01004169.1, read on the forward strand.
ACAAAGTGCCAGAAAACAACAAAACAAAGCATCCATACCTTGAGTTTTACGCTTGTCATTTTCATACATAGACATAATAGATCTTCTCTGGAACCAATGTCCTGCTCCCTCCACTTCCCACAAAAGGTTATAATCCTCAGGGTACTTCTCAAAATACTGCTTACAAACTGAACACACACACAAAAACGCACTGTATTATATATATATACACACCATATACTAGATTGTACCTCAGTTTTAAAGTTTATTTGAAATCGAATTAATTTGCCATCTTCCATCGTACATATAAACCACCATGGAAAGCACTCTTCAACAAAACAGTCAAGTATGAAAATCATAACATTGCTTTTTTCTACTCACCCTTCTCAATAAATCTTTTCTTCAGGTTTAAATACTTTCCATTACTATCTTAACTGCAAACAAAGATGGATGGGTTTTTCTTCTTGGTCTCTAAGTGCCCACTTAAAGAGTTTTACAACTTCACCTATCATTGTCCCTGACAGTCAAGACCCAACCCAGTATGGAAAGGCTCTTAGTCAGAGGATATAGTCAAGTGATTTTTGTCACTGCGTGTCATTATAGGTTCTCATGAAAAACTCTCGTCAGGGATGCAAACACGCAACACGTAACCATTGCATAGTTTATCATCCAAATCTGGAAGATTTGCCCCTCTACTGTCCCTCCACCTCTTTTTTCCCAATACATACATGTGAAGAGACATACTTTGACATTATTTTGTGGCAGCTACAAGGAAAAAACATCAGTTTTCACCTGACAAAGTATTGGTGTACAATAGTGTTTGAATATTGAGGCAGAAAGCTTTGTCCTCTGTGCTTGCCAGAATGGATGTAACCCTGACTAAGCTGCCACAAAAATAGGCTGCAGTCCAGGTGTCAGGCTGCACGAAGTGCCAGAGTTTTTCAACGGCAATGGGTGGCAGCAGTGAGAACAGCTGTATGCAGAGTGACCATGTGGACAAGCTACAAAAGGAAGCAGAAAGGCTAAGGAGCATCAGGGAGCCTGAGAAGGAGGTATACTAGAAGCCAGGCTCTGCCTTCACTAAAACAAATAGGAACGCTCACCAGAAAAAAAAAATAAGATCAAGGGGACCCTGTATCCTCCTCTCCTGCCAGGCTGAAGGAAGCAGCTTGAATGAAAGGAGCAGATGGAGGCAAGTTCACACTCAGGGCCACAAGCAAAGCCCCTCTTTGACCATCTCATTCTCCCAGGTGTCTCTATGTAACAACCACCTCCACAGGAAGAAGAGATTGTTTATAGTTGTAGGCAACTCCTTGCTGAAGGGAACAGAGGGTTCAATACACTGGACAGACTCTCCTCTTAGGGAAGTCTGCTGCATCTTTGGAACCCTGAATAAGGGCATCACTAGAGAATTTCCTAGCTTGGTACGGCCCTCAGACTATTAGCCACTACTGCTCTCTCCACATGGGTGGAGATGACAACTGCAACATATGGTCCAAGTGATCAAAAGAGACTTCAGGACCTTGTGATAGCTGGTGAAGGAATTGTGAGCGCAGGAGGGCAAGCAGTGTCACCCTCTACATCAAGAAATACTGTGAAAAGCTGTTCTTGAAACATAGCCGTGAGCAGGTTGAAACTTTATGGTTAAGAATTAGAGACCAAGGGAATCTTGTGGTTAGTGTCTACTACAAACCACTTGATCATGCAGAGTCTATTAACAAATCCTTCTTACTTCAGCTACAGAAGACTTCACAACCACAGGCTCTTTTCCTGTTGGAGGACTTCAAGCACCTCCACAACTGCTGGAAAAGTAACATGGCAAGGTCCAAGCAATCCACAAGACTCCTGGAATGTGTGGATGCCATACCAGACCCAATAGCCAAAAGCAAATGAGCTAATGAGTGACATCAAGACTGGATACAGCCTGGGCTGCAGTGATCACATACTGACAGAGTTCACAATCCAAAGTGATATGGGTCAGGCAAAGAGTAAAGTCAGGACCCTGAATTTTAGAAAACTAGATTTTCAGCAATTCAGGGAGTTCTTAAGACCCTCCCTGGGAAAACTGCCCTCAGTGACAAGGGAGCAGAACAGAGCTGGCAGATCTTTAAGGACACTTTCCATCAAGCACAAGAGCTCTCAATCCCCATGGGTAAGAAATAAGGCAAAGAAAGGGAAGAGATTGACATGGCAGAGTCAAGGCCTGCTGGCCAAACTAAAGGGCAAGTAGGAACTGCACAGGTAGTGAAAGCAGGGACTTGTATCCTGGAAGATTAGAGAGATACTGCCCAGTTGTGTATGGATGGGGTGAGAAAGGCCAAGTCGTCGCTGGAGCTAAACTTGACAAGGGATGCAAAGAATTACAGTTTATTACTCTACAGGCTTCTACAGCTTCGTCAGCCAGAAAAGCAAAGTCAAAGAAAGTGTATGCCCTGAGATGAGCACAACTGGCAAGCAGGTAACAGACAAGGAGAAGGCTGAGATACTCAACTGTTTTGCCTCAGTCTTCACTGGCAACCTCACACACGCACACACTCCCACTGACACCTTACAGGATAGAGACTGGAGGAGGAAAGTCCCTCTTACTCTAACAGAAGATCAGGTCTGTGACCCTCTGAAAAAACTGAACATAGTCCTAAGCAAATCAGCTAATGTAGTTGCCAAGACACTCTCCATGATGCTTGAAAAGTTACAGCAGTGAGGTTAAGTCCTCAGTGCCTGGAAAAAGGGAAACATTGCACCATTTTTTAAGATGGGCAGTGTCATGGGGTACATGAAACAGGAAGTTCTTTGTGTCCACCTTGCCTCCTCCTCCTTCTCAGTAAATCTGTTTGCTGTGTTTTCCAAAGTGCTCTGCTGCCGCCGCCCCCTCCCCCAAGTTGTTGACACTGGTAACCACAGTAATAAATGGGTGTGGGGCAGGCTGGAGTGGCTCCCTGCGCTGCACGCCCTGTGGGCGGTGGGGGGAAATCACACAAGCACAGAGCTGGGAGGTGACTTTCATGTGCAAATCAGCAGAGTGAAAAGACCGCCCACCGCACAGGACCCTGGGTACATTCTCTCTGGCTATAAAAAGGCAGACAGAGGCACCAGACACTTCCTGTTCCTCTTTCTCTTCGCCTCCTGCCTAACTGAGAAATAACTCGCAGAAGGGGAGAAAGGACCACCANTTTCTCTTCGCCTCCTGCCTAACTGAGAAATAACTTGCAGAAGGGAAGAAAGGACCACCATGTGGCCTCCGTCATCTTGACCACGTGGTGCTCAGCTTTCCATCTAACTGGGACTCTTTCTCTTCAGCCATCCAAGTCCCTGGCTCCATCGAGGTCATCTCAGCTCACCTCACCTCCTTCCCACTCCAACCGGACTATATTTCTTGCAGGTTGTATCGGGGGTGGAAAGGGAGAAACCTCATGGCACAGTGAGGGGGGCGGGGAGTGACCTGGAAAGCTTTCTCACTTCTTTCTGTATTTGCACTGGTTTATATATTTTATATATATATATATATCTGTTAAAGTTATTCTTTATCACTTTGCCTCGGGTGTGCATGTGTATTCATTTTACATTTATTCCTTTATCCTGGGAGGGGGGAAGTCCTTATTTCGGTCTTTCCTAAAAACAGTCTGGTCAAACCAAGACAGGCAGAAATGAGGACCCTGGAAACTACCAACCTGTCACCCTCACCTCTCTTCCTGGGAAGATGATGGAACAGAACCTGCTACAAGACATGCTAAGGCATGTGGAGGACAAGGAGGTGATTTTTGAGACCATCAGTATGGCTTCACCAAGCAGAAGTCCTGCCTGACCAACCTAGTAGCCTTCTATGATGGAGTCCACTACATCAGTGGACAAGGAGAGAGCTATGGATATTGTCTATCTGGACTTCTGTAAGGCCTTTGACACTGTCTTCCACAACATCCTTCTCCATGAAATGGAAAAATATGGATTTGATGAGTGGATTGTTCAGTGGATGACCAATAAGCTGCATTCAGAGGGTAGAGGTCAACAGCTCAATGTCCAGATGGACATCAGTAACAAGTGGTCTTCCTCAGGGGTCCATACTGGGACCAGTAATGTTTAGTATCTTTATCAGTGACACAGACAGTGGGATCAAATGCACTCTCAGCAAGTTTGCAGACGACACCAAGCTGAGTGGTATAGTTGACGTGCCTAAGGAACATGTCCCCCAGAGGGACCTGGACAAGCTTGAGAGAGGTGGGGCCGTGTGAACCTCATGAGGTTCAACAAGGCTAAGTGTAAGGTCCTGCGCCTGGGTTAGAGCAACCCCTGGTATCAATACAGGGTGGAGGGTGAAGGGATGATTGAGAGCAGCCCTGTGGAGAAGAACTTGGGGATACTGTTGGATAAAAAGCTCAACATGAGCTGACAATGTGTGCTCACAGCCCAGAAAGCCAACCATATCCTGGGCTGCATCAAAAGAAGCATGGCCTGCAGGTCAAGGGAGGTGATTCTGTTGAGACCACACCTGGAGTACTGCATCCAACTCTAGCACAAGGAGATGAGTCTGTTGGAGAGAGTCCAGAGGAGGGCCACAAAAGGCACTGGAACACATTTCCTCTGAGGACAGGCTGAGAGAGTTGGTGTTGTTCAGTCTGGAGAAGAGAAAGCTCTGCAGAGATGTTATTGTGGCCTTTCAGTACTTAAAGGGGGCCTATAATAAAGATGGGACAATCTTTTTTTAACAGGGCCTGTAACAATAGGGCAAGGGGTTTAAACTGAAAAGAAGGTAGATGTATAATAGACATGAGGAAGAAGGTTTTTACTATGAGATTGATGAAGCACTGGGACAGGTTGCCCAGAGAGGTGGTAGATGCCCCATCCCAGGGAACACTGGAGGTCAGGTCGGATGGGCCTCTGAACAACCTGATCTAGTTAAAGATGTCCCCACTAACTGCAGGGGGGTTGGACTAGATGACTTCTCTAAAGGTCTCTTCCAACCCAAACATTCTACGATTCTAACCTCAGTGGACTAGAACCCTGCTGTATGATTCCTTGAGCAGGAAAATGGATTAGTAATTAAATTCTGCTCAAGACCATTTGCTGGTTGAAGCCTAACAAACCAGGTCTAGTCATATTTAACAGCAGACAGTGGTACTTGGAAAAGCAAAAAGTTTCCAGTGGTTAAGAACACTAGATGAAAATCTTCATAGAAAGAAGTCTAGTAGATGGCCTAAAAACAGGACAAGCCTTGAGAAACAGGTCAAATAAAGTGTGTTTCTTGCCTGAATACAGTCCCAAGCAACACTGTTTTCTAAATGCATGTCATTTTCTAGATGACACAGCCATCTTGGATTGCAAATGGAAGACACATGTTTTCCTTGTACATTAGAACTGGGCCTTCTTATACCCAAGTTAAAACATAGCTTAGTATGTCTATTTGACCAGAAGTTCTGAGAAATTGTTAATTAAATGACCTTGTGAGGCTTAGGTGTGAGCAAGTAAAGTGTGCTACAAAAGAGGTATATGCTAGATTATACACAAACACATCAGCTGTTTCTGGAGGCTCAGCATGGGGAGACAGCAGAAAACTTCACTGCAGCAGAAAGCCAACAGAGATCTAATAGTCTAAATTCATCTACAGGATTGAAGAAATCTAATCAGGAACTACCTCATCTTAAATTTGGATTATTAGCCTTCACTGAAGAGCAGAACATTCAAAACAGAAATGAGGATGCAGCCACAAACATGGGCTTTGAATAACAGTACTCATCAGGACATAAAAGGAAGCATGAAGAAAATTGTAAGAACAAATTAAAGAGCTTACCTGTGTACATGTAGGCTGACAGTGGGTATTGCAGGCCAAGACAGTTTTCAGTAAAGGAATCCACAAAGTCTTCTAACATCATTAGCCCAAAGCCTTTCCCACGATGCTGCTTTCTTACAAACATTGAGTCTAGAACTGTCATACTATAACTCTCATCAACATGAGAACGATAACTTCCTGAAACAGAAGGGGGGGAAAAAATTCATCAGTACTTCAGCACTAACATGCTGCAGCATGGATTTTTGCTTATTCAAATACTTCCACAATCCAAACCATGTCATTGTGAAGTCAAGAACTGATTTTTATAGTGCTCATTTAAAATAAATAATTTGCATTGGCTCTTTGTGCAAATGTCATAATGCTGCTAAGATATCTCAAAGGATGTTATAAAAAGTCTGTAGTTCCAGTAAAGAATAGCAGAGAGAGAAAGGAAAGGCTCACTTTGAGATCTCACTATACAATTCCATAGGGAAAATATATTAAAAATGAAGTTGAGAGGAGGAGGAAAAGGAGACAATAAAATTCTTGAATTGCACTTCTTTGTAAAATACATTACGCCTCAGGACAAATACAAAGACTAATTCAGCTCTTGTTTAAAGACTGAAATAATTCCGATTTTTTTTAAATTAAAACAACGAAAATCCTAGGACACTTGACACTGGAATTCAGAACCATAGAAACATTTGGGTTGGAAGGGACCACTGGAGGTCATCTAGTCCAACTCCCCTGCAGTGGGCAGGGACATCCCCAACTACATTAGGTTGTCCAGAGCCCTGTCAAGCCTCACCTTGAATGTCTCCAGACATGGGGCCCCAACCACCTCCCTGGGCAACCTGTTCCAGTATTCCACCACCCTCGTGGTGAAGAACTTCTTTCTAACGTCCAGTTTAAATCTACTCTTCTCCAGTTTAAAACCATTGCCCCTTGTCCTTTCACTTACAGGCCTTTGCAAACAGGCCCTCTCCAGCCTTCTTCTAAGTTCCCTTTAGGTACTGGAAAGTCACTAGTAGGTCCCCCCGAAGTCTTCTCTTCTCCAGGCTCAACAATCCCAGCTCCTTCAGCCTGTCTTCACAGGAGAGGTGTTCCAGCCCCCTGATCATTCTCATGGCCCTCCTCTGGACCTGCTCCATCAGATCCATGTCTTTTCTGTATTGAGGGCTACAGAACTGGACACAGTATTCCAGATGAG
>VWZO01004169.1:59960-74766 GCA_013396975.1 Bucco capensis
GTCCTTAAAGATCTGCCAGCTCTGTTCTGTTTTCTTGTCCTTGAGGACCGTTTCCCAGGGTATCCTGCTGAGTAACTCTTTAAAGAGTTGGAATTTCACTTTTCTGAAGTTCAGGGTCCTGACTATGCTTCTTGGCTGATTAGTGACCCTCAGGACTGTGAATTCCACTAGTGCATGATCACTGCAGCCCAGGGAGCCTCCAGTCTTGAGATCCCCGATGAGCTCACCTGGATTGGTGACCAGTAGATCAAGTATTGCATCCTCCTGGGTAGGGGTGTCTATTTCTTGTGTTAGGAAGTTTTCTCCCATAAACAATACATTATCCATAACTAAAGATGAAACAGACTGTCATAACACTCAGGTCTGTCAGTACCACAGGATTCAAAGGGTAGCTATGGACTCAGTGGTGACAAAGGCATGCAATACAATGGCTTTAAGATAGCCATTAATAACAACAACAAATGCCCAATCACAGCCCAATCCAACCATAAACAACTGTTCTACAGAAAAAAACCCAGAACTTCTGGGTATACTTCATTTCTACAGTTTTAAATATATTTGTAGAATATGAAGAAACCTAAGAACTTTCTTAGATTGATAAAGCATTTAAGCTAAAAATTTTAACAGCAATCTGATCTCTTATGGATTCCATGAAAACACCAACTCATTAGGCCTGCAAGGCTTATAAAGTCTACTAAATACAATACTCTTAAGTAAGTTCCCTATCTCTCCACCTCTACCACTGCCACCCCCAAAAACCCATCATAATACTGAAGTGCTTTACCTTTAGGTTTAACAGAATAAAACCCAATAGCCTCTCCTTTATCCCACATAATCTTAGCGTAGGCATTACTACCATGACAGAGAAACGGTGTCTCATTTCTTTCCATTTCCTGTGTCCGATAGATAAATCGATTCAGGACATAGAGAACAATCCTCTCTCCAACAGATTTTACCTAAGGAAACAGTATAAGAGTGGTCAGATTAGTTAATACTCACACATCAGGGCCTTATTTTTCAAAGCTGCCAGTTAAAGCAGCTGCAGAGTCAAGAGAAGTTGTAAGTGCTAAAGCAGGATGAAGCTCTGGGCTTTGCTTATGGTCAAGAAGATGCTCTGATGCCACAGCAACAGGTTAAATACAAAGCACTGCCAACAGACTTAAGATATTTTATTACTTCAGTGTTACTCTTAATACAAAGAGTAAAAGCTGAAAGAAGTGCTGAGAGTGGGGCTTTGGGAGAATGTTTTGATTTTAGCTCAAAACTATTTTTGTATTTAAGAAACACCCACCAAAAAATAACAGTACGCCAGCCTCTGCCTTCCCAGGCTAACAGGTAAACTGGAGTCCTACAAAGGAGAAATTATGAGCCTCACAGAGTAGCAGGACTTGGCACACTTAATTACTGCTGGTAAGCATCCTGTTGTCCTGTCAACAACAGGACACGATACAGTAGAAGAATCAGTTTATAACAGTTCCTGTGGCATGAAACAAGGAACTCACTATCCTTCTGCCCTGCAGGGTTCCTTTTGCATAAGAAATTTAAGTCTACCGCTATCCTACCAATTCTGAAGGAAGAATCATGCTTTTTTTTCCTAGCACCCAGAATCTCAGCTACTCTACCTGAAAAGATTCAGCTTTCCACATTTAATCACCATGCTACCATTATGAAGCATATGGAAAACAAGGCCACATGACAAATTCTCTAGAATAAATTCAAAAAATACAAAAATCAAAGATGAATGCCTGGATTCCATGAGCAGATATAAACCACAGTCCTGGAAAAACAGATTTTCAGTTGTGGAAAAAACTCCACACTACATAGGTGTCAGAAATAGTAACAAAGGACAGTGATGATCAATAATGCAGATACCAGACAACTTACTTTGCCAAACCGCATGTATGGCCACTGCATGCCACCAGCTCCAACTCACCTCTATCAAATGGGTTCTCAACAATATTTTTACCTTACTAGTCTCCTGATAAGACCAATAGGTATTGCTGTGGTACACTGCACCACTGTACTGTTTCAATACAGCCACATATGATGTTCTAAAATGAGTAAAGAAAAAATTCTTAACATTGTTAACATCTAAATATCTTACCTGTAAAGCTACTGTACAAGGATTACTCTCGTTCTAGACGCTATTTTGATGACTATGTTCCCTTCCTCCTAGCACCTACTCCTCTATTCCCCTGGACCTTGCTTTTGACTTGAGAAAGCAAACTTCTCTGAATGAAATGAATACACACACTATCACACACACTAGCTATTTGCCATTACCTTGAAGGATAAGAATGTCAAAGGTGAATGTTAAAGTGCTTTACCTGATGAAGCCCCTGTCTAGCATAGACAGATGTCCTCAGAATGTCATCAACTGACCACCATCGGTCAGCAAGATACAGGGCTACAGCTTGAAAGAAACGAGGAAAATAAAGTTAGTGATTCTTACCATTCCAAAATATATTTATTAAAACTACTGAACAACTATGAATAACACTGTAGTAAACAAGTTAAGCATCTTTTAGTTAGCATTATATTAATCCAGTTCTTACTACCCTAGCACAAGAAATGTGGTACTATACACCTTGCTATGAAATGCTCCCGTGTCCAAAACTTGTCTGAAAGCTGAGAACAATAGAGCAAAATGCAGATTTTGTGCAGTATAGGAAACAGGAGCTGTTTTTCAGACACAAGCACTATCCTTCATCACTGTGCTCTAGCACATCCTTCCACTAAAAACTGAGATTAACAAAAGGAGTTTCACTCATACATGTATTTCAGTTTTGGATTGTTAATGGATATTGATATTGGAACTGCAAGTTTTAGGGAGTCAGATGAATGTAAGAAGGCTGATGGCCATGTCATGGCCAACCAGAACAAGTTTGATCTATGGGTATTTCTGGCAAACTTAGCAGCACATACATGGCATTAAATAGAAAGAAGAAACATGAAGGACTGGGAGAAAACCCAAGAAACAGTGAACTGTCATCCTAGCCACAGCTATGTTAGGATCTAAAGCTAAAGAAAAATTTACACTTGATGCTCATCAATCACTGCCAATGAAGGGTATTCAAATTAATGAGCAAATTAATAGATTCTATGAATGCTCATTAAATTCCTTTTGGAGAGGTGAAATGAAAAGACACCAAGAGATATACATTGTACTTGGGTCTCAGACAAGCATCATGTTATTTCACAACCTATCTTCCAAATTCAGTGAGTCCAGTTCTACTCTGATTAGCATGCAACGTTTATCACATTTGTATATGAATCCGCAACAAAAGTAGTATGGGAACAAAACAAATGCAAAAGCGACAAAAGTTATGAGCTACACTAGCATGGAATGAGCAAGCATCTGGTTACATGTATTTGTCACAGAAAAAGAAACAGCAACACCGATAAAAATCTTAAAACGAAACCTGTGAGCGGGTTCTGTGGTGCAAACAAAGCAAGAACTTTGTGTGTTATATCTTCACCATAAACAGGAACGAAGCCCACAGATGAGAGACTAATAGGAATCTGAAACAAGAGTGTGCAGTACTTCAGACTCTTGCTAAAACAAGATTAGTTAAAATACTTAGTGAATTTTTAGCAGGGTAAGCAAGACAAATGTTGAAAACAGAGTGCATAACACTGTTAACCGTTAAGGACAAGCATCAAGTCCCAGGCCTTACCTCAGACATTTCTTCCTAAAGACAGAATACATTATAAAGAGCTCAGACAGATTTAGCCACAGTAATTTAAACTGTTACAGCTTTCTGCAGTTTGCCTTTATATGCACAACTGAAGTTGTGCAAACAACCAGCAGTATGCTCACTTCAACTGTCCCAGCTATGCAAGCTGTCAAGGCCAACAGGAAAACAAGGCAGGCAGTGAAGCACAGAAGCAAGATGGCATAGCAAAACTGCTGTTTAACAAGAGTTCTAACATGCTACAGTGGAAAGGCTGGATTCAGAAGAGGTCTCTCCCATTAAATTGCAAACATTTTAGAAATTCTTAAGTCATCTTCCTGATTTCCCTTCAGGAAGAGTATAAGAAGGGTCAAATCAATCCGCTTTTCAGGAGTTGACTACCTTTGTGGAAATGTATTTTGATATTTAAATTCATGTTTTCAATGTTTAATTAATGCATAGAAACTAGACAGACATTAATGGTGTGGTAAATAGACTTGCTTACCCAATTAAAGAAGATTAGGATATGCTATGCTACAAACAAGAATGTTAATACAAACACTTAGGCATGCAGCACTTGCAGAAATGCAGGAAAGTACTCAAGACTGCTTCTGCCAAGGAATTCTGCAGCACTGGCCATTTGCTCTTACAGAGAGCTCGTATTTCATTAGAGCTACACACCATTGCTTTCATTGACACTAGTTCCAATAGAAGGTTCACCTAAACAGAATCAAGACTGATGAACTTATGCACAGGATAACTGTTCAAAAGAGCATCACAGCCTCTACTCTAACTCCCAACAACAGCAGGGAATTTTTACTGGGAAGAACACAGCTAGGCATGTACAAACCAGGAGGTTCCTGCAGTGCATTGATAACTTTGACACACATGGTGGAGAAGCATGGTGTTGGACCTTGTACTGGCAAAACAAATAAGGACTGGTTGGTGATGTGAAGGCTAGGGACAACCTTGGCTACAGTAACCATGTGATCGTGTAGTTCAACATTCTGCATGGAAGAAACAGGGCAGTAAGTAGAACATCAGACTTCAGGAGAGCTAACTTTGAAGCTCCTCTTCAAGGACCTACTTGAGGGAATCCCATGGGTTGGGACTCTAGAAGGTAGGGGGGGGCCCAAGAGATCTGGTTAACATTCAAGCACCGCTTCCTCCAAGCTCAAGATAGGTGTACATCTATGAGTAGGAAATAAAGTAAAGGAGGCAGGAGAGCTCCATGGATGATCAAGGAGCTCTTGGAAAAACTCAAATGGAAGAAGGAAGTTTATGGTATATGGAAAAAGGGACTGGCCACTTTGGAGGAATATGAGAACAATGTCAGAGTATGCAGGGATGGAACAAGGAAAGATAAACATCACTTGGAATTAAATCTGGTAAGGGATGTCAAGCACATCGAGAAGGGCTTCTTCAAGCACATCAGAAGGAATTGGAAGACTACAGAAAATGAGGGCCTGCTGTTGAGTAAGATAGGTGCTCCAGTGATGGAGGGTACAGAGAAGGTGGAGTTACTGAATGCCTCCTTTGCCTCAGTCTTTACTGCTTAGGCTGGCCCTCAGGAACCCCAGTCCCTGGAGATAAGAAAAAGTCTGAAGGAAGACTCTGTTAGTTGAGGAGCATCAGGTTAGACATCAGGTCAGCAAACTAGACATCCACAAATCCACGCACTCTGATAGGATTCACATAATAGAGCTGAGGGAGCTGGTTGATGTTACTAAGACACACTCCATCCTTGAAAGGTCATAGAGAACAGGAAGGGTGCTTGAGGACTGGAGGAAAGCCACTGTCACTTCAGTCTTCAAAAAAGGCAAGAGGGCGGACCCAGGAAACAACAGGCCAGTCAGTATTCACCAAGAAGAAATCATGCTTGATCAGTTTGACAGCCTTATTGGATGGTATGACTATGGGTGGATAAGGAGAAAGAAGTGGATGTTGTCTACCTGGACTTCAGCAACACTTCTGACACTGTCTTCCATAATACCCTCATTGGCAAGCTTAAGTGCGGGTTAGATGAGTGGACAGTGAGGTGGATCAGGCACTGGCTGAACAACAGAGCTCACAGGCCTGTGATCAACAGTGTTGAGTCCAGTTGGAGGCCTGTAGCCTGTGTTCCCCGGGGCTGAGCACTGGGTCCAGTCTTGTTCAATATCCTCATCAATGACCTGGATGACCAAGTTTGCTAATGATACAAAACTGGGAGGAGAGTCTAACACCACCTGGACAGGCTGGAGAGCTGGGTGGAGAGCAACCTCAGGAAGTTCAACAAGGGCAAGTGTAAGGTCCTGCACCTGGGGAGGAATAACCCCATGTGTCAGTACAGGTTAGGGGTTTCTTGGAAATATCTTGATCATAGATAAGTGTTGCCCCACTTGGAGCCTGGTTAATGACCAAGCAGTTTACAGACTAATCAGTGATGAAGATTTTCTGGGACCCCCCCAAATCTCAAAAATCAGTCTGACAATGGGACAGTAACAGAAATCATCTTTGCTGGATCATAAAATCAGAATGAAGTCACCACCCTGGACCACCTGGGACCCCACAAGAAAATCAAATGCTTATCAATATTTAAGGAGTAGGTGTCATGAGAATAGGGTCAGTAACACAAGGTGCACAGACCGGAAGACAGCAGTTTCCATCTGAACACAAGAAAGCTTATTTACTACGAGGGTGACAGAGCATTGGAACAGGCTGCCTAGAGAAGTTGCGGAGTCTCCATCTCTGGACAGATACAAAACTTGCCTGGATACATTCTTGTGCAATCTGCTCTAAGTGAACCTACTTTAGCAGTGCGGGGGGTGGGGGGTGGTCTAGATGATCTCCAGAGGTCCTTCCAACCCCTAACATACTGTGATTCTGTGAATATTTCGGATAAAAAGAATCTATTCTGAAATTAGAGAAACTTGCTGACCAAGAACTGAGCACAACCATGAGAAGCACTGAAGGACTGAGACACAAGAAGAGCCAGTTAGCATCTGTAAATCATGAACCCCTTAGTAATGATGATATATTTCTGTGACCGCATGAGTTAGTGCTTCTTAGAGTTTGACTCATCAGTTCAGTGTGAAGGTTTTTTAGAAATTGCTTAATCCATACAGATCCATTGCCTAGAAGAACTGTCACTGATGCCCGGATTTAAACCCAATTATAAAATGAAAGAAGTAGAGCTTAACACAAACAGGAATTAGGAAAATAAAAAAGCTTTGCTAAAATAATTATGCTATTCAATAGTTATGGACTGGATATTGTAAATCTTAAATCCGCAAGTACATCAAGAAAACAGACTAAGGTCTTACTTTGTGGTGGTCTGGCAGCTCAAGGAATTCAGGATGGTCCGGATCCCCACACTGAAGTCCAGACACGTAGTTCTTTCCCGAGCTCTCCACGTCCTCATGATTGCAGCTGTTCAACAAATCCACAGGGAACGACATCCTCTTGAGAAATAAGCAACATTATCACTGTAATTAGTTTGAGAATTATGCAATTTATCACGTTTTCCTACTAAACATGTAACTAAGACCACTGAATCCCCCACCCTCTGCTGCTCTCTAGAGCCCTCTTATATCCAAGCCAGAAAGGAGAAATGCTCCAGGCATTTAATTAGATACTTATTAACACCCACTCTGCAAAACAATACATGAACCCAGTATGTGTTTTATAAGCAGAGAAGGATGAGTTTAAACCACAGATCCCCTATAAATGTGACAGATTTCCAACATACAAGCTCCATGCTTGCAGCATGTGTACAATAGACCACAGGCTGCCTGGAGATGGCAGGCTTATCTTCTTCCCAGGTGATATTTGAGGCCACAGATTAAACAGTAAGTGCCTGGTCAAATAAATAGCCCTAAAGATAACAGAAAGGAAAAGGAGCTTGTTTATTCTGGAGACTTCGAATTTAAATTTATCGCTGAAGAAACCAAAACAATGTTCAGAATTTTTCTTAACAACTGGACAGTTAGTCCACTTTGGAGAAGCAGAGACAATGTCTTGTTTCTGAAGGCATTTCAGCCATGAACAGGAGATGCTACAAACTCATTAAAAATAAGAGAAAAAAAAAGATTAAAAGAAATACTTTACTTTTTGTCTTACCTCCTTAAAGTACTTAAGAACAACCCTAGTGGCAATGTCTCATTGAAAGCTCTTAAGATTATATCTCCCTTGTCAGAGTGGTGTCAAATTAAGTGGCAACAAGAGCACTGTGTGCTCTTCAGCTAACACTCTTCACATCTGTAAAACTACAGTAGGAAATAGACCCCTGAAGCTCCTTTGACTCAAACTCTCACAAGCATGATCTACCACAGGTTCATCAGAACTGGTTCTGGAGGAACATAGGGATCTCTATCTGTCTCACTCAACACCCAGGAATTCATCATCCAAAACCACAAAGAATTTCAAGGAAGACTTGCAATTCCTAGTTTCCACTATGAAGTCTTCTCAAAAATTTTTAATCGTAATTTCCATTCATTTTTCCTTTTATCTTCAGTTTCCATTCTTTAATCCACCATTCAGTGTTCTACTGACATGTAAATCAAATGCAAAAGAATTGCCTCATCTCACAGCAATTAAAAAGTCTGCATTTTAAAAGCTCTTTTGCAGTGTGAGGAATGGATAAATATCTGTGTCCTTGCAAAAATAATTAGAACATCAAAATAATGAACACCTGTTTGTAGGGGGGAATGGGCCAAGACATCACTACCTAAACTAATTGAAACAGCTGTGCGTTTAATCTTTTCTTAGAAGTTAGGTAAGCCAGACATGTACAAAATAGGAGTACGTAACTTCTTAGATGTATGTGAAAAAATACTGTTTTGGTGCAAATAGAGTTATATAACTTCAGGTGTGTGGGAAGAGTTAGTTGTTTATGTTAAGGCAGAATCACTGAGTCTGTACGGAGTATCTGCAGTTAACAGAGAAAGGGAGGGGGACCTTCTGTGGCCAGGGATCAGGGATAAAAGAGGGCTACGACCCCCAGCAACTCAAGAAAGACCCCACAGGGGTCATCCCCATGGACTACCTACCTTTATTCAAATAAACCTAATTGGAAATGTCACTCTGCTTCTTGGGACCAATTAATTATTTTTCAAGACATTTTTCCTTACAACATCGAGAGCATACTACTATCAAGTTCCCTGAATAGATGAGACTGCTCCTTCTACAAAAGAGGGGGTTTTACCCATTAAAACTGAGAAACAAAATTGGATGTGACTTCATTGTCAATTACAATGGCTGAATGTAATTTAAGACTGTTGATGAAAACACTCATGCTCTTCATGAATGCTATTTTATATATTGTCCTGGTAAGGCCCCAACTGGAATACTATGTCCACTTCTGGGCCCCCCAGCTCAAGAAGGATAGGGAACTGCTGGAGAGAGTCCAGTGTAGGGTCACCAAGATTATTAAAGGAGTGGAGCATCTGCCCTATGAGGACAGGCTGAGAGAACTGGGTCTCTTCAGCCTGGTGAAGAGGAGACTGAGAGGGGACCTCATTAATGTTTACAAATAAGTTAAGGGTGAGTGTCAGGAGGAGAGAGCCAGGCTCTTCTCAGTGTCATCCAATGTTAGGACAAGAGGGAATGGGAGCAAGTTGGACCACAGGAGGTTTAGTATCAACCTGAGGAAAAATTTTTTACAGTAAGGGTGATGGAGCACTGGAACAGGCTATCCAGGAAGGTTGTGGAGTCTCCTTCTCTGGAGACATTCAAAAGCCACCTGGACGCATTCCTGCGTGACCTCATCTAGGTGATCCTGCTCTGGCAGGGGGGTTGGACTAGATGATCTTTCTAGGTCCCTTTCAACCTCTGACATACTGTGATACTGTTTAGATATACACAGAAACCACACAGCCATTTCCTTTCAAATTCAGCTCATTCCTTCCACTTATCTGTTATTTCAATTTTTTCTTGCATTCTCTTCCAGTCTCTCACATTCCTCCTGCTATTGCTCATTGCCCTTTTCAAAGGCTTAGCTGCATCTCTTAATTCTCCATCTGTTTCTTCCCACCTTCCAGGTGCTGCCCTTGCTAACAGGACAGAAGCAGTCAAGAGACACCTGACACCACCCAATGGAATTTACTCCTGCTCACAACAGAAGGAACTTCAAGAGGCAGTGGTAAGGGCCTGTGTGCCTTTGAGTGCCGCAGCAATACAAAGCAGCCAAGAGCTGCTGCCAGGGTAACAGTTCATCCAACGCTGGTCTCCCCACCTTATCAGATATGGTTCACCCACTCATATTACAGTTCTGAAACACACCAGCAATACTGTAGTACATGCAAACCAACTAGTCTAATGTTGCAAGAGAAATAGGAAAAAAGGTGACGTGTGAGATTACATATCTACTTTTACAAGAGGATGAGGCTTAAGCACCTGTGTCATGGGATAATTTAAAAATTAAAAAGAAAAGAGACATATGTACGTCATATTCCCTTTTGAACTTTTGGATTTTGGACAATATCCCTTTAAAAAAAAGAAATAAAAATCCAGTGGCTAAACTTCTTCTGCCCCCCTTCCTTCTTTCACCCACGAAAGAATTTGCTGGGAGGAGCCGAGAGAAACTGATAAGGAAGAAAAATGAAACCCCGCACCTGCGCAGATGTAAACCATCACTGCGGCATCTCCGGATGGGGGGAGGGGTGGTTGTCAAGGGTTGTAACCCTGAGACATCACTCAAGAGAGACAACAAACAGCAAATCACGAACTGTGTGGAGGGATGATGTATTTTTGTGTATATAAGAGGAGCTGAAGTGAGAGGGTTCTCTCTTCCTCTTCCTGCTTTCTGGAATCGGCTGTGCGTTTGGAAGTCCGCTCTTCCCCCACCCCCCCCCCCCTTTTAGAGAAAGGGGGGCCTCTGGCATTCTTGAAATCCCTCAGGATTTCTTGAAGGTAGTGGGGGAGCGATAAGGAGGGTGGATGTTTGGAAGCCTGCCAGCTTTTGCCGGCAAGGTCAGACATTGTGGTTACTAGAAGGGGGAAGGGCTGACAGCCGACTTTGAACTAACCACCTTATTTTTCTTTATTGTTTATCTCTTTCACACTGTTGTACCATTTGAATTTAGATAAAGCTATTCTTAGAAATTCACTATCTGTGTGC
Source organism: Bucco capensis (assembly GCA_013396975.1). NCBI lineage: Eukaryota > Metazoa > Chordata > Aves > Piciformes > Bucconidae > Bucco > Bucco capensis. The sequence goes on from VWZO01004169.1 coordinate 70,734, forward strand.
CTGGTGTTCTTATTTCAATTTGCTGTCCCCGAACACAGCCAGTCCAGAGGGCTGTGGGGAGAGGGGGGCCTTGGAGACCCTTCTCAAAAGATTGTCCTCTTGACCCTAGTAATCCTCAGTTCCTCTGGTCAAACCAGGACAACCTGGTTAACTGTAACAGGTCAGGTAAATTCTGCTTTAAGAACATACAAAAACTATGTAACTCAATTTTATGTATGCTGGCAGAAAGGGGACCACCTCCCTCCACTATTAAATAAATACAGAAGTGCTTGGATAACTCTGACAATAATAAATTGTGCTGATCTTTTGTTATTATACAACAAACAAACAAGCAAGCCACAAGCTGTAAGCCTCTAGGTAATCATTCCTGACATTTTTTAAGAATACAATAATGCAAGATCAAACCAGAAAGCATGTAATAAGAAATTCAGTAGATCATCTGAGTTCCAAAGGCTACACTAGAAAAATAAAAGCAACTACAATAATTTTGCTTATAGGTACACTGTTCCTTCTTTTGCTTAAGACCAAAACCTCTATTCTCCTAGTTAACCAATTCATTGAATTACCCTCAAAATAATTCAAAGACATCCTTTCCATTTAACTGTTAACATTTTCATATAGCATATTTCGATTTTATCCCAATCCACTTATTAGTCATGTTTGACTTCCTATCTTATATCATTCACAGAGAATGGGTAAAACTGTCCAACAATACAGAGTAATCTTCAAGAAAACCTACTCAGCATACCATACAAACAACCACCTACAATTTGTACCATGCACTAACTTTTCAGTTTTCCTTGACAAAAAAAAGCATTACATATTTTTCCCTGCAAAGGCAGTAGGAATAGCACAGATCTCTGCCATACAGTTCCTCACGCTGCTTTTTGTTGCTGTAAGCCTCCATGTGTTGCACAACTGTAAACCTGTCAGGTCAAATCCTTGTCATGCATCATGGGACTGTGCCCTGCTCACAGAGTACCACTCCAACTGGTTAGCTAACAGTTAGGTTGACCAAGCACATTTGATACAGCCTTAAGCAAACTCATCAGGACCATTTGTACAAAATGCATATTAAAAGCATGCATTTGGAGGGAAGAATAAAAAATTTTTTAAAATCACACAAATTGTTTTTCATCTTTCAAGTGAAAGGAAATAAACCTTTGCTCTTCATAATCACATCCCTTTACATAATTCTAAAGAGCGTATGTCAAACTCACATAAGCAACTTTTGTATGACTTTCCCCCCTTGTCAACATTTTGCAAGCTACTATGCAAGAAACAGCACATCCTGTTTCAGGAACAGCTGCAGCACCAGAGGGTAACAGAAATCAATTCAAGGAACACCAGCAAAACGCACATTTAACAGGATGAGTGAACACATTTCTGTGCAAATGAGGCAGTTCCTTATTCACAAAAATATTTCTCACTCTAAGCATTAAGGTTAAAAATGTAGAATAATTGTATAACACTGCAAAATTGATTTAATTATAAATTACAGCTGCAACCTATATTTCATTTCAGAAGCATATGAAGGGATGCACAATACATGCACCTTCCTCAACTACAAAATGTGAATAATCATTACCTCAGTGAGACCAGTGCATGAAATACCTCACTGAGATCATGAGATAGAATCATAGAACAGTTACAGCTGGAAGAGACCTTGGAGATCATCAAGTCCAGCCTTTGTCCTAGCCCTATCAACCTGCTAAATGATGCCCCTCAATGCAACATCTACCCATCTCTTAAACACCTCCAGGCATGGTGACTCAACCACCTCCCTGGGCAGCCTGTTCCAATGGCTCACAACCCTTTCCTGAAAGAAATTCCTCTTAATGTCTAGCCTGAACCTCCCCTGGTGCAATTTGCATCCATTTCCCCTTGTCCTATCACTCTCCACTAGGAAGAACACACCAGTCCCTGGTCTCTCTACAACCTCCCTTCAGCCTTCTCTTTTCCAGGCTAAACAGGCCCAGATCCCTCAGTCTTTCCTCATAAGGCTTATGTTCTAAGCCCTTTACCAGCTTGGTAGCCCACCTCTGTACCCTCTCCAGCACCTCAATGTCCCTCTTGTAGTGAGGGGCCCAAAACTGNTCACAACTCTTTGAACTCGGCCATCTATCCAGTTTTTAACCCAACAAAGCGTATGCCCATCCAAGCCAAGAGCACTTAATTTCTTTAGGAGAATGCTGTGGGAAACTGTGTCAAATGCTTTGCTAAAATCGAGATAGATAACGTCCACAGCTTTTCCTTCATCCAGTAAGCAGGTCACCCAGTCATAGAAGGAGATCAGGTTTGTTAAACAGGACCTGCCCTTCATAAAGCCATGCTGACTGGGTCTGATCACCTGGTTGTCCTGCATGATGGAACTCATGATGATCTGCTCCACCAGCTTCCCTGGCATTGAAGTTAGACTTACAGGCCTGTAATTTCCCGGATCCTCCTTCCTTCCTTTCTTATAGATGGGAGTTATATTTGCTCTTTTCCAGTCAGCTTGATTACTTGAATCATACTTGAACATAAATTGTATCAAAACTTAACAAGTACTGGAAACTTAACAAGTACTGGAAGTAGAAGAAAATGCGTAAAATCACTTACACACCACAACTGAACTGCAGAGTGCCTTTATTTTACTTCTAAAAAACACAATCAATCCACCAAGAACTTTTCAACATGAAATAACTTACGCAAATAAACATGTCAGGTATAACAAACACGTACAAAACTGAATCAATAGCTACATAGCATGTGAATAACTTTCAGATTTAAATTTGTGTTTAACCAAGTAATTTTAATTAGGGTTTGTTACTGGGGTTTGAGGTTTTTGTTTTCATTAATATTTGAAGTTTAGAGAACAGACCGATAGTGCTCCAGCTATGTCCAGTAGAACTTTTCTGCTAAAACAGGGCAATTAATCCAGACCACGGGGAACACATCAGGTCCTGTAACAAAGTATTGGCCTACTCAGACAGAAAGTAAACCAGAGCAGTGCCTGACCTAAGCTTTAATCTGTTTAAACAGGTACTGAATTATTTGGTCACAGAACTACAAGGACTGTCATGCATTTTTCATTAATCACACACCTTGAACCAGTTCAAACAAATACAATCCTACTATGATCTCTCACATTAAGGAATAGGCTACAGCTGGGATAGCACTTTAAGAAGAGACATAAATAAAAAACTAAGTATGTATCTCCACATAAACACTAGCTTCTGATACTCCAGAGAAAACCAAGCCTTAAACTAGATTTGAAGGGGGGAGGGGGAAAAACCTGGCTTGTAGAAAACAAGCCTGTGAAGTTTGTGGGGTATTGTGCCAGCCCCTCTGTTACCTCTGGGGTGGACAGGCAGTGCTGTATCAGTGGTTACTCGCTCAAATGCCTGTACACTAATGCATGCAGTATGGGGAACAATCAGGATGAACTTGAGATTTGTGTGCAATCTCAGGAACATGACATCATTGCAATCACTGAGACATGGTGGGACAGCTCACGACTGGAACACTGTCATGGATGGCTATGTCCTTTTTAGGAGACATTCAAGAGCTGCCTGGACACATTCCTGTGTGATCTCGTCTAGGTGATCCTGCTCTGGCAGGGGGGTTGGACTAGATGATCTTTCTAGGTCCCTTCCAACCCCTGGGATACGGGGATACTGTGAGAGATAGGCTGGCAGGGCAAGGAGGTGGAGCTGCTCTCTATGTGAGAGAACATTTGGAATGTGTTGAGCTCTCCTTGGGGGGCAATGATAAGCAGGTGGAAACCTTGTGAGTAAGAATTAGCGGGGAGGCTAATATAGGAGATACTGCAGTGGGTATTTACTACAGGCCACCTGATCAGGATAATAAAACTGATGAGGCCTTCTATAAGCAGCTGGAAGTAGCTGTGATCGAGATCACAGGCTCTGGTTGTCATGGGGGACTTTAATTACCCACACATTTGGTGGGAGACTTACACAGCCAGCCATATGCACTCCAGTAGGCTCCTCCAGGGCATTAATGATAACTTTCTAACTCAGGTGGTAGAGGA
>VWZO01004171.1:8411-19435 GCA_013396975.1 Bucco capensis
GGCAATGGGCACCAACTGGAAGCCAGGAGGTTCCACTTGACCAGGAGGAGAAAATTGTTTGCTGGGAGAGTGCCAGAGCCCTGGCCCAGGCTGCTCAGGGAGGTTGTGGAGTCTCCTTGTGTGAAGAGATTCCAAGCCCAGCTGGAGGTGGTGCTGGGCAAGCTGCCGTGGGTGACGCTGCTGGAGCAGTGAGATTGGACTAGATGATCCGCAGAGGTCCTTTCCAACCCCTACCATTCTGTATGATTCTGTGCTGAGGGAATTCTCTGCTCCAGTGGGTGAATGGTGTAGGAGCTGGTGATGTGCTGTTTGGGCTCACAGTGAGTAACTGCTGTTTTTCCACTCTCAGCATGTGTTTAAGCTGGAACAAGAAGAGTACATGAAGGAAGGAATTCCATGGACTCCTATAGACTTCTATGACAACCAGCCCTGCATAGACCTTATAGAGGCCAAACTTGGTATCTTGGACCTTCTGGATGAAGAGTGCAAGGTAAAGAGGACCAACCACATTTTCACTGCCATTTTTAGTTGTACAGAAGGTTAAATTATGGCATTTAACCTTGCCAGAGGGTTAACATCTGCTTTCATGTCCATTGCTGGGTGCTCATGGTTTGGGTGGGCTTTAGGAGTGTTCAGGGTCTCCATAGGGCATGTTTTCTACCAACCTGGGTGTCTACTCACAGCATAAGTTGCCAGGGCTCATGTTTTTGGCCTGGATATACGTAGGGATAGTCATTGCTTGTGAGTTTTGATATCTTCAGTGTTATCAAGGAGCTGGACTTCTTCTCTGTCTTAACCCTTTCTTTATCTCAAGGGTGTCCTGAGTCATCTTCTGACAGATATTTGGGGTAAAGTTGATTGCATTTAGTGTACAGACTTCAGATGGTTTTCATGTTGGGAGAGCAGTTAGCTGGTTTTCATCTTCTTTCTCTCATACCAGCCTAAATTAAATCATGCTTAAAAGCTGAGAAGAAAGACCTGAACCAGAAATCTGCATGAGAAAGTTTGGATTCTTTCTTCACTCCTTGTTTCAGTCATGAGTCCCTCATGACTGAAACCATGTACCTCAGCACCACATCATGTCTCTTCAATCCCTCCAAGGATGGTGACTTTACCACTGCCCTGGGAAACCTGGGCCAGGCTTTGACAAACCTTTTGGGGAAGACAGTGTTCCTCATGTCTAACCTAAACCTCCCCTGGAGCAACTTGAGGCTGTTTCCACATGTCCTAAAGCTTGTTTCTTAGGAGAACAACCGCCACCTCACTTTAACCTCCTTGCAGGGAGCTGGAGAGAGTGAGAACGTCTCTCAGCCTCCTCTTCTCCAGTCTAACCAACCCCAGTTCCCTCAGCTGCTCCTCACAACACTTGGGCTCTAGACCCTTCCCCACCTTTCATGTCCTTCTCTGGACACACTGCAGCACCTCAAGGTCCTTCTTGGAGTGAGTGAGGAGCCCTTAAATGGTTAGATTTGAATTTATCATTGTTGCTTTTATCCAGTTTATTCCTTCTGGTGGAGGGAACCTTACCCTTTTAGTCTAAGCCACTCCAAACATCTCCTTGGCTGTCTAGTGCTCATGATGAATTCTTTCTTGACTTTGGGATGCTTCTTGGATTTGAGTCTGGGGGCTGATCCTGGCCACCCTAGGTAGATTTGATTTCAGCTGCAGTAGCACCTTGTGGCTCAGATGACAGTCAGTGTATGGAGATGGGGTATGATGCTGGCCAAGATTACACTGCCTGACCTATTTTATGTGGAGAGATGGTGAGGACAGGGAAGCAGAAGCATTGACCTTGTATAATTACTGCTCTGAGGTTCCTTCTGTTTGGAGATTTCCCTCTAAGATTCATAGAAAGTTGGTTTCCCTCTTCCTCATCCCCTGAAGAAGATGTGAGCTGCTGAGATAGTCTCTAAATAACTTTCTCAGGGGCTCTGAAGGCCTTAATCTACCAAGCCAGTAGCAAAAGCTCTGCTGATAATACAGATAATGGCTCTGTTAGATTCTTATCTACAGGCCTTGGTCCCTATCAGGTGCTTCTCAGGCAGCTAAAAATACTTACAGTGAGCAGGGCTATGGTAAAAACCTTCTTCTGGAAGGGAGGAGAGATGTCTTTGAAGTTCAACTCGGAGATCATCAGCAGGTTTTCCAGCAAAGTGGATAACCTGAAGGAGAGATGGGGCAGGATCTTCTGGCTCAAGTGGCTGTGGAGCTCTTGCTCTGCACTCACAGCTCAATCCTGGTAGGAAAACCCTACTAATAGCTCCAGAAAGGATGTTTTTTACATTTAAATATCAATTGTAAATTGCAGTTCTATATCTTTGTGGTTTAAGGATGCATACCTTGCATAAAAAAATAGCTATAATTGCATAAATAAATGGGTTTTAATATTTATATATAGACTCTGTTATTTCTGTGTTTATCCATAATTGACAACACTTCCACTCTAAAATATAAATAGAATACTGGAATGGTTTGTGTTAGAAAGGAACCTTGCAAGGTCATCTCGCAGCCAGCAGGGACATCTACAGCTTGAGCAGGTTGCTCACAGCCCCAAACAACCTGACCTGGAGTGGGCAGGATCCTTTCCAAGAGCATAAAGGAAACTACATTTAATTAAGGCAAATACTCATTATTTATGGGGTTTTTTTTCACTCTGTTTTGATCAATAAATATAGATTAAAAAATGTACTTTGAATCAAATTTCTCATCTCTTCTTAATTGGATGATGAAGATATTGTTAGACTCCAAACTCCCTGAGCTACTTGATACCTACTGAGGAATGCAGCACCTAGAATTCAGGCTTAAATTCCATATGTTTACTCAAATTTTGAAGTGTTTTGGATTTTGGGGGTTGTTTTGGGGTTGTTTCTTTTCAGTTCACTAGAACAATGCAACCCCAGAGGATGCCAAACAAAGATTTCTATCTCCAGAAGGTTAAGGCTTCCATCTGCAGCTAAGGGAAACACTTGGGGCATAAGAATGGAACTCAAGTGAGGAAATTCCTCCAAATTCCATCAGAAAAAGAGAGATGAAGGATTAAATCCTGGCTAAGGAGCTGTGCACATTCTGGGCTGCTCACAGCAAGCCAACAGGAAGGAAGCTTTCATAGAATCATGGAATGGTTTGGGTTGGAAGAGACCTCTAAAGGTCATCAAGGCCAACCTCCCTGCAGTCAGCAGAGACATCTGCAACTACAGCAGGTTGCTCACAAGCTGACCTGGAATGGTTGCAGGGGTGGGACTTCTCCCACCTCTCTGGGCAACCTGGGCCAGGGTCTTACCACCCTCAGCATACAAAATGTCTTCCTTATGTCTAGTCTAAGGTTAGGAAGGAAAAAACTTGAGTTTCAGTGAAAAGAAACTCTTCATAGAAGGAATTTCTTTTGCTAGTCAACTGAAGCTCAAATATAACTGCAGAATTGCCTCACTTAAGCACATCAGCCACAGAAAAGCTAAATGTGTTAGGGTTTGACATTTGAAGGGACTGGAAAAATGCCAGTGGTTGGAAATTACTGTCTGTAATTACCTCTTCTCCAGCTAACATCCAAATTGTCTGGTTTTTTTGACTAGAAGTGCCTTACTGAATGCAGTTAACATATACCTATTTGGGGAGTACAATGTATTTTTTTTTTAATGTCCAGATTTTAAGAACAGGGATTAAACTCCTTTTGTTTGCTGTAGTTGTCACAGGTTCTGTTGCTGCTGACTTAGGCTCTGTTTCTGTCCCTAATTAGATCACTGAGCTGCGTGAACTTCAGTGTCTTGAAGATTTGCCTCTCCTCAGAGTTTTAAATCTTTTACAAAATCCTCTTCAGGTAAGGAAGGAAGCCAAAAAAAAAATAAAAGAACCTAGAACTGCTGTTTTGGCTCACACCAGAATCTATTTAGCCCCAGTTTTTATCTCTGAGTGTGGCCAAATCATTTCAAGAAATGATGTGTGGTGGTTTCCCTGATGTTGTTCCTCACCTTGCTCTGGGAACTTGGAAGCTGCATGTGAATCATGATGTTTAATATCCATATAGTAAATCCATAAATTGTATTCATTCTGTTTGTGAATCCATTTCTACTTTTGAACTTGCACTTTGCCATGATTTTTCATTGGGAAAAATCCCCTTTTGCTTTGTCTTGAAGGTCTGTACTTGATTATACCTGGGGAGAAGCTCAAAGGAACTTTATAGTACCCCTTATAAAATCATCTGTCTCTGGAATGTTTCTTTTCTTTTAGGATTTACTCCATTCTCATTTATGACTCTCTGAATATTTTCCAATTAATGAATTAAAAATCCATTTTATCAACAATGACATTTGCAAAATACCAGAAATTCTGGCTTGGACTCTGCATTTGTCCTGAGTGATCAAAGATGATTTTACCCTNGCTATAATTGCATAAATAAATGGGTTTTAATATTTATATATAGACTCTGTTATTTCTGTGTTTATCCATAATTGACAACACTTCCACTCTAAAATATAAATAGAATACTGGAATGGTTTGTGTTAGAAAGGAACCTTGCAAGGTCATCTCGCAGCCAGCAGGGACATCTACAGCTTGAGCAGGTTGCTCACAGCCCCAAACAACCTGACCTGGAGTGGGCAGGATCCTTTCCAAGAGCATAAAGGAAACTACATTTAATTAAGGCAAATACTCATTATTTATGGGGTTTTTTTTCACTCTGTTTTGATCAATAAATATAGATTAAAAAATGTACTTTGAATCAAATTTCTCATCTCTTCTTAATTGGATGATGAAGATATTGTTAGACTCCAAACTCCCTGAGCTACTTGATACCTACTGAGGAATGCAGCACCTAGAATTCAGGCTTAAATTCCATATGTTTACTCAAATTTTGAAGTGTTTTGGATTTTGGGGGTTGTTTTGGGGTTGTTTCTTTTCAGTTCACTAGAACAATGCAACCCCAGAGGATGCCAAACAAAGATTTCTATCTCCAGAAGGTTAAGGCTTCCATCTGCAGCTAAGGGAAACACTTGGGGCATAAGAATGGAACTCAAGTGAGGAAATTCCTCCAAATTCCATCAGAAAAAGAGAGATGAAGGATTAAATCCTGGCTAAGGAGCTGTGCACATTCTGGGCTGCTCACAGCAAGCCAACAGGAAGGAAGCTTTCATAGAATCATGGAATGGTTTGGGTTGGAAGAGACCTCTAAAGGTCATCAAGGCCAACCTCCCTGCAGTCAGCAGAGACATCTGCAATTAGAGCAGGTTGCTCACAGCCCCAAATACAGCCTGACCTGGAATGGTTGCAGGGATGGGGCATCTCCCACCTTTCTGGGCAATCTGGGCCAGGATCTTACCACCCTCAGTGTGAAACATTTCTTCCCAGAACAGGGAGGTGGCCTTTGTTCTTCAAATATTCCTGGAGCCCACATGCAGACAGGAAGCTCCCAATGAGGCTTCCTCTAAAACCTCCTTACACCTCCTTTCCATCACTTTCTGGTCCCTGTCCAGGTTCCCAAAGGCACTGACCAGAACTGGGCCCAAAAGCTATACGACCGCCATGCCAGCAGCCAACACTTCCAGAAGCCTCGAATGTCCAACACCTCCTTCATCGTCCTCCACTTCGCTGATAAGGTAACCAAGAGCTGAGATCTGTGTGTGTGTGTGTGTAACTGAGCGATGGATGCTCTCTGTGAACCCCTCTGCCTTCCCACAGGGAAGAGAAAGGGAATAAGAGAGATTTATGGGTTGGGAAAGAAAATTAAACAGCTTTAATGGAAATAATCACAATAAAATAGATACAAATAGGCATAACCCAATATTGAACTCAACCCTCTGATGGCCATGACATCACTGTCACCATTGATGCTGTGGCAGAAGTCCCAGATGGGACTCAGTGGCGGATAGGAACTAGATTCAGGAGCTGGAATCTGGAACTAAATTCAGGAACTCATGGATCAGATCAAAGGCAGAAGGACAGAGCCCTCCTTGAACACTGTCCAGTGAAGAAGAGCTTGACCCTTGTGATCCTTCTTCAGCTTTATGCTGACTGACATCCATGGGCTGGAATCCCTTGGTGGTCGGTTCAAGGTCACCTCTCCTGTCCCTTCCTCCCTGCAGGTGTGTCCTGGTTTGGGCTGGAATGGAACTGATTCTGCTAAGGTGGTCTTGCTTCCTAGCCAAGGCTCCTTTAAAGTGACTGCATTTCTGAAGCTGGCAGTATGTTTTNCACCATTGATGCTGTGGCAGAAGTCCCAGATGGGACTCAGTGGCGGATAGGAACTAGATTCAGGAGCTGGAATCTGGAACTAAATTCAGGAACTCATGGATCAGATCAAAGGCAGAAGGACAGAGCCCTCCTTGAACACTGTCCAGTGAAGAAGAGCTTGACCCTTGTGATCCTTCTTCAGCTTTATGCTGACTGACATCCATGGGCTGGAATCCCTTGGTGGTCGGTTCAAGGTCACCTCTCCTGTCCCTTCCTCCCTGCAGGTGTGTCCTGGTTTGGGCTGGAATGGAACTGATTCTGCTAAGGTGGTCTTGCTTCCTAGCCAAGGCTCCTTTAAAGTGACTGCATTTCTGAAGCTGGCAGTATGTTTTCCAGAAACAGTGCCAGCTTCTAGCAGTGATTAGGCCTAAATGTTTGGGTTATGGTGAGGATTGGTATGTAAACAAGGGCCACTGCTGAATGTTTTTTTTCCCCTTTGTGACTCTACTGGAAAGAGGGGTTGAGGATAAAATCTGTACCTACAGGAAAGGAGCAGGCAAGACAGGTGACCCCAAACTGACCAACTAAGTATTCCGTTTCATACACGTCATGCTCAATATAAATTTAAAGTGCTGTTCCCTCTGTGCCATTTTCTTCTTTACCCTTTGCAACTCTGCTTTGGGCCCATCTTTGCTGCTTTTTGCTCCTGAGTCCAGCTTCCGGTATCCAGCTTTCCTTCCCCTGAGTTCGGCTCCTGAGTCCAGCTTCCAGTATCCAGCTTTCCCTCCCCCGAGTTCGGCTCCTGTCTGCTTTCGGTAACAGTGGCCAGAAGGGGGAGGGGGAGGTTTGGATCTTGATGCTGGCTCTGTATCTATATTTGCATATATTGTCTATTGTTGTGGGTTTTTTTCATTAAAGTAGCTAAAGTTATTTTGTTTTTTTCCAATCCACAAGTCTCGTTCTTTCACTCAAAGGATAACAAGGTGCCACCTCTGCCTTTCTGCACCCTAAGGTGGGACACAAGATATAGCAGTGCCCTTGGTCCACAGAGGAGCAGGTCTAAGGCAGAGCCTTTCTGCAGCCCAAGCCTTGGTGGTGACTCTCCCCATCAAGACCTCTCACTGCTAGCAGCAGACAGTGCCTGTGAGAACATGCTGTGTGCAGCACTGAGCAGAGACTGAGCTGAGAAGGGAAATCACTGAGTAGAATTAGTTCTGTTCTAGCTCAAACCAGAAATGGGAAACACACTGAGGGGTGGGAGATGGTCCTCCTGAAGGAAAAAGAGTTTGTAGCACTGGTGAGATGCTGTTTGGTGAAAGGGATACCTGCTCGGGTGTTCAAATGTAGATCAACTTGGAGGTCTCCAGTCTCCAAACTGTTGTGCTAAGCTTGAAATAGTTGTACTTTCTTGAGGGGGGGCAAATCTTCCTGAAAGCTGTGACAAAATGAGTTTCTCTAGGGGCAGTTTGGCTGAAAATGTATTGGAAAGGGGGGATTATGTTTTGAGGAGCAGGAGCTGTGAATATCAACACAACACCCAGTGGAGAGGAGTGTGGGAGAGATGACCCTGGGCTGATCCCATCCTTCTGAGGGAGAAGATTCTCTTCCACTCTAAGCCACTCTTCCATTCTCAGTCACTCTGCCCCAAGCCTGGAGCCTTCATGGGGTTGTTGTCACCCAAGTGCAGGACCCAGCACTTGGCCTTGTTGAACCTCATCCCATTGGCCTCAGCCTTTGAAAGTTTTCCCTGATTTTTTTCTTTTCTTCCCAGTTCTTTCAGCCAACTTCAACCATAAAACCCCAAATTTTCCTCTGTCCTCTCCCATTTTTCCTCTGCATCCCAATCTTCTGCAATTTCAAACACAAGAGGGACATCTTTTGAGGGTTTATTGAGTAGCTTACAAGGAGTTCAGAGGGTGGAGAGCTACTGATAAGCTTTGAATTTCCATGGACGTGATGGTGGGTCCCACACGGAGGAGTCTAATGACTAAGAAACAGCTTGTGTTTGCAAGAACCACTTTGCTTTCAGTCAGGTGAACTTTCTGTGCTGAAAAGTTGTGACTTTAAAATTCCACTTGCTCCTCTCCTTTTCTTCAGGTGAGCTCTTGACACTATGGGATTGGTGGAATATAGCTCCTTATCCTTCTGTTGGTTGGGCTTCACCCTCTGAGCTTCTTCGTTTTGTCTCTTGCTAGGTGGAGTATCAAAGTGAGGGCTTCCTGGAGAAGAACAGGGACACTGTCTATGAAGAACAGATCAACATTCTGAAAGCCAGCAAGGTAAAAACCAGAGAGTGAGGAGAGTGAGATGTGAGCTTCATGCTTGTGTTCCTCAGCAATTCATGTGTGTTGGCAGCAAAAGAAAGGGACAGAAATGGCTTGTGGAGAAGGGAATAAGGGAGAAGAAGAGGAGGACAAGGCTGCTGGGGGTTTATGGTTGTACCCAGATGTGGATGTGTGCAGTCTTCTGCTCTCCTCCACATTGGTGTTGGTATGTCATCAAGATTCAACCCAAAAATACTTTCCAAACCTGCTGATCCTCTTAGTTTTCGGGTCACTGAGAGGAAAAATCAGGAGCAGACAGTTATGGCGCAGTGTAAATCCCACTTAACGCTTGCCTGTAGCTCCCCATCCATCATCGCCCACTGTAGATGTTCTCCAAAGTATATGGACTGACTTTGAATACCAAGTGTCCTGGTAAAAATCTCACTGGCACCTGAGGTGTTTAAAGTCACCATTAGTCCCCAGGACTCTGAACTCAGTGGGAAGCAGAAGATCAGTAGCTGTGGGACTCTGCAGGACTCAGTGTGGGTTGCCTCTGCAGTAAAGGAGTGGTCAGCAGGTGGCCTTCAAGTTGGAGACTTCCCACTTGCATGTGTGAATGGAGTCTTCTCCATGAACTTGCATCTGCACCTGGGTGGGTTGGGTTACAAGTGTCCATGATGTGGATTTTTAGGGTGTTTCAAGTTCGTCTTGTTTCAAACTAGGCCAAAAATTCCTCCCTACCACCTTGAGTCTTTCAGTTGTCATTTAATGAGTAGAGACTTGCAAAGAAGTTTCTCCTCCTGATCAGGTGGAACCTCCTGGTTTCCAGTTTGTGCGCATTGCCCCTTGCCTTATCCCTGAGCACCCCTGAGCAGAGTCTGGCCCCTGCCTCTTGCCCCCTGCACCCTTGCTCATCACTGAGCAGCTCCCGTCTGGCTGTGCTCTTCTCTAGGCTCAGCAGCCCCAGGGCTGTGAGAAGATGCTGTTGATAAACCCATTTCAGCATTATCTTTTAATTGCTTTGTTTGAAGGAGTGAGTTGGGGATGACACAATTCCCACCACTCCACACCACACCACTCCAGAGTTCCCCCTCTCCTCCACACCTACAAGGAGAAGTCAGCCATAAATCCCTGTCAGCCATGGCCACTTCTGCAGCACTCCCACCAACAGCAACTTCAGCACTGGCCAAACAATTCCTTGCACAGCATCAATCCTTCCTGCAGGTTCTCTGGTGCTTCTCATAAGCTATAATGTAAGTCCTGGGGAGGCTGTGAGCTTCCCAAAGNGCATTGCCCCTTGCCTTATCCCTGAGCACCCCTGAGCAGAGTCTGGCCCCTGCCTCTTGCCCCCTGCACCCTTGCTCATCACTGAGCAGCTCCCGTCTGGCTGTGCTCTTCTCTAGGCTCAGCAGCCCCAGGGCTGTGAGAAGATGCTGTTGATAAACCCATTTCAGCNNTGTTGATAAACCCATTTCAGCATTATCTTTTAATTGCTTTGTTTGAAGGAGTGAGTTGGGGATGACACAATTCCCACCACTCCACACCACACCACTCCAGAGTTCCCCCTCTCCTCCACACCTACAAGGAGAAGTCAGCCATAAATCCCTGTCAGCCATGGCCACTTCTGCAGCACTCCCACCAACAGCAACTTCAGCACTGGCCAAACAATTCCTTGCACAGCATCAATCCTTCCTGCAGGTTCTCTGGTGCTTCTCATAAGCTATAATGTAAGTCCTGGGGAGGCTGTGAGCTTCCCAAAGACACTGGATTGGAGAGGTGAAAATGGAACAGCTCTACTGAGCAGAGCAGATTGACTGTGATTTACTTAGAATCCTGCAATTGGTTTGCTTGGAAGAGACCTTGAAGATCAGCAAGTCCAACTGTTAACTCAGCACTGCCAAGTCACTAGTAAACCATGTCCCTCAGCACCACATCTCCATGGCTTTTCATTCAGTCCAGGCATGGTGACTCCATCACTGTTCTGGGCAGCCTGAGCCAGGCCTTGACAAACCTTTTGGGGAAGGAATTGTTCCTAATATCCAACCTAAACCTCCCCTGGCACAACTTGGGGCTGTCTTATGACTTGTTGCTTGGGAGAAGAGACCAACCCTCACCTCACTCCAACCTCCTTGCAGGGAGCTGGAAAGAGTGAGCCTCCTATTCTCCAACCTAACCAACCCCAATACCCTCAGCTGCTCTTCACCACACTTGGGCTCTAGACCCTTACCCACCTTCCTTGGCTCTTCTCTGAACACACTGCAGCCCCTCAGGGTCCTTGTGGGAGTGAGTGAGGAGCCCAGGATTCCAGCTGTGGCCTCCACAGTGCCCAGGCCAGGAGGACAATCACTAGTACCGTGAAAGAGAGCCTGGGAAGCATGAGGCAGGAGCAATGTGACTTGGGTGGGTTCCTTCAGCAAATAACAAGGTGCTCAGCTGCTGTCTTTTACTTTTTAGTATCAGATGATAGCAGATCTGTTCCAAGATGAGAAGGATGCTGCTGCCAACAGTGCCATGGGCAAGGGAACATCCAAAATCAGCATCCGGTCTGCCAGGCCAGTGATGAAAGTTGCCAATAAGGAGCACAAGAAGACAGTGGGA
>VWZO01004174.1:4750-16114 GCA_013396975.1 Bucco capensis
GTTCCATCACCTTTCCAGGGATGGAGGTGAGGCTGACTGGCCTATAGTTACTCGGGTCATCTTTCTTGCCCTTTTTGAAGATTGGGATAACGTTGGCCTTCCTCCAGTTCTCAGGCACCTCTCCTGTTCTCTTATAGCATCCTACCGAAAAAGCTAGCAGCTCATGGATTAGACAGGTACTCCCTTCACTGGGTTAAAAACTGGCTGGATGACCGAGCACAGAGAGTGGTTGCAAACGGTGCCACATCCAGTTGGTGTCCGGTGACCAGTGNTCAGCCTGGAGAAGAGGAGACTCAGGGGGGACCTTATCGCTCTCTACAACTACCTGAAAGGAAGTTGTAGTCAGGTAGGCATCAGGCTTTTCTCCCTGGCAACTAGTGAAAGGACATGAGGGCAGGGCCTGAAACTGCAACAAGGGAGTTTTAGGCTNTAGTGTCAATCTCCTGGAAGGCAGAAAGACGTTGCAGAGGGTCCTGGACAGGCTGGGTCGATGGGCTGAGGCCAATGGCATGAGATTTAGCAAAGCCAAGTGCAGAGTCTTACACTTTGGCCACAATAACCCCATGCAGCATTACAGGCTAGGAGATGAGTGGTTTGAGAGCGGCCCGGCAGAGAGGGATCTGGGAGTACTGGTTGACAACTGGCTGAACATGAGCCAGCAGTATGCCCAGGCGGAATGGAANATGCCTGTAGCACAAGCTAAAGGCAAATGATAAGCAATAGGAAACTCTGATTTCTTGTTTGGGGATTTTCCCCCCCTCAATAAGTGACAGAGCTTAACAAAGACCCATAATGTAATTAACGTTAAATTTGGAGAATGACAGGATGCAGGAAGAGCTCATATCACTGTGATCACAATTCAGCTTTATTTTATGTTCTAACACCATTAGTTTATGTGATGAAAGCTCATCTGCCCACCTGCAAGGGAGTGCATAGAGACAGCTGCAGATGTGGGGGGACCCGAGTTATGCCCTGCCTGGGTCTGGCAAGGCCCATCACAGTGTGATCAGCTGCACGCACAGGGATGAAACCCATGACTGCCATTCAACTGGAAAGGTTTTCTGGTGCAGCTTTCAAACTGTCTATGGATGTCTGGGACTTCTTATCAGATGCAAGAGAAGTGCATTTTGGTATCGTACAAGACTGATTATGAGATGTTTAGGGGAGGACCAAAAGGCAGGGAAAGGGAGGGATCTTGGTGGTTTGGGGGAACAGGCATGGGAAAACAGGAGGATAAAGGGACAGAAGGCTGCGTAAACAGGTTACTGATCAGTGTGCATCTGTGGCTGTGTCTTGCACCTGATCAGTGCAGTCTGCCCGGTCTTCTCATTAAACTCTATCTTTCTTTTCCTGGGTGAACTGTCCACTTCCTAGTAAATACAATGTGTTGTGCTCAGGATTATGACATGTGGTCACTATACGACAGAACAGTACTAATTAATTGCAAAACTCATGCTTCTTTGTATCGCAGAGAATAAAAAAAATATTAGTTCCACTTCCAGCCTCATAGGCCACAGATACTGCAACTATTCTGCACTTTATGTACAGATAAATGTTGTGTACATTCTCTTGAGCTGGGGTGATTAGGACAAAAGATGAACACACTTATCCTTTTTACTTCCTATAAAAAGTTTTCCATTCAAAACTTGACACACTACTTGCTTGAGAAAGGGAGACTTCTAAACAATTTGGGGAATGAAGATCTTGTCACATAAAGAAGTAGTTTTAAAATAAGGTAGTATAGTGGAAAAAACAATACTATCACTTTGGAAATAGTTTAATTGATGTTTATATTTTCTAGTCTGTTGTAAGGATGTCTTTGCAGATGTTTTTAGTAACATCAGGTCTCAGTGTGCACAAGATACTCCCTCTTCTTGGGTGTTTTTGGTTGCAAAATGTTTTCTTGGAGGACACTGGGAACACAAAGCACATACTGTGTTTCAGACTGGGGTGTTATAACTCAGGGATGCTGACTGCAACTTGAAGGTAATAAAAGTTAAGTGAAATAAAAAGTAACAAGAGTTTTCCTCTGGAGTTGCTCAGCTGCTAAACAGACTGCCTGTGATGGTTTTATACATCTCATGGTAAGTTGCAACGAAGAAAAGAACTTTGGAGCATTGGGTGGTAACAGTCATTTTTAGGGGACCAAAATTTAAAGAAACATAGCATCAAACAGTTTATTCAGCATAGTATCTTGTTACAGAATATTCAGGGTAATGCCCCAGGTACCTACAACTCAACTCTGGCAATTTTCTCACAGTCTGCTTATAATCTGTCTTCGCTTCCTGTTTTTCTCTAGAGCCCTGAAATGTGGGTGTTGGACTGGCAGCAGTTGAGAGTGCCTTGGTGACAGGTTGCCAGCGCATAGCTGGACCCTGGCTCATAGCCTCCATGGCTAGAATATGCAGAGGCTACTCACTACTGCTGTAAGCTAGCCTCAGGAAAAACAGGAAAAGGAGGAATTAATGGAGTTGGCAATTCATGGAAAGGGAAATCCATTGCAGCTTTGGAGCTGCAGCATCCTTTGACTTCCCAACTGTCTGCCACATGATCTGCTCCAGATGCTCTGACCCACAGGGATTTTCTTCTGTTTTCTAGATGAAGTTCACGCTCTCTTCCTCCCTGTCACTGGTGCTTTTCTCTTTTCCTGTCTTAGGAGATGGCCTGAGGAAAAACTTTTTTACAGTAAGGGTGACGGAACACTGGAACAGACTGCCTAGGAGGACTGTGGAGTCTCCTTCTCTAGAGATACAAGACCCGCCTGGATACGTTCCTGTGCGATCTCGTCTAGGTGATCCTGCTCTGACAGAGGCACTGGACTAGATGATCTTTGTAGGTCCCTTCCAACCCCTAACATTCTATGATTATATGATTCTATGATTCTAAGTCCAGCAGGCCCTTCCAGTTGGCCCCATTTCTCCTTCCCAGTTTGTCAGTATCCTCTGAATTGACTATGCCCTCTCATCCCCTTCCTAAATGGGAGCTGAGGCTGTCTGGTACTTCATGGGTATATTCTACTGTATATAACCAGTTTCCAGGTAGTGCCTACCTACCTTATGACTACAGCTTTGGCACAACACTTGCCATGCATGTGGTGACAACCAAGCAAATTCAGCTTTTAATTGTCCATGTTGTACTGCACATGGGTGCCTTGGGAACACCTCTGTGGCGTTGCTAAGACTGTCCTTTATCCCTGAGTGGGAGAGGACTCTGGGGCTATTCCACACCCAAAGAAGGGGGCATGCTACACTGTTGGTAGCTCTTCTGTGACAAACAAACTGAGACATCTGGCAGATCTAGCCACTTCCCTGACTAGGGAATGGTAACTGTTCTTCTCTTTACCTCCAATTTTTAATGACTCTTAGTCATTCAGCCTTTGCTAAATATGGGTCGGGTGTAGACAGAGTTCCTCCTTCAACAAACTTTGCGGTGTTTGGGAGTCTTTTCCCTCCCTGGCTGCCAGTAAGCAATTAGTGACAGATAGAAAGGTTCTCCTCCACCTCTGTTTTTTGTCTCACAAGATTTTCTGCTCTGATATTGTCACCATGAGCACACACTACCATCACACTCAGTAGCGTAAGAGCAGACTCGCTGTGCCTTATCATGGAGATGAACACTTACGCTCTTTTGCTAGGGTGGTCAACAATGGACAAAATGTGGAATCTGCTTTTGTTCTATACCAGTCTTAGTTCAATGAAACTTGCCTTTCCCTGATCTGTCCACAGACAACTCAAATACCCTCTTCATTCAGAGGCATTTATTCAGAATTAGGATCATCCTACTGTTTGCAACGTGGATACTAATTAATAGCTTCCAAGATGCATGCAGGTATGAAAGATCTCAGCTCAGTAACACTAACAGCTCAGCTTCTTTCTCTGAACTCTTTGCATGCAGTCTCTCTTCATTCCCTCTACTACTGCCAAAGGTCACAGCAGTTGGTAGAAACAGGATACCCTGGGAAACCATACAGTATTTTCATTTTCTGGCCTCTTTCTGTGTGCTGGAATGGGAGGAACTACAACTGCAGTGTCTTAAGGCACTGCCCTTGGTGACTTCTGTGCATGTCTCACAGCCTAGAAATAGCCTGGAAATCTACCCTGGGACAGTCAGGAGGGTAAGGAGCCTCATCCAAGCAAATGGTGAGTCCCAGTGAGTCCAACATAAAAAGCTTTAAAATCTAGCTGAGGCCTCTGGGGCTAACCTACCCAGGCTCAGCAACACAATTTTACAATACTTTCATTTCTCCCTGGCTGACTTCAGCAGTGGGGATCTGCTGGGTCACCCTAGCTTCTCTGGAATGGCTGCTAACTTTCCTGTATAGTGGCAGTTACATTGTCCCTCTATGTTTTACACAGCTTCAGCTGGGTTGAAAATACAGACAGGCACAGTTCTTAGGAACTGTCTAATTGCCCTTAGTCAGCTTTTTCAGGTGTGAAGTAACTCAAGCCGTATTCTCTAGCTCTTGCAGCCTGACCTCTTCTCATTTCCTAATGCCCTCCCTAAACACTTCTATGCAGAAACAGCTCTCAGCCCCTCTGGGATCCCTGCAGAAGGCTCCGTGCAACTGCCTGCTGGGGCCTGAGAAGTGAGGCAGTGCTCATAAAAGAGGCATCAAAAAAAGTCCTTGAACAGCAAACAGAGCAAGCAAATATGAAAAAAAAAAAATCAACCACAGCATGCAGACCTTTCCTCCAGCCTGGGCTGCCTCTTATCCTATACTGTACTCCCCTCCCAATGTGATTTTTTCTCGACAGCTATTCTGAAAGTCTCAAGCAAAAATTTGCTTAGGAGAGGTAGCTTTGCCTGGTCACGCTTTAAAAAGCAGCTGCCCATACCAAGCATACTCTATTTGTAACAATTCATCTTTGAGAAACATGCTCATGATTGATGTCTGCTGACAATCAGAGAATTAAAACTAGGGTTTTCCTTTTCCTTAACCAGCACTTACATTGGCAGGAAGAGGAAAGAATGCATCCACCTCAAAAGAAAACTACTTACCCTTGCCTGTGTGAAACTAAGCTACAGGACTGGAGACAGAAGAGGGCAGAGGTCTCAGGAAGATATTGCCATGTGGCATAGGGAAAAAGTACAGCTAGGGACACTACAGGGAATAATAGGCTGTGCTGGTTGTGCTGAGAGTCACAAGAAGCCTGGGAACAGCCTGGCTCTTGGCTTGAATTACTGAACAGCAGGACTGCACTTCAGAGACCACTTACCACTGCAATAAATCTTGCTTCTCACTGAGCATATGTGGAAGCTGAGACATCTGACAGTGAGGAGAGCTCCTGTAGGCAGAGTTTTGGCAGCACAGGCAGCCAGCAGTTTGTACAGAGCTACACGCTATTGCCAGTAATGCGACAGAAGCAATATTCTGTTCTGTGACTAAAGGGGCTGGGGTTGGCAGTGGGAATAAAGAGATTTAGATGAAGAATCTCTTTTTAAGCAAAGAGCAGAGAACAAAATTCAAAGTAAGTCCATAGGCTCACAGCTTCTGTACAATTCCCTCAGAACTTCTGCATCAGGCTGCTGGCAAAGAGAACATCTCCTTTAGGGTGAGGAGCAGGTCCTGCGAATACTCCAATTTTTACAGCTTCATTTGCTGCAGATAGCATGAGATGTCAGTGTCTTCTCACACCATATCTGCATCCAGCTGCTGCACTCAGCAGTGAGTCAGCACCAGATGCTTGCAGGCTAGGGAGTCTCAACTTCATCAACTGTAAATCCTTGCAGCTCCACTGGCAACAAGAGCTCCTCAGAGCACCAGCAGCTGGAAAACTTCCTCTGTAAATCTCTGGGTTTGAGCTGCCCAAGCAGCTCCACCTCAAGCTGGCCTTGCATAGGGGTTTTATTCTCCCTGGTTCCTGAGTCAATTTCCAGTCCTTCCAAAGTATAAAGGTGTTTCGTGGAAGTGGGAGCCATGGCACTTTATTTAGAAGGAGCATGCAGGGTTTTCTTCACCCCCAGTCTAAACAAAAGTCTAAATGAGTATAAAAGAGTATAAATGAGAGTCTGTGTCCTTGTGTGTGGAAAAGGTGGTACGGTTACAGCCTGCTTCTGTTCTGCAGGGAAGAAAATGCATTTGTAAAACCTGCACACACCTAGTTGGGAGACAGACTGAATATCCATTATAGCAGAAGTCTCTTTAAAGCCACTGGGTAACAATAGGGTGTCTATCAGTGCAGTGTTCAAACCTTATCCTGTGCTTGTCATTTTCCTTCCCATTTTCTTCGTATCTTCACCATCCCTCCCACAAAATTCTCCCTTCTTATGTAAAATGGGAGACATTTCATGAAGTTAGTATTAAGATTCCATCTCCTCGTACAGTGAACCATCCAAGGAATTTTTCTCTCTTTCCTCCATGACTTTCACAACAAGCAAATCCACTGATGATTCTATGATCACCTAACAACAACACTAATGCTGTAGCATTAGAGAATTATTTTGGTTGGAAGACATCTTTAAGATTATCATGTTCTATCATTAACTTAGCACTGCCAAGCCACCACTGAACCATGTCGTTCAGCACCACATCTATACTCTTTCTTTCTTGTTTTCTTTCACATTTTTTCTGTTCTTTCTCTTCTCGCATAATCTGCAGACAGCATTGTTCGGTGCTATCTGTCATGTGATATGAAAACCTGAAACAGACACTATTTTGTTATCATAATGACTTTGTAAGTACATGTGCCTCATGGTATCCAAAGCCAAAATGGGATCATGGAACAAGAGGGATTAACAAGAGTGACATAGTCCTCACATGCATGGCTAGAGCCAGGGAAGACAGAAGCAGCACTCAATCTTCTAACTGAAGAGAGTCTTCTAAAGTCCTTAGCAGCACCCAGTGCTCAAGATGTTGGCATACAGCAACAGGCACAAATAATTTCTATTCATCTTTGGTTTATGGCATGCCATATCCAAAGACATATCTCAAATGTTCTGAGGTGCCAGAAAGCAATGAAAAGCTCAGCAAACCAGTGCAAAAATGAATAGTGTTGCACTGGCAAACAAAATCGGGAAAACTCAAGCATTCCAAACACCTGCAGAAAATAGGATTTTACATGGCTACTTCCCAGAAATGTTCAGATATGCCGAGTTATTATTTTAACAGCCTTATACATAGCCTCTAAATCAGAACTATTTTTTCCTTCAGAATTCTATAAAATGAATATCTAAGAGAATTTCCTTGTTTTCCTTCATATCAGGATGGAGTCAGCAGGACTACTTCTAACATGACTCCATTGAAACGAAGGTATTTTGTCACTGATCTATATAGAGTTGGTGCTGTACCAAATTAGTGCTGTACCCTCAAAAGTGTAGCTTAATTCTGCTCTAGAAGACTGACAGTATAGGGTAGCCAGGAGCAACAACTTCCTGACCTTCTCTAGCTCTGTCCTCAAAGCATACAAGATGGCACCTTCACTCCATCACCTCCTAGGAAGCCATTTCTCCTGCATGATAAACTAGCAGAAGCTGATCACAGAATATTCATGTTTGGAAAGGACCTCTCAGATCACCAAGTCCAACCAAGCAAAAACAAATTAAAAAAAAGCAAAAAACCCCCACCCTGCCACTAGAGTATATCCTGGAGCACCACGTCTACACGTTTCTTAAACACCTCTAGGTGGGGGGAGGAGAGGGGAGGGGAGGCGAGTTCCCTTGCTGTGGATGCTGCTACCCACAGTAACTAATGCAGGTGTGAGTCCCGCTTCTGAGAAGCTGGCATGACTGCTACATGCATATCCAAAAACGCACCTCAGACAAACTTCCTTTGCAGCAGCGCTTTTTTTTGTTTGTTTTTTTTGATAGGTAGTGATAGGTCTAGGGGTAACAGATACAAGGTTGAGGAGGGTAGAATTAGGGTGGACATTAGGAAGAAGTTCTTCATCATGAGGGTGGTGAGGCGCTGGAACAGGTTGGCCAGAGATGTGATGGAAGCCCCACCCCCTGGAATTTTTTCAGGCCAGGCTGGATGGGGCTGTGAGCAACCTGATCCACCTGGAATACTGTGTCCAATTCTNCTCCTAGTGAAGCCTAGGTCAGAACCCCCCTGGATGACCCCTTCATGTCTAACCATGGTAGATGACAACTCCCATGATAAATCTGGGAAGGAAGACAGATATCAGACTTCACTGAGTCAGTCTAGGCTACCTATAATCCCCTGTTCAGGGCATGATCCCTTTATAAACTTTCATTCCTGAGGTTAGTGCAAGGAAGAATTACAAGAGCAAATATGGCAAGGCATTTCCAGATAAGCAANCTTTTACGAGCTTAGTAGCTTGGTAGAATATCACATTATGTATTGCAATAGACATACTCAGATCCTTTCTTTCTCCATCATCATTTCAGACTAAACATCAGAAATCAAGACTCATGCAATTATGGAGCATCAAAAACTCTGCAGCAGCTATTCTCAGCAGCTAGCTAGAGAGAGGCTATGGGACTTCCTTGTACAAAGTGTAAGGCAGTATCCCCAACAGCTGAGGAGCATGACTCATCTTTAATGAGAGAAATTTTTATCAGTGTGTTTGAAATGTGCCTGTTCTCCAACAAGCTGGCACTCCTCTGCACTTGCCCACCAACTACCTCTCCATTAAGAAAACTGAAAATAGAGATTTCCTCACTTGAAGGTGAGCAGTAATCAAAGTGCCAAAGAAAAAGGCAAGAGCAATGCAAATTCACCAACACACTTGCAGTTTCCACCACAAGTTTATTCTCATAATCCATACATCTATGCAATGAGGGCTACTGTGGATATCAGCTTTCTTAAATCTATAAAAAAAAAATCCCACTGCTTTTCTGTAGCATCCAATGAAGAGCAATGTTCATCAAGGCTCCTTCATTTTAATTGCAGATCTTAAATGTGGCAAGTTTTTAGAATGGGTGTGAGATTGCACCTTTAAATGTGAGCTGTGTCAAAGCTGTTATAAAACTGGTGCTATTATCCTCCTGATACATTCACTGGATTTGTGTTGGTGTGGCAGAGTGGGGTGAAAGACTCCTTTTTGTGGGGGTCCCAGACTCCATTGCCACATTTATAATTGCATGTCTCCCAGGCCAGCAATGCCAGGGGTCTGTTCTCCCTCTGGGTCAGAGATGCCTTTCTGACTCTGTCCCTGCCATAGGATGGATGCCTTATTTTCTGACACTGTTCTGGTTTCTAATGGTTAACTCCGTAATCACAGCCAAAGAAGTGGTACACATGGAGAAAGTGGTTATACAATTAAGGTTTTGTGCTGTTTTGGAAGAGGACTTGACCTTATTCCTGGCTGTGCCACATGCTTCCAGTGCTCCATAAGCAAGCAAGGATGTTCTTAGCCATGGCCATTAATCTCATTTCACTCATTTCTCTGACTGCTGGGGCTTGATCTTTCCGAAGCATTGTGTCTTCTAATGTGCTGCTGGCAGGGACTGACTGAGGAAGAGAGAAGTCCCACTCGAGCACCGAGTACATGAGGGAGAGGCTTTAGAAGATGGTAACACATTTACAAATGGTTACTCCTGGTTCAGCTTCTTTGGGGAAGGGCAGGAGCACCTACAGAGTTACAGAAGAGGACATACATAGGAGCTAAGTCAGTGGAATGGTGTATCCTCTTTTGGTCACCATCTCACTCTTGCCAACGGAGATTCCCAGCTGAGATCATCTGCTTTAGCCATCAGATAATTTGGTCACAGCCATATCAGGTACCTTGGCCACAGAAACCATTTTTAAAATCACATACAAACAAGTGACACAAACTGGTTTCTGTGATTCATGCTCTATGAAAAAGCAGTCCATGAACAGTTGTTTTTTTTTAAAATGATTATAGCTAGCCAACTACAGTATAATATGCAATGGGATACAAGTGTTCCACGTTTCTGTCACTTGTCACACATTGCTATGGCCTGTGTCACACACACTGGCAAAACTGGAAATGTTGAGAAATTTGGTTATGGTCTTAAAAGTGTGAATGCATAGCAGGCTGTCTTTTCATGAAAAGGAATTTTGAAAAAAAAACAACCAACCCAAACAGACAAAAACTAGAGAAAGGCGCTGCTCAGTAGGAACAAATAAGCAGAATGAATCAACTATATACGCACAGGTGTGGACAAATGACTCTAGGAAAGGACATCTGAATAGTCATGGATCAAAAATGATGGGAAACAACAGAGCCACAGAAAAGGCACATCTTGTGCTGTGCTGCATCACTCAGCCTACACTGCTCTTTGAGGCTGCTCTTTGAAGGAGGAGAATTTGGACAAACCAGGGAGAGTCCAGAGGACAGCAGTCATGGCCCTAAACATGACCATGAACATATGAACACATGGACATAAAAGAGTGAATACCTTTGAGATCAGAAATGCTTAAACAGGGCAACAGAATTTATATGCATTTACACTTCAGACCATTACTCTGGCTTTAGCAGTGCAACAATGCAATGGTATTGCTGCAGCAGACAATTGCAGGCTAAACTCTGATTTTGCCTGATATAGAGCTTCCCTACCCATGTCAGACACATGCCATTTGGATTTACCCTTTCACAGTTAAAATCCAAATGCAGATCAGAGCACGGTGAGGCCATCCCTCCAGTAGGCCACCCCTTCCCTTTACATTTTTGAGAATGGTTGTCAGACAGCCAACATGCTCCATGCTTCTTTTGGTAGAAGGATATTAATTATATGAGCCTTGAGTCAATTACCCTATTTAACCTTTAAACTCATACCTTAAGAGCATTAACACAAAGTTTTGTTTTTCAAGTATGCTTATAATGAAGGCATGGCTAAGCTTTTAGTAAAAATTACCTGCCTGCTTGGGGCACCTGATAAAACCATTTAGTTGGCTCAGATCTACATTACAGACTCAGCAGAGGAAGGGCTGTTGTATTTCGTGAAATGACCTTCTGTGCCACACTGGACACACAGCTCTTGAGATGGTAGAGGAATTAGTGAGGTGAGAAAAAGATTCTGATGCTATGTTTGGCAAAACGTTCTGTGTTTGTATGTGTGTGCATGTACATGTGTGTATGAGCACGTAAAATTTTGTGTGGCAATCAAGGGAAAGCAATATTCATAATTCATCAGCCTAGAGTCATTTGGAGGATGCTGGATGTTTACTGATAGCGATAGAATAGTCATGTTCTCTGGGAAAAGACTATTAGTGGAGCAATTCCAGAAATTGTCAAAAATTATCCTACATGTTTTGAAAACATTCTAGAGGTTTTTAGACATTTTTATCATCATCCAGATCCACCAATAACATGTATGGGCCTGTTTATGTTTTATTCATCAAACTGAATGCATCACAGAGCAAGGACAGTTATTTAAAGAAAAAACGAATGACAGTATATTGACTGTAACTAAAAAAAAAAAAAAAAAAAAAATAAAAAT
>VWZO01004176.1:0-18405 GCA_013396975.1 Bucco capensis
CCCAAACCATTCTATGATTCTATGATGATTTTATGTTACTGCCAGGACATGCCACTGCAGGGATGTGATACTGCAGGGACATCCTACTGCTGAGACATGCTACTTCGATGAGGGAGGGACACAGCAGATTTGCTGAGGTAACTGTGACCAGGCCCTGGCACTAGCTTTGGGTTGCCCTCGGGTCGACGCTGGGGCCGGGAAGGCTACCGAATTGTCGGTGGACGTTCCACCAGATCATACGCTCACTAAGAGCCCACTCCTGGACGGTTCCCATGCGTTCCCTGGCCCGCCCCTGCCCCGAGACCGGCGGAGGACCACAACTCCCACAATGCCCAGCGCCGCGCCTGGCCAATGCTATCTCTTCCCCGGGGCGGCAAGCTGGCAGGGCGGGTTTGGTCACTCCGGGCGCAGCGCTGTTCGGCTCAGCGGGATGGCCGCGGCCGTGACGGCTGTGGCGTTGGGCGGAGGCATCCTCTTGGCTGCCTGGCGCTGGCTGTGGGGAGCGGCCCGGGCCGCGGCCGAGGCCGGCGCCTCCATGCGGGGCAAGACGGTGATCATCACGGGTGCTAACAGCGGGCTGGGCCGAGCGGCGGCGGCCGAGCTGCTACGGATGCAGGCCCGCGTCATCATGGGCTGCCGTGACCGCGGGCGGGCGGAGCGGGCGGCTCGGGAGATCCGGGCTGAGGTGGGAGAGCCGGCGGAGGCTGAGGGCGGCGGGGAGCTCGTAGTCCGGGAACTGGACCTGGCCTCGCTCCGCTCCATCCGTGCCTTCTGCAACCGAGTCCTTCAGGTACGGCCGGGACGGCTGCGGGGCGCGGAGCTCGGCCTGCTGGGGCCCATAGGGCCTGCCAGGTTTTTCGGCTCCCGTAGGGGATACCTGCAGATACGGGGCAGCATTAGCTCCGCATTAGCAGTGCAGGTTAAGGATATGGGATTTCGCTGAGCGCACCGCAGGGTTTGGAAGGAGGGTATAAATAAATTGGTCCCGATTTTAAATCGGCATCCCAAAGCCTAAATTTCATGCTAGTTCACACTATTATAACAGTCCAAGCTATTAAGGTATCTTTCTGTTCTGAAAAGGAAACACGTTTCAGTATGATACAAATGATTTGCCGTCCTTTCCCTTTTTAAAACTCTACAGTAACCTGCCTTTGTTATTTTAAATTTGTATTACAGCTCAGCCTTGACTCCAAAAAATAGAAGTTCATGAGTGCACTGCACACAGCTCCAGCCATCCTTCTGCCACATACCCAGACTGTGCCTCCCCATCCCCCCTTTTTAAATTTCTTGACCAGTGCTAGCTGAGTTTAGTAGGTAAACATTTGAAAATATATATAGTTTCTGCAGAGAGCAGAAGTGGTCACCCTTGGAAGCATTGTTCCATCCCCATGAAAAGCATCAGCTGACACTCATCTCCATTACATGTAGCTACTCAAGCCATGAGACACACAAAGTGATGGGAAGTCAGGCTTAAGTTGTGCTGCTGCTCAAGCTGCTGCTCAAAGCTGCATTTGCTTGTTAAATACTTGAAAGATGCTCGGATGCTGTCGTTGGAGGGGGAATAACCAAGGGACTTCTTTGCATTAATTTTCAAATAACTTCTAAAATCTAAATGCCCGGAAGAAGTCAGGTTTTAAGTTTCTTAGTGGGCCTCTGTGTAGTTACATTCATAACATAGGGTTTCAATGATAAGGTCTGATACTGCTTCAGTGTTCCAGGAAAATATGCATATACAAAATGATATGCAGAATAAACACCAGAAAAGAAACAGCCTAAGTTTTCAAAGTTTTATCTTTTATCATGTGAAATATCCCCAAATGTAAATTTATTAGCCTCACTTTATTGGTAAATACAGTAACTGAGAAATCGGCAGAGAAAAAGTCATTTATGAAATAATCCCAAAAGCAGTTGAGTGACAAGGAATGTGCATTCAAATAGTACTTTCAGGAGCTGATCCACTCACATTCATGTTATCTTCTCCAACATGTGACTCCCGTTTTGGAACCACTTGTTCGGGGTTAGGTTTTTTGTCTATGTTATTTGAGATGAAGACCTGGGATGAGATGAAGACGTGGGATGAGAGAACAATACGCTCCTACATCTATCTCAATTTGTGTGATTTTTCCTTTCCAGAACTGCAAGGAACTACATCTTTCACTCCTTAGCCCCACTACAAAAAGTAAAAAACTTAGACATATTGGAGGGCTCCGTGGAAAAACAGAAATGAGCTCAGAAGCTACAAGGAATAGCATTGCCTGTCAAAACAGTTTTTTGTGCTCTCTATTGCATTTGGTCATAGCTGCCTGCTTGGCACTGATCACATTACTCTAGATAGTTAAATTAAAGACTCAAAAAAAATCACACAAGTTGAAGCCTTGCTTCTTGAAGTGTTAAGTCTTGCAAAATAAATCCTCCAGTCAGATGCTACAGAAAGTTTGTAAAGCAGGTATCACTTCAGTGATCAGGTCTACAGTCAATACTTCAGTCCTGTCGTTGTTTAGTGATCTTAAACATTATGTCCCTTTTGATGAAAAGGAGAAGTGAGTTTGACGTTCTTTAGATCAATGCCTCAGGGACCCAATTACGTGAAACATGGAGCAACATCAAGTTCCACGTAAATCAGGCTGAGGTTGAAGTACTTCGTTGGTTTGATCAGATAACAGCTTCACTAACTGAATGCCAAGTGCATTCAGTTGGGTTTTGCTTTCTTTCTATCTTTGCTGCTAATGGCAGTCAAATAAAAGGCAAATGTTACATAATGAATTTTCAGGTTCTCTATTTTTATCATCAAAATGACCTAAAATGATCTCAGCTTGCCTTACAGTCTGTGCATTGAATTTAAAGAATTTGCAGAAAATAAAACTCAAGCTGCTTTTTCTGTAAATAGTTTTGCTTCTTATTCATGCTAGCATAAATTTCCTTTGATACTTTCACAGTCTTTTGTCAAAGGTGGGTGAAAGTGCTGAATTCAGAGCTCATTTAGACAGCTTACTGTAATACAAGTTATTGTTTTGGGTAAGTTGGAGAGCTCTTAATTTTTCAGTAGAAGCTGAAGCATGAAGTGCATGATGCATTGTGCATATATTTAAATTGTCCATACTAGTCTCTTTGTTAATTTTGTTTCCTGATTCTATAGGATGTTATATAGCTCCTTGAGTCTTTGTTTTCTTCTGGCTTGAATCAGAACACTGGTCCATCAAAGAGCATGTGCTGAGCATGTCACAAAAATTTCAAGCTGCAGTCCTGTAGGTAGACATGTGTTCTTGAGTACACCTATTCGCCTCAAATTGTTGTATGAAGCCTGCTCAATTTAGAATTTAAGTAAAAAGTAGACCTGCTCCTGTGTACCTGCATCCTACTGGGGTCAAGTACTCCATTTAGTGATAGTTCAACTATGAGGTCTTTTTCAGAAAGGCTTTAAGAGAATATCAGAAAGTAACAATGCAGAGAATTTGTAGTAAAATTATTTCTAGTAAAGACTGATGACAAATACTAAGTATAATAGCATGTTTTATGTGACAACTGTAAAACTGAGTGGGTTTTTTTTCTTTCCCATTTAAAGGAAGAGCCAAGGCTGGATGTTCTGATAAATAATGCAGGGGTATTCCAGTGTCCATACATGAAGACAGAGGATGGTTTTGAGATGCAATTTGGTGTAAACCACTTGGGTCACTTCTTGCTCACCAACCTTCTTCTGGGCCTCCTCAAAAACTCTGCTCCAAGCAGGATTGTGGTAGTATCCTCAAAGCTTTACAAGTACGGAGAGATCAACTTTGAAGACTTGAACAGTGAAATAAGCTACAACAAAAGCTTTTGTTACAGTCGGAGTAAGCTGGCTAACATATTGTTTGCAAGGGAGCTAGCCCGTCGGTTAGAAGGGACAGGAGTCACCGTCAATTCACTTCATCCTGGGATTGTCAGAACAAATCTAGGCAGGTATGTGAATATTCCTTTGCTGGCAAAACCCATATTCAACTTGGTCTCATGGGCTTTCTTCAAAACACCTCTGGAAGGAGCCCAGACTTCTATTTATTTGGCCTCTTCTCCTGATGTTGAGGGCGTGTCAGGAAAATATTTTGGGGACTGCAAAGAGGAGGAACTCCTGCCCAAAGCCATGGATGATTTGGTTGCAAGAAAGTTGTGGGATATCAGTGAAGTGATGGTTGGCTTATTGAAATAAGTGCCAAGGGGTATCTACAAAATATAACGCAGATAACTATGCAACAAATATTTGCAACAGTGTAATTCTCACTATAATGCTGTGAGAATACAGATTACTTTGCTCAGTAAGTATTAAATAGAGGAGTGATTCATGCTGGAACTCTGTTTTGAGATGAAAGGCAGTTTTTATTTAATAGACACAGGCATTCAAAAAAAGTCCGAAATAGAGTTTGAGGGTGTGCATATAATTTCTGGTTAAATCTGCTTGGAAACTCATGTTTTACAAATAAAGATTAAACAAAACTGTGTTTTGTAATATGTATGCATATTTGTCATAGTCCACTACTTGTCGTCGGGCTGGACAATGCAGGGTACTGATGGTGAAACACTTCTGTAAAAAGGTTGTGAAAATAGATCCTAATAATAGGATTGTTGCCTTTTTTGTGCCATCATAGTGAAACATGGAATAAACAATTTTACTGATATCTTACACTGTAATTATTTAGGCCTCTGAGTGCTATTTGAGGACTTCTTGTCAACCCTGTGGTTAAGTGAACAAAACTGTTGAGCCACATCAGTTTGTCTGTGAAGCACAAAGTCAGCTCTATTGTGTGATGTTGCTGCTCTTTAATGAGTGTGTACACTTGGTTGTGCAATCTGTATTTTTATTTTCATGTGTGCTGAACTTGCTATTTCTTTATATGCAGATACCTTGGGTTTTGTTAAAAATGAAGCTGATGGATGTATTGCAGCCTTGATAGGGCTTTGCATATCATGAATTTTGTGCATACAAAATTCACAAGACCTTACCCAGATTAGTCTTAAGAGAATATGTTTTACACTGTGTGTTTGGCTTGACTGATGGCATGTTAACTCAGTAATGAGATTAGATAAGTCTGTCTAACACAGGTTACTGAATATTCTTGAATAAAAACCTTTTTAAAAAAGGCTTAACATTCTTTCTTTCACTGTGGAAGATCTATCAGAAACCAGGAGTGTTTACACAGTAGCCTTGTTTCAAAGCACATAATTTACCTGTGTCGGTTTAGGGAGCCTGTCATGCAGAGTTGGTAGAGATAAATGTGGAGCTGTACTGATTTCTTCTTTTTTTAATTCATGTAACTAATGACTTTGTATTGATATTTATCACTTCTTATTTTGCTCTACTGTAATGTTATAGCAATTAAGATATATAGAATAAATATGGATGAATTATTTAGAGTCATCTAAATAATATTCCTCAAGGGAAGGAGGACCAGTTAAAAAATCATGTATTGAGTAGATCCTTATTACCTACTTAAAAATACATACTAGTTCTGCAGTTCAGGTAGCAACCAATGAAAATTTATAGATTCTTTCTCTGATTGTTTACCCAGACTCTCATCATATTTTAACTTTTACACAGTAGAGTGAACCTGACCTAGCCTTACCCTTCACTAGCAAGACTGTGCTCTGGGTGAGTGACTTGGATAGGGGTGGAAGGTGGCATTCCAAAGCATCACAAAGCAAGCTATGAAATGGAGCAGATTTTTAAAATCATGTATCTTGTTGAACTTTGCACTGCTTACTGTAAGGCACGGTGTAGAGGTGGGTGTGATAGCTGAACACAGCACCCTTGACACAACCAGCTAAAGAATTAAAAGTTCGTTAGAATGAGNTGGTCAACATGTACTCTCAGTGTTGAATGAAGTTGTCCAAGTAATGTTGCATTTCACATTTTCATTCTAAATGCTTGCAAATAGCTGCACACAGCACCCTTGACACAATCAGCTAAAGAATTAAAAGTTCGTTAGAATGAGCATCTCTGTCTGGAGATACAGAGAAGCTGACCCAAACTTGGGTTTCTGTTTTCAATACTACTGTAGCAATACTAAAGGAACACAACTCTCTGGTTTTACTGCTGAAGCATGTGTGTACCTCTTGAAATGAAAGCCTTGAATGCCAAGGTGGAGAATGGAGAGGGTGACTAGTCTGAAAATACTGTAGTAAAGAACTGCACTGAAACTGACAGAGAAATACATATCTTTTCAGACTGAGTGACGGGGATGTGCACTTGCCTTCAAAACAACAAAGATGGATTTGTACTGAGATAAGAGATGCAGAATAAGAAGTACCAGTCATGTAGTATGGCTGCATAACATGTACTGTTTCATGCATCTACCAAGTGCTTGTTTTTTATTTTCTTTTGAAACAAAATAAGAGTGGGAGAAATAAGAGTCATTGTCAGAAAGGAATTATGTTCCTGCAGTCATAAATAAATTACGGCACTTGTTCCAGAGTAGGACAGTGATCACATGATACTCTTAAAGAAATATTAATTAATATTGCCTGAAAACAATTTGAAGGGATGGATTGTTAGGAACTTGCCAAAAGGTAAGTGTTTTTCCACTTCTGAAATAAATAAGATTTATTACTTTCAAGGTTGAATGTAATTTAGTCTCCATGGACAAGAAAGCTGTGACTGCTTTCTTGAGACTGTTGTTAACATTTGTTTGTGTGATGCCTTTGTTATTCTAATAGCATCTAGGAACTGGAGACCTAACAGGTCAACAGATCTTGCAAATTGTAAGCACAAAATCAAAGAACAGCCCTTATTTCAGCAAGCAGTAATGCTGGCTCTGTCTAGGTTAGAACGTAGCATTTTGGCTAAGGAAGTATCTCTACAGGATCTTAACAAGCTCAGATATATGTGTATGATTTGAGGACTTGTCTGCTGAATGTCTCCTCTTGGAGCTGATAAGAGGATGGTCTTGACATCAGCACCTTCACACTTAACTCAGTGTAACAGTGCCATCAGAAAGATGTGGCAAGTTCTGTATATTACTATTGTATAAACAATTTATATCAAAAGCATGCAGCCAAAACTGGGATGTATTCCAGATGCCTCCTTCCACCATCACCACCATACAAACACCACCACCCTCCAATTAAACTTATTTCCTGTGAGGAATTAAACTTCTTTAAAATAAGGATGAAAGAGGCAGACAGTGACCAGGGATAGCACATAAAGCCCATGGAAATGCAGCTTTCATCAGCAGGTACAGACACTGATCAAATTGCAGAAAAGTATGTTCCAGATAGGCAACGAAGCCACAGCTGAGGTTAGGATCTTGTTAGGAGGCAACACTTTCCAAAGCCTTCAGCTATCTTACATGAATTGTTAGAATTTGAGTGTTTGATTTTAGGTCCATCAGCAGTGTTGGGCCAGCACTCCATGCCTGTGCCCTGGGGATTTAAAAGCTGGCTGAGATGTGTACAGTCCCTTGTCCTTTTGCTTTTCACAGGGGCAGTGCCTCTGCCCTACCATAGAGGTACAGGACCATAGAAGGAGTTCACTGACTATTTGCAGGCTTCTCCCACTGGAGCATTTGACCAATCTCAGCAATGAGTGGAAACCAAGTGCCGTCATTTATCAGTGATCATGTTTTGTATGGCAACAGCATCGCAGACTAACTGTAGTCTAAAAAGTTTGTTTTAAAATGAGTGTATGAAAAGTGTGTGTGTGCAGATATAAGTGCATGTGCAATTTAATCCCTCATTTTAAAAGATGACAGGAAGAGCTGTCAATGATTTATTGAGGAGCTGAGGGGAGAGGAGAGTGTGTTGTTGTCATGAGAATGTCACTTGCTGTCTGTGCTGCTTTGGTATGGGATGAGACATTGGGTTTTGGGGCAGATCTTTGGGGCTTGAGCTCAGTGTAGGACACCCAGGTAGACATACCCGCTGTCTGCTTTTGCAGCTGGAGAACACACAGGCATGGACAAGGGAAATAAATGTCCCTGTGGAATGGTTGAGCAAACCAGGCTTCAAGTGTCTTAAGGAGAACATTGTTTTAACTGCTTCAGCATAATTTATCCGTCTTTGGCTATGACTTTTTCAAGAATGCACCCATAACCAACTTCCCTCATGGACAGACCAAGAGTTTAAGGAAGAAAGAATTTTTTTTTAAATTTATTTCTTTCTTTTGAATCTCAGTTATAAGCCAGACTCTGCACACATGTAGCGATTAGAACTGAGGTTTCTGCAAGTGAACTAAATTGCAGTTGCATGTATTTATTTTATATGCCACATCTGTTTAAGTTAAGGGAAACATACACATTTAAAAAAAATACACTGAACCTGTCACCAATTTACCTTCCTTACCTTGCCACAAATGCCGACCTCTACCCTAAGAAAAGGGACAACGCTGCGCTTTCAGTTACTCCAGTCAATGCAGCAGGCAAGCTTATAAACCCAGCAGGGGTTCTGCAGTAAAAATTCTCCATCTTAATGAGATAAATGATCAGATTTTCCATGATGCAGTAAAACCAGAAGTATTTAAACTCCCCTCTCTTTCTTCAGCATTTGGAAGGTTTGTCTAAGCTTCCTACTAAGTGAATGCTGTGTAGGCTTCAAAGCCTGAGCCCTGTGAATGTGTGGTGTGATTACACTTTTGCTGAAAAATGTGGATAATTCCCACTTCAAGCACACTTAATTTCTTTCCACCTGAGGCTATAAAGAAAATAAACAACTTGCAAGAGTCATACAAATAGTTATAAAATGGGAGGCCTGTTCCGTTTTTCACATAAGTTTTTCCAAACTAATCACTTAGAGAGTAATTGACTTACAAAACGATCCAGGAGGCCTCTGCAGTTGAATTATTATTTTTGATCTATCCCAGAATTGAGTTGCTATTTCTCATAACAGAAAATGACAACCTCCCTCTAGACTTTTTACTTACTGCTTTAGCTACCACTAGCAGCCTCACACCTGTTGTAACTGGATTCAGATCAGAGAAATTAATTTTAATATTTAATTAATTCCAAAAGTCCTATGTAACATGGAGAAAGGAGTGTTTTCCTAGTTGCTTTTGGGGGAAAGGTTGGCACACTGACCACCTACCAAGGTTGATAGCCCTTTCTATATTGAAGAGTGATCATTTCAGGTAATGTGAAAGAGAGTTATTCTGGCTAGGGAGGCAATCAATTGCATATTTGCCATGAAAGATTCATGAGCATGCCACATATTTGAAATCTGTAAAATTTGTTTTAGCAAGGTACTGAGAATTTCTTGCTGTCTGTTTCATGGCCAAAGCAAGCAGTCTGAAATTGTGGCCCCACTAAAGCACTGAGGGTCAAACACCTAACTGTTTTGCTGATCTTGATCTCCTAGCTTTAGGGTTGGGTAGTCGGACTCTTAGAGCCAGTTGGATGATGATTCTTTCAAGCTCAGTGAATAAGGCTTTATGCACTTCTGTATATGTATGACATTTAAAAACAATACTTCACAAATTATAGGGATGAGATGGTGGTGATGGTAGTGGTGTTATATATATATTAATTATCCTACAACATTCTTCAGAAATGTATGTGTTTTTTCCTCATAGAAATGTCAACCCATCTCTGCAGTTGTTGGGATGTTTGTCAGT
This sequence comes from Bucco capensis, assembly GCA_013396975.1. NCBI lineage: Eukaryota > Metazoa > Chordata > Aves > Piciformes > Bucconidae > Bucco > Bucco capensis. The sequence continues at coordinate 9,569 of VWZO01004176.1, forward strand.
TCACCACCTGGACTGCAGCTTGGTGATGAGTGATGTTAATTCAGTTTATCTAGGTCCTGTGCAACCTCCTCCAACAGTAAGTCAGTGTCCAGCATCCTCCTAAGTCACTGCATGACCATCCACTCTCCAAATCCCAGCTGCCCTTGAGACAACCAATGTCAAGGTCACACAGAATCACAGAATGTTAGAGGTTGGAAGGGACCTCTAGAGATCATCTAATCCAACCGCCCTGCAGGAGCAGGATAACCTAGAGCAGGTTGCACAGGATAGTGTCCAGTTGGATTTTGAGTATCTCCAGAGATGGAGATGCTTCTAGAAAGGAGTCATGCATAGGATCTGCAGAAAGAGAAGTGACACACCTGGAGGTCCAGAACCTACATGCACTGCAACAAGTAGGCTTAATGTCATTTTATATACTCATTCACTGACAGGTACACCTTCTCTGGTATATATGGATAGGTATTTTAGACTTCAGCTTGCCCCATAGGCCTGTTCACAGGCAATAGAGATGTTTCCCATGGATAAAACACAGCAGACTGAAAAGTACTTCAGTACAACCCATTGCTATTCTGAAAGGATGAGATCCTACAGGTCCAACCTCATAATTTCTCATTTTATGTAGTAGCCAGATGATATTACGAACTAATTTTATCAGAAACACAGCTAAGACTGCAATCCTGGGACAGTAGAACAAAATAAGCTATTTTCTGTAGGTGCAAGAGAGGTAACCTGGAAACTCAAAAAGAATAATTAAAAGGTTTGATGAGAGTTAATTTTGTTTCTGAAGATTTTTTTAATTTAATTCTAGTTACTTACCATATCTTTTAAAAAGAGAGTTAAAACTGCAGACAATATGAAAACATCCATGTTTCAACAGAGTGGCACTGTTCTTTACTGTGGAAAACCCATAAAATGAGAGGAAATGGCTTAATGTGGTAGGTGTTCATTTTTAAGGGTTATGTTGAGAGAAGTTGATGAGTGAAAATATTATATTTCATTTTTGTCTTTTGTTCAGTAAATAGCATGGAATTTTGATGCTGCCTAGAGGGACAGCTTTGTACTATGGTGGTCTAAACTGGGATTTTTCATTAATGTAACCCATCAGAGTAGGTGGGGGTTTTTTTCTGCTTTTTTGTGTTGGACTTTTTTTTTTTTTAGAAAAAAGCTGTAGTCAAAGACAAGGCTAAGAAAAAAAAAAATCACCACAAAGTTTATCTTTTACTCATCTGGAAGAGTTTATTTTAAACACGGAACATTGTTTGCTGCTGTGGAAATGAAAGTGAGAGAGTTGCAGCTTTCTTCCGATGCCATCTGGCAGATGGTTTACTTGCGTATGGTATTCACTAATCCAAATAACCCTGTGTGTGTGGTAGCATTGTCTCTTTACTGATTATGCAGCTGAGTTGGCTGAACCTTAGCTGGCTCACACAAGGCTATCAACAGCACTGTAGAGTAGACTGTTTAAAATTAGAACAGTATTAAGGAAAGACATATGCCAAATTCATCATATCTTTACCTTAAGCAGTTTTCTTATCCAGACTGAGTGTGATGTTTCCTTTTCATTCTTTTCATGGTTTTCTTCACATCAGTTCTACTCAGGTTTTAGCCTACTGAATTCAACACTTACATGTAGCCTCAAAGCTAAGATGGGACCAGAGCATTGAGCATGTATCCCTAGACTGATGTCCTTGCCCAGATGATAACTGTGTTTGCTCCTGTAAAGTCTCTTCCCAACCTTATGAAACCTGTATTCCTGCTGGGAAGTAAGGCTGCTTCAGCAGGACAGCAACATACTGTAACCAGTAGCTTTGTGGTTAAGCTACTCTCTTAGTTCCTAACCTGAGCCAAATTTCTCTCCAGATCAGGCTATTCCCATTTATCAGGCAAAATATCTAGCTGCTTCATTATTATATTAATGTTAGGCTGCCTCCTCTTGCCAAAATATGAAAGAAAGAGACTTGAGTTATTGTTTCAGGAAGCAAAATAATTAGATGATTATGCCTTGATGAGCAGATCCCAAACTATGAATAGATGGAGGTATTCATTTATATCCTTGTAGTAAATTCTAGGAAGGGGCTGATATTCTGATGCTCTTCAATGCTCAAGACAATGTAATGCCTCCCTTCTCAGTGCATGGGGTTTTTGAGTGATTTTTTTTTTTTGAATGCTTACCTCTGTGCCTAATAGGTCTCTTATTTTGGCTACAGATTCCACTCTGAGGTCTAAATATCTCATCGTCGTCATTGTCGTCATGGCTAGGCTTTGCGAACNTGGGCAATGAGTTTAATGCTCCCTCTGTTGTCGGCACAGTTATCACACCAGGGGCCACAGGAGACCCCAAGTGATTTTCAGACTGTGCCTAGGTCTAAATATCTAGAATTTAAGTATTAACTGTGCCTTACTTGTAGTCCATTCTGCCTTTTAATTGGGTCTGGCCTTGATTGGACACTTCAAAAAGTTAACACATTACAATTTACAATTGTCCTTTTTGGAAGATGACTTTTTGATTTTAAGGACAATTCAACAGTTTTGAAAGTGCTAATTTTTGTCAGAGTTAGATCAACATAATTCATATGTGAAACTAAAATATCTAGTGTGAAGATACTTTTGTAGCAGAGAAATGGAAAGAATTGAGAGATCAGCTTTCTTCCTGTAGAGCAGGTGACACTGAATTCACTGGAAGCTTCTGTATTGCTAAGCATTTAATGCCAGCACTTGTGTCCTTAATTATAGGCTGAATGGGATAGCAGGGCAATGTTCATGTTGCCATATTCTGTTCTCCCTCAGAAAAGACATGTGTACATCCAATTGCCTGCTAGGATTGTCCTTGGCCCATACTGAGTCCTGAATGATGAAAAGAGTTGTTTTGCAAAGCATTAGCTGTCCAGAGCCAAAACTGCCGAGAAGTGCCCTAAGTATTAAACAGCATAGATGATGGCATTTCAGTGACTGGGCTGGTGCCTTGTCACTCCTTAACTGAGTGGAATAAGCACAGCCAAAAGAATGACCATTTCCTCCCTCAAACATTAGCAGAATAGTTCATAGAATCATAGAATCATAGAACGGTGTGGGTTGGAAGGGACCTCTGGAGGTCATCTAGTCCGACCCCCCTGCAGTGGGCAGGGACATCCCCAACTAGATCAGGTTGCCCAGAGCCCTGGCAAGCCTCGCCTGGAATGCCTCCAGGGATGGGTCCTCAACCACCTCCCTGGGCAACCTGTTCCAGTGTTCCACCACCCTTGTGGTGAGGAACTTCTTCCTAATGTCCAATTTAAATCTACTCCTCTCCAGTTTAAAACCATTGCCCCCTGTCCTTTCATTCCAGGCCTTTGCAAACAGGCCCTCTCCAGTTGTGATTTTTCAATTTATTTCTATGATATTCAAGAGACCATTCTGGAAAACTGAAGCATATTTTCTCTAACTAATTTTACAGTGTTAAAATTCCACTGACTTTGCTGCAATATCTATTGAGTGACCTTGTACACTCATGGAGAATCAGTATTGTTATTAATATCCCCGTGTCATCATGCTTTATTCATTTTCAGTTTTATAACTATAGTCTGATTTCTTGGAATTGTGTCTGCTAACATAGCACTGGACTATGGAAATCTTATTTCATGAAAATGTGTTATTCTTGGACTAGAATTCACAGTTACATTGTTGTACTTTATAGATTCATAGATTTTTTTAAAGCCAGGAAAGGTCCTTAGATTATTTAGTCTGACTTCATGAACGACACAAGCCATTTAATTTAATCCAGTAAGCCTTGTGTCAAGTCCGGCAATTTGTGTTTGGCTAAGGCTTATCTTCCAGAAAGACATCCAGTCTAGATCTGAAGCCATCAGTAGTTGGAGAATCCATCACTTTCTTAGTCAGTGCAGTCCAATGGTTATCACCCTCACTCTTAAAAATGTGTGTTTTGATTCTTGCCTGAATTTGTCTGGCTTTCACTTCCAGCTATCACCTCTCATTATGCCTTTTTTTGTGAGATGAGAGTGCTGCTGTTACTGCTCAGTATTTTCTCCCTGTGGTGATACTTACACATTGTAATCACTGAAATCATTGCTAGATGTTTTTATTAAACTCAACAGAATGAACCCCTTTAATCTCTTACTGCAAGGCCCTTTTCCAAGGTTTCCAATAATTTCTATGGCTCTCCTCCACATTCTCTCCAATTTTTTACCTCTTCTGTGAAATCAAGAAATGAGAACTGGATGTAATACTCCAGCATGTGTCCATTTACAGGTGATCCTAGTACTTCTCAATGCTTTGCCTCTATTGCTCTAAGGCAATCCCTAATTTAAATGCGCTTGGGGCTACTCCTTGTCACTGAGGCCAGCTGGAATATCACAGTTTGCATCTGTACTCTTGAATTCTCTTTATCTTCAGCATCAGGTTGTCTGCATCCAAACTGCTTTTGGGGAATGATTCTTGGCAATTCTTGACACATCTGTGTTTGGGAATTATCTGGGAAAATACTGGCAGAGGTTGAAATCATGCCAGGGACAAAAATAACCATCCTGTGGTACAGATGTTCAAGTATTAATGCCTGGGAACATTTTCTGGCATTTTTTTTTCAGTAATGTAGTCTAAGTGTTCCTAGTTATTCTCAAAGTATCACTGATATTTTTAGCTTCCATGAAAGTATTAATAAAGGTCATGTGACTCTTATTTGCTTTAAGAACCTAAGAGTCACATATGTGGGCTCAGCTGGTCACCTCAATTAGGTGGATAGATTGTCAAGTTAGAGATAAGCATCTCCAGATTGCCATTCACCCCATTTGTCTTAGATGCCTATTTTTGAACAGATTTTCTCTCTCGTAGGATTTGCCTCTCCCCACCTTACCACTGATGATAAAGTGTACTTAGATGATTAAGAGTCCAAGTTTAACTTTCCACAATGAGACTTAGGTGAAATGTGCAATGACTCCTACTCCTCTAGGGATGACTCCTGTCTGTGGCACCTATGCATCTAAATCACAGAAGTATTTTTCTCTAAAAGTATTGCCCATAGATATGATATATTTGAATTGATATGATAATCAGACTTTAAATTAATTCTTTCTGACTTTTACTGTAGGAATTGAATGAGAACCTCCAATCCTGAATTTTTAAAATTCAAACACTATTTCTGACTTTCCTTTTTATGTGTTTCCTATGATACAGCAGCATAATAAATAATCAACAGATCCTACATTTGCTGGTCTCAACACTAACTTACACCTTCAGGATGTAAATGTTTTGCTGCTTGAGACCCTTTGCACTCACCTCCTTCCTCACAGAAGAGTTATGAGTAGTATTGAGTGAGGAGGATACTCTGTGCCCTTATCCTTAAACCTCAGATAGGATGAGTGTGTTAATTATTTTATCTTCCAATCTAAACAAAATAAAAGCACTTGAAATCAGCAGGATTTCACAAATTTAGTGGTGACAATTCCCAACCTCACTGCTCCCACAATAGATTGGAAAGACCCACTTGTCCTGGTGTATGGAATGGAAAAACCTGCTACATCTCTTTTCTTACTTATGGGAGGTTAAGTTCAGATACAGCAAAACATTTTTAGTATAAACCTAACTCCAGCAAGTTGTGAATCCTTAAATGTTTCTGTGTGTTCCTATTGTGCATCTTAGAATTTATAGCTACAATTAATGATATGAAATCACAATGCCTACATCCAGCCTAGAGAGGGCTAAGTCTGCACTATTTGGTCTTGAGACCAAGACTGACTTTTTTATACAACACTGCAGATATGCCTTTTGAAATACAGCTTGCATTGATGTCTTGTCAAATGGAGTCGTAGACAACATAAAGGGCTTTCATTCATCCATGTGTCTGGTTAGGTGAGAACTATGGGTGGTTCTTGCAACTGTTCTTCAGCTTCTCCAAGACCCTGTGGAGCAAGGAGCACTAAGCACAGCATATTCAAGTTGTGAATATGAGACTTTCATATTCAGAGACTGTCACCAGTTTCAGCTATAGACTGGGCTGTGAATTGTGGTAGTTTTGGACTGAATTCTTGCCCTGTTCCCTTACTACAGGACAGTAACTCGTCAGGAAGAGTGGAAGGGATGGCAGGTATAATAACTGTTTCTGTCATCTGAGGTAAATCTAGTGGAAATATGAATAGGAGCCTTGAGTTTCTTCTCACTTATAAACCAGCTTTAATATCAGCTTGTGTGAACATAGAAAATTGCTGTTCTTATCTCAAAAAAGCACCGGTGTTCAGGAATAATTTGAAATAGTATCTGATTTGGCATGAGCTAGAGCAAAGCCTGTTGCAGAGATACAGTGGGGATTAATTTTTACTTTCATTAGGCTTTATTATCATCACCTTCAGTGACACATACAGTGTTTCTTTCATCACTGTGTAAGGGGAGTTAACACTACAAGAGCAGCCCAGTGTTTCTCAGCACCTGCCCATCTGGCAAGCCTTTGTTCCCTAAAGTTTATTCTGCCACTGTAGATACTAGATTGACACTTCTGCAGCTGATCAAAGTGATGAGAAGGACTTCCTGGGCAAATATATCACCCTTGGTCTACTTTGGCTCTACAGAACCCTGGCAATGAAAGGCTTCTGGACAGACTGGTCTAGCAAAAATGAATGAGCATGCAGACATTTATGATGCTGCTCTGTTGTTTTTAATGCACTGAACATTCAGCATTTCTTTTTCCCTTTATAGTGGAAGGCCATTTAGATTTTTCTTTGAAGACTAATTTAGGAATGTTGGCAAAGGCCAGTTAGTGTAACATGTGCAATTTATTACATTAACAATGTCTGATGAAACAACAAATATGAATAATCTTGCCGAGTACAGAGAAAACAAATGCACTCTTTTTGTGCTGTAGTTTGATCTGATCTTGGTAGACTACAGATAATATATTTTGAAACAAAATATGCATGGCAAACTGTTTTCATAAGACTCTAATAAAAGTCTTTCTCTTTCTCATTTTCAATTTTTTCCTTTCTCTCAATCTTCTCTTTGTTTTGTTCAAATAAAAAAGAATAGAAAACATGTATTTTACCATCTGTAAAAAACTAAATTCTCCTCAGCTGCTGCTAAAATGCTGGAACTCCATCCCAGTAGGTTCCTGTTCACCCTATGTCCAATAAATAATATAGCATTGAAAACAGTCCAAAATCCAGTGTTATTCACAGAGATATTAATAAACTCTGTGCTTGCTTTATTTTTTTGTTTTTGGTAGGGAAACTGAGCAGCTAAGCAAGTTGGAGCTTCATTGCCTGAAGATGATTGAAATAGCATAAAGTAGGGCACAGTTAATAGTTAGTCAGTTAATATAGTGAGAAATCAAATTACATCGTTGATTTAGTAATTTATTTGCTGTTATATTGATTTGATCTCTGCCAAAAGAGAGCTAAGTGCTTGGTCATAGCTTTGTTGAATGCATTGTGAGGGCTTGTGTAGAATGACTGGGAGAAAACAGTAATGGGCAAATGGCTTAGAAAAAGGCTAGATATTTGTGACTGTAAAATTCAGACTTCTTTTTGTTCCTCAACTCCTACAAATTATACCAGGCTTGCTCCAAGGGTTTGAGTGCCCATGTGGTGTACCCTTAGAGCATCGTAGATTCACTTCCATCAGCCTTAGAGAAATACTGTCTCAAGTTTCAGTGTTTCTTCTTAAAACTTGCCACTTCTCACTGGGGGACATTCAGAAGTGTCAGTCCCCCACCGTTTTTTTTTCCTAATTCTATTAGTAGAGTCTTTTTAAAAAACCCTCCTTCCTGATGGCTAACTACCAACAGAGTAGTTAGAGCCATTGCACTGAAGGAAGTAAAAAATGAACCCATGCATAAATGAAAGGCATTAACCATCAAATTAACTTCCTCAGCAGTGGGGAATACAGTACTTCATTAAAGTTCCACTCCTATTGTCAATTTGCATCTAATTTACAATTTTAGTCTTGGAAAGTTTATCCCTGTTTTTTGTTAGCTAGATTAACTTTAAGCACAGTACTTAAATTATGTCTTTTGGATCTTTCAGCAAGTCAAAGTGGCTGCCAGTTCTCTAAAAATGATCAAACTGACTGTTTCTTATGAAACATACTGTTTGTTTGAAATTTGCGCTAGGGCATGGCCATGTGTTTGTACATATGCTTCAAGGATGGATCTGCTCTCTGTTCATAAATTACAAAATCACTTTTCATTACTTCCTATGAATTCATCCTGAGTTTCATATTAGTTCAGGATCCAGTGAGATTTCAAGGAATAAACAAAATAATTTTGTATCTATTTGCCATGGCTGCTGAACTCTTTGATAATGGTAATGAATCTCTGAAGGTAATCAACAGAAAACCCCACCTTGTGGAGTTATTTGCAGAGGTTTTGCCAAACTCATTGCATAAAATGTGTTTTTATTTTTCTACACTTTTTTCACTGGTAAGTAATTTGGTTCTTATTTTGCCTAGAAAATTTAATAAATGGATTGGAAGGCAATGAAATGAGGACTTGAGGAATAACAGGAGGCTGGGATGTTATCAAAGTAAATGATGTTAATCAAACTGCTTAAAATGGACTCATCGGTGAACAGAGCATATTGCCTCTCGTCTTCTGATAGCTAGTTATAGGGTGGGGCCTCTTGGGCACGTGTCACTTCTTCCTCTGGTGATATCCCAAAATCTTTGCCCTCTGGCCAGTTCATGATTATTTCCAAGATTCCTGGGTGGCTGGGGTTCCCTATCAGAGCCCATTGTGTTATCAACACAATCCACTTACTCCAGGTGGCATCAGTTGCATGGTGTGTAGAAGAGATCTTTCCTTTGAACATCCAGCCCAGCACTGGCAGCTGGGCTGCCAGAAGGAGCTGTGCTTCAGTACC
>VWZO01004178.1:0-13311 GCA_013396975.1 Bucco capensis
GTTTGGGGTCACCTGCCTTGCCTGTTCCTTTGCCATAGGTGCAGGCTCTTACCCTGCACCCCCCTGACTTCTTAGTAGAGTCACAGAGAGTTTACATTCCAATCCTTAGTTGTAACCCAAACATTTTAGGCTTAAGCTATTAGAAGCTGTTAATGTTTTTGAAAACATACTGCCAGCTTTCAGAGAAATACAGACACTTTTAAAGGAACCTTGGCTAGAAGCAATACCATCTTAGCAGAATTAATTCTGCTGCAGCCCGAACCAGGACAGGGTATCTTGAGCAGAGAAGAAATTTTTGCTAACATGCCGTGCAATCTGAAATCTTTGGGTTGCTTTTTTATTTTACAAGATGTGTAGACTTCCCTTTAAAGTCATACACATAGCTTGGAAATGTGGCTTTATTCATTTATTCTATATGAAGAATTACAAAAGGAGTGTATGGAGAGGCAGACAAGAACAATTTAAACTTCCTAAAAAGCAGCTGCTGAAGGACCTGAGTCAGAGTCACCTACAGTATGACTTAACTTCTTGAGCAAGTTGCTTTGCTAAATTTGTTTAGTTTGCGCTAAATTGTGTGATTTTTAGTTAAAAGAAGACATTTTTAGTAACTGTTTTCAGGGATTCCATAGAAAAAAACTAGCGCATAACTATATATTTTCTTTTAGGCTATTTACCATTCCTTTTATTTTAGCAGCACATGTGTCTGTTCTTGCCCCACTGCCATGTGTTAGGCATGCTATTTAGCTAGCTTCTGCATCTTTTTTTCCTCATAAGAGCAAGAAAAAAAAAATCCATCTTGGACTACTGAAAATTCAGATTTCCAGGAAGTTAAAAAAAGGGGATTGCATTCAACTATGATGTATTTAAATCCATGAGTTTACTCTGTGGTTTAAGGAAATCTGAAGCAGCATCTGCATTAGAAAGTTGTACAACCAGAGGTTACTCCTCACTACCAGTACTGTGCATACACTGTCAGCTCCAGTGTAGAGGTGTCAGATCTATAGTTGATTTGATAAATTAGATTGGGACAAAAAAAGTTCCAGACCACACAGTGACCAACGAGCATAAGTTTGTGGAAAGCAAAGGGACCATGCAATCCCATGATCCAGTGTAGTAGTAAGGAATGAATAATTTTGAAAAATGCAGGAAACAGTGGTTTGAAGTGCTGGGTTTTAAGAAGATAAGTCAATTAAACACATGCTCCAAATCTTCTCTCCTCTTCTGGAAGTATGTACCCCAGCCTCTAGTTTTATCAGAACAAAAATTTGCTTTTTCCCTGGCTTATGACACTGAAGATTTTATATCCTGCAATAATTAATAACTTCAGCAAACTCCTATCTCTAATATGCTGCGATGTAGCAAATCACAGATAAGTCTGTTTTCTTCCTTATTTTACACAGATCAATAGAAATAGTCAAGTTTGAGTCTAATTCTAGCTTTAAAGAAGTTATTCTTATGTAGCTATTACTTTTTCTGTTCTTTGAAACAATGCATGTATTCTGCTGAGGCCAAATACTGAGCTCTGGAGTCGAGGAGGTCTAAGTGTTCAAAGGTGAGAGTTCAGAGTCCTTCAGAATTTACTCTAAGTCTGTTATTGAATGGAGATACCTTACACCAAATAGGAGTGCCTTTTAACAGTATTATTCATTTTGAGTGCTTTTTCCTCTTAGGGCTTTAACCACTAGCCCAACAGAGGCAGGACTGCCCTAGCATCAGGCTTCCAGCCCAGTGAGTAGTGAGGCTGAGAGTGTATTCCTGAGATATGCACATGCACACATGCATTTTGTGTACATACACATATATACATATTCCCCGTCCTTAAGATTTCTTACATGAATTTATCTGTAGAAATGGCATAACACATCAGTGCATCCGGGTGGCTTTGTATCTGAGTGACTTCCCTGCCCAGAAATGGCTGCTGTTGTAGTTTTGGGGTTTTTTGTTTGTTTGGGTATGTTTTGTTGGAATGTTTGTTTTTAATCAAGAGCTGAATGCTCTGATAACAGGAAATTGGAGGTGAAGAAGCAGTAGAACATGTTTATTTGTTTTAAGAGAAGCAAAGGGCATCTTTTTTTACAGAAGTGCTTTGTGATTTTTGTTTTTATAAGTGCACACTGACCTCAAATTGATTATGTGCATCATGTCACAGATGGTAAGGATACAAAAAGTGACCTAATAAATAATTGGTGGTATAGAACAAAAATAAGTCTTGGTCAATAGCTTATGGAGTTTGATGTGCTTATATTGATAAACTAATTAAACAAATCTGCCTGTGTTCCTCAAGCTTAATGTGCCCCTGTTATGATGAGTTTTATAGAGAGGAGCATTTTAACATTGAAAGAAGGTAAATGGTAAAAGAACAGTACAGTCACGAAGCTCTAAGTGCTTCCATTTCTAGTCACAGAGTGGTTTCAAGGAAAGGAGGCTTTCTTTGCACACCTGCAGTCATTCAGTGTATAGGCCTCTTGTGGTCAATGTTGATTGCTGCTTGTTTATAGCTGAACAACAAGTAATTTAGTATGGTGTAACCTTCTGTGATTTAATATTATGCTTTTTACCAGAATTGGCACAAAGATACATCTTCTGATAGTGACAGTAATTATAGCACAGCTGTAGTTGAGAGTCTTTCAGAATTTTCTATTATAAACCCCAATAGTCAGTTTACAACTCAAATGTAAAAAAATGTTTTCACTGCTTCCTGGGCATACGGTGGCTATCAGGTGGTAAAGTGAACTAAATTGAATACCCTCCTCCCCCAAAATCATGCTGAGGTTTTCTTAATCTTTGAAGTATGCTTATATTGACTACATCTTTTGAATGCTTGTAGTTGGGTAAAAGTCAATCTAGTAGCGTTTACTTTTGTCCAAGATATAGTTAGAAGTACTCTTCTAATCAGATTTAAATAGTGTAAGTTACCACACTTCAGCTGGACATTATATTCTCTTTCATATGTATTAAAGTAATTTATTTCCAGTTTCAGGGTAAAGTAAAATGAACTTGTTGGTATTTTTGGGTATTGCAGTTTAACTTATTTTCCATAAGGAAAAAAACCCATGAGGAGTGCTCAGTTGGTAAATTGCAACATGTCAACTTCTTAGATTATTCAAGCCTTTATTTACTAGTTGATAATATAAAAGCAGTACTTTGCATTATCTGACAGTATCATTAAGTAATATTGTGGCACCCCAGGGAGTTTCTAGTAAAAGAATTACGCTAAATCGTAAGACATTACAGAAGCATGTGAATACTCCAGTGATTAATTAACTCATCCTTCAAAGAAGAAAATGTTTATGAAAATATACAATCTGGGAATTAATTTTAAAGAATTCTCAAACTTTCTGTTAATTGTGTTTTTCTTTTCAGATAAAAAAGCTTGTATATGTTTATCTGATGCGTTATGCAGAGGAGCAGCAAGATCTGGCATTATTGTCCATCAGTACTTTCCAACGTGCTTTAAAAGTGAGTGACTACTAAGTAACATTTAGAGAGGATTCTGAGCTGATATCACCAAAAAAATCTGTAGTCTGCTACACTAAAGCATGTGAATATCTGCATCTGATAAAGCAGTTACAAGTTATGTCATTGACAGTGTTTTTGTGCTACCTTAAACCTCATCAGGCAGCTAAGCCTACATGAAGTAAAATTACTTTACTGAAAAAGGGCAGCCGATTTGGGCTCTGATATTTACATGCCTGGCATTGAATTTCTGGAATGCCTTTTCTCTTTCCAAGGTGGCTTGTGTATGTAGGAAGAAGACCCTGTTATTACCCTGAACCAGCTGTATTTCTATTAGTTTGTGTGAAAGATCTTCATGTACAATGGAGAACTGGAATGTTTGGAAGACAGTAGTACCTAAACTAAAATATTCAATGTGTTGCACATGCTAGTTTTTATTTAAAGCACTGAAGAAATAACTTTTTATACTGTTTCATTGAAAATTCACATCACAATGGGGAATAGTGTTAGAGAACAAAGATTAGGATTGCCTTTGAAGTGTGATGATGAAAAAAACCGTAAGTCTACATCCTTAAATTTGGCCAGTTTTTATAAAAAGAGAAGGTTGTTTTTTTCTTCTACTCTTCCTGTAAGGCTGCTCTAGGTTCATAACTAATTTCTGTCATGTCACTGACCCAGACCTTGCATATGGTTGGAAAACATTGAATCAGCACCACAGATGTGCAGCTGGAAGTGTATCCCACAACTAGGTAGAGAGCTTTTTGCCACTTTCCTTCCAGCTTTTATCTCAATGTCATTTACTATCTGTGACAGCCATGAAATGCTAGAGTACAAATTACTTTGTATCCTGTGTTTTTAATGACATATGTAAATGGTGAACACTTCTCATGGCATAACTTCTTAAAAAGCTGTGGACAGTGGAAACATAAATATTGTGGCTATGAGTAACTCAAAAAGAAGTGGTGGTGTGGCAAGCTAGCTGAGATTTTCAGCAACTAAGGAAATGACTGAGCCTGCCACAAACGTGAAATAGACAAATAGACAAACGTAATTAATTCTCTCTGTTCACTTTTTTCAACACTTTGTTTCTGGTTTTGTAATGGAGATTATACTTTGGCTTTGTGTGGAGACTTTTGTTCTCTTTAGTAAGAAATGTTAGGGTATTTAAATTGGTGTGACTGGAGATGAACTTCGCAGACTCTGGTAAGGACAAGTTGTTTTTCTAAAACCTGTCAAATTAAGTGCTTTCATTTCACCAAGCAGATACTTAGTACTTAGAAGCTGCAAAGATATATGAATTTTGAGAGCTTAGATGAACTGGTCATTAAGTAATACCAGTCTGAAAACCTGTTTTGCCAACTCTGTCTTTGGGAGAAATGTTCTTTGTGAAATTGCCTTCTGGCAGACAGAACACTAAATTAATGCTGCTGCAATTTCAGTTTGCTAGATTTTAGTTAAGCAATGTTTTTCCCTCGTGTCTGAAAACTATAATCAGATGACAAGGTTTTCATAACAGTTCCTCTAAATACAGATGTTTTGTGCTATTGTTGGATCTCCAAACTAACCCTAGCATTATAAAATAGGAGCAAGTACTAGGATGGAAAAAGAGATGGTAGGAAATAGAAGGAAGTCTCAAAACATTTAGCTTAATACTTTGATGTGTTCTTAAGAATATTCATTTTGTCCCTGGCTTCAGTTTATATCCTACAGTAAAGAAAAAAAATGAATGTTTTCAAGAGCTTGAGTGGGAGTGTTGCAGCTGAGAGCTGCGTTTTCATTTGACAGTTCTTAAATTTAAGTAATAAAACTGAGCTAGATGTGTTTTTGAAAATACCAGAATTCCATTTGGATTGCAGAAAATGTTTCAGATCATTAAATAAAATATTAGTCTCTTATTTGTCATTCCCATATTTTGCCTGGGAGAGTAAATAATGTTTTCTTTTGCCAGATTTACAAATTTTCATAATGTCTCAAGGTTTTCTTTCTTACTTTCTTTTATGTTTTTGGTTGTTGAAAGTTTCTTGTGTGAATTTTGGTACTTTTTCTTTGTAGTGTTACCTTTGCTTGCAAGCCTGACTGATAGATTTACATGTTCTAATGTGCGATTACTAATTACTGTAAACACTGCAAAGAATTTATTGATGTATTTCTGGACTTTTTTTGTTCTTCACCCTCTCTCCTGTTCTTTAGGATCCTAATCAGTTAATCCGTGCAAGTGCTTTAAGAGTTTTGTCCAGTATCCGTGTCCCAATTATTGTTCCTATTATGATGCTTGCTATTAAGGAAGCCTCTTCTGATTTATCTCCTTATGTGAGGAAGAATGCAGCACATGCAATCCAAAAACTGTACAGGTAAGTGATTCTGACAAATACTGAAGTGCAATTTTAAGATAATTGTGAGCTGTCTTTAACACCGCTAGTTTGTGTGTCTCGGATATGTCAGATCCATTTCCTAAAAAGTATAAAATGTGTATAGACATTCCGTCACTCAGCTGATTTGGTTGGAATTCAGGCAAATCTGTTGCTTGCTAGAATAACAGAATAACTTCAAAGAGACGCAAAAAGAAACAGATTCACTATCTTTTGCTTTTAATACAGCAGTTACTGTCATCTGCGTAGCAGCAATTTTGATAGGTATCTTGGAATCAAAGATTTGTGTTTACCTTCTCGGTCTTCCATCCTGAAAGCACTTGCTGTAGTTTGCAGTACAGGGGTGACAAATGAATGCTAAATCATTGAAATTTTATCTACAAATCTAAATCTTCCAAATCTTCCCTTTCTTTCTTCAGAAATTGTTGTTATGGAAGACCTCTTATGAAGAGATAGGTATTGGTTTACAGAGGTAGCAGCAACAGAGCCTGTGTGTTTCCAAAACAAAGGCAGGCATTTATTCTACTGCTTATTTCCCTTTTATTTTGCCAAAAAGAGGAGGAATGAGGGGTGCTAGAGGTTCTGAAACAGGTGGCCTGAGGCTGCTGCAGCTCCATGCCCCCTCAGATTAACCAGTAATGAGGCTGAACATCTTTTCGTAATAGGCATGTCCACATGCACATGCATGCAGGCATACAGACCCACACAGATAGAAAACAGCACTCATGAAGACAAACTCAGCACTAGCAGCCTTATCCTCTTACACTCTTCCTCATAATACAAGTTTTCAAATTTCTGTGGTTGCAAGTTCCACCTTATTTTGACTAAAAGAAGCTTCATGGTTACTTGTGTGCGGAGTTGTAACTAATAACTGCATCCTTGGTAGTAAGATTTGGGAACTGCTTACAGAGAGCATATGAATTTTATTGTAGTGTTTTCAAAATTAGCTTGTACAAATACCATACCTGATAGCATTTGTTTACTGCAGAACCAGGGGAGATTGTATAGTTTTCTGGATCACTTGAAGAAGCAACACTACTGGGAACTGGTGAAGAGGCTATCAAGTTAACATGTCCACAGGCAGGCCCAATTGGCCTGCCTGCAAATACGAGACTTTACTAGGCAGTCTCAGCAGACGTTTCAACAAGGTTTGTGACTGGTAGCTCCACAGTTCAGTGACATAGATCACAACAATGGTGGCAAGGCTGTCTTCTAGCCTATTTTTAATGAGCAAGTAATTTCAGAGAATCACAGAACATTCATGTCTGGAAATGACCTCTCAGATCACAGAGTCTAACAAAAAAAAAAAATTAAAAGGAAAAAAAATGACAACTCCTGCCCTCCAGTGGAACACTGGAACAGGTTGCCCAGGNTCTAAACATGTTCAGAACTAAATGTGTTCAGAACACTCACTCTGAGGTTGGTCAAAATCAGAATTCTGGAGGGGAAGGATTTTTGATGTTAAGATCAGCCAACAGTTTATATACTCTCCTACATCTAATTACGCCATCTTCTGTGAGCATTGAGTAAGAAGTAGTCACAGTTAATTCTAATAATGCCTGTATGCTCCATTTGCTTTTTCATTGCCATGACTTTCTCTACCTGTTTGATAGTCCTGCAGTTCTGTTAGTGCCCCAGTGAGACTTCTGGGTCCAGGTTTGATACTCTAGTCTTCCTTGCATTTAGTGCTATCGTGTTTGCATGTATATCTGACCTACAAGAGCTTATTCATTAGTCATTCAATGGATCATAACAGCAGGAAGCTTACATATCAAACAGAAGAGATTTCAGGCATAGTGTGAACAGCAGTATTTGTGCTCTAGGCAGTCAACATTGCCAGGTACATCGGAGTAATTTTATCATCACAAGTACTAGAGCTCTTGCTTATTTCTCTTAAGTGCATTTCAAGACTATTAGTATGTTCTGTCTATCAGTAGAAAACTCTACCATATACTTGCACCAACTTTCAGCAAGATTTGGGAAAGAACTTAAAAAACCCCTCCCTTCACTTGTATTAGTAGATTCCATGCTATTACTAGTAGATATAATGGGAGCAGATCACTGAGCTCTTCGTCCTCTTCTATTTTCTCTCCAAGAATGCTCCTTTCTTTATCTTAAAACATCAGGAAAGAGGAAGGAGAGGAATGTGAATTCAGTTATCAAGCCCCTATGGAAGATTTTCTTGATTACATATCAAAATTGATTTTTTTTTTCAGTTTCTTAGTATTAAGTACTCACTTTCTCTTTAAATTTTATACTGATTTTGAAACTTCAAAATTAAGACCTGTTAGAGAGACTTTTGGCTTTTCCTCTGAAGATTTTGGTCTTCAGCAGAAGATCCAGTAAACCCATTTTGACAAAAATAGCAGTTGGAACAGGCAGTGATTTGAGAAGTTCTTATGGAACAATGTGCTATTGCTTTGCTTATGCTTATGGTGGCTCCTAACAAAATTTTGTTATCCATTCATCATATTGTAATATTGCTAGATGTTAGAGCCTCAGTAAAGTAGTATTCAGCTAGATACTTACTTTGTGAACCTGTAGCTGGAAAGGATGTACCATACATTAGGGCAGTTGATCACTCAGCCTTAAAACTGAAATGTACAATAATGACCAAATACTTCCTTATGTATCTCTGATTGTATCCATGTTGAAATTACTTCCCAGAAGTATAGAACTACACATCTGTATGACTTTTTGTACCTACCTTCTCTTTGTATTTTCTGCCTTGGCTTTGAATTCTCCCATGCTTTATAAATCCATGATAAAGAAGCAACTGGAATGAAAAGTTCATCCTTACCTGCGTAAAAATAGAGTTTGACAATAATGGATGTTTCTGTCAAATTTTTCTCTGCCTTCTGATATGAAAAGGATAGTACAAAGATTTTTCTATCTGTTTTTAATATTTGTGTAGGTGTACATGAGCTTGCACATCAACTTTGTATAGGCACACTTTAATACAATGTCCAAATTTCTGAGTTCCAGTACTTCTAAAATTAGTGAAGTTAAAGTATCTTACTTGAAATGTTACATCGATAATGAGATAGGAAAGGTATGCTTATACTTTGTCCTTATACTCATTCACTGCAGAGCTCATTCAGAGAAAAACTCACTCATACTGAATGACATAACATCTAAAGCTCAGTCAAATTCTCTGTAATGGGCTGGCCCGTCTTAGTGTTTCTTAAATCCTAAAATTTTTATAACTATAAGTATTAAGTTTATTACAGAGTACTGCTTCAATTCAGTTCTATATTCCATGATTAACTTAATTTTCAGTGAAGTTCTTTTACAATCCATTCTTCAGAATATTTGTTTTTTCTGGAAGTGTTTTCTTCAGTGCTTTTGGTTATTAGCTTGTGTCTAAAGGTCAACAAACCTAAATTCTTTTAACTTTGGTTATGTCTGACCAAATGAATAAAAAGAACTTTTATTTTTCCTTCTAGTCTTGATCCAGAGCAAAAGGAAATGTTAATTGAAGTGATAGAAAAGCTTTTGAAGGATAGAAGTACGGTAAGAAACAGTGTGCTATTGCATATGCATATGTTTTTAAAGAGTTTACTCCTGATTCTGTCATTCTGCCCTGCTGATACGTTTTTATGTTTTTAAATAGAAGTGTTATTGTATATTTATGCATTATATTATGACTGTAATAATGACCATCCCTCTTAATAAAAATGGTTATTTTACTTGCATCATGGATGTTTTTAATCTGGTTTTGTTAGCATGTTTTTATGTGTGGTTTTTTAAATTTAATTTTGAAAAGTGAAGTTATAATGGTATGAATGACTACACAAATGCTATGTGTAAACACTTTTTCATTGGGAAATTAGCTAGGTCACTTCAATGTGTTGTGATACTGTAAGAATAAATTACTTCTGTGAGGCACAGTCTGAAAATCACTTGGGGTCTGCTGTGGCCCCTGGTGCGATAACTGTGCCGACAGCAGAGGGAGCATTAAACTCATTGCCCACGGTAAAGTGTGGGGAGTGATACCCATGTTCCTATAATCCTTGTATGGGTAGGATGAGCTCATTAGCCTTCTGGCAATCATCCTAAGAGAAGGACACTCTAATAAAACCTCCATCCTAAGGACTTCGCTGCCAGTGTCCAAGCTTGCTAGGCCCTGGCAGATGAACCTTAGGACTAAAGGGTGGGTCCAGCTCTGCACATGCTGTGTCTCACCTAAAAAAAATCCATTGTGCAGGCTTGAGGGTGCTATCCGCTATCCTCTTTTTATCAGCGCGCTTGTAAAAGGCGCTGATGAGGAGCGTGGGTGGAGCCCTCCCTGGATTTTCGTTCGCGAAGCCTAGCCATACAATAAAGGTACTGGCTTTTTGTCTGAATTCCTGGGTATCTCACAGTGGTCACACACCTCATTTTTTCTTCCTGTACCCTACAAGAAAATTACCCAAGTTCAAACCGGAAGGGTAATTGAGGGAGAGTCAGAGATAGACTTGAAGTAGAAAAACTGACTTGTAAATAAAAATGTTCTCTTGCTCTTCTTATTCAGATTCCTAATCTATTGAATGTAATCCTTTTTAAGTAGGTGAAAGTATTACTGAGTACTAAATAATGTATTCCTTCATCTCCTATTTGCCAAGTCTCTTTGTAGCACACAGAAATATATCATCTATTGTTCTAGCACAGTCCAGCTGTTTCAAACATAAATAGTGCTGTTTTCTAAAAGGCATCTTGCAACTTGCTCTGAAGGGTTACTAAAGGAGAGTGTCAGAGCTTAATGGCTCAGCAGACAGTAAATCAGTTCTCCTGACTGCATATATGCTTGACCTGTACTCATCCGTCAGGCCTTTGTGCTTCTGTGGAGTTGCACCCCCAGTGGTTCTTTGTGTATTTTCTTTTCATGGTTCATGCTCTTGGTGTGCATGCAATCTGTGAATGTTAGATTAGGTTTTTTATATCTGTGGAGGTGTAAAAGGCAGAGAAGCCATCTCTGTTCCTTCTTAGTGCTGATGGCAGGAAAACAGAATCCCCGAGATTTCACTCTGTTTCCTACTCCTTATGGCTTATGATAAATGACAAAATATCCAACAACTAGTCATTTACACATTTACTTTGAGAAAATATTAGAGGAAAAAAGGTATAGAGTAGATCTGTATCTCCCTTTTTTCCCCAGCACATTGATTGTGTCACTTGAAGTTACTTATATGGGGGTTAATGCTCATTACTTAGTGTGTTCCACAATTCTGGTAGTTCTGTGGAACTGAATAATGGATATTGCATTTATGAAGATACTGGTTGAAGTAATAGTCAAAGTTGTGCTATTTTGTTAGCATGTTCAAGAAGCTAAGAATGGGGATTTAGAATTGGGTCTTTTGAACCTCTTTGGAGACATACTAAGGCTAACTGCTGCAACTGTTTCCTCTGTCTGATTCTTCTTGGTCTGTTACCTAGCAAGACCTGATACCAGCCTGGGCTGAGGCATATCAACCTCAGAAGTTTTACTTTTTTCAGGAAGTGAGATGAAGGATTATTATTTTAAAAGGGAACTGTACAACTCTTCCTTCAGGACTCTGAATCAAAAGTATTAATATATGCTCTTTTATCCCAGATTCCACTGTTTGTTGTGATCTTAAGTGAATTGGTCTCTCTTTAATCCTTGATAGCTTTGAACCAGTACTATCATGGAAAAGCTTCACTTTAAGTCGTAATCTTTTGTCACGTACCCCTGAATGTTCCCAGAAATCCTCTGCAGCTACTAACAGAAACCCTGTGATGCACCAGTATTTTATTATCAGGTAATTCCAGTCTGAATAAGCTTATTCTTTGCCTCTAATTGGAGGACATAGTGGTTTGCTCACAGTGGAGGAAACAGTGCCATGTATAGTTACTTCTAGCTCTTAAAATTGGAGAAGATGCAACTTCTAATGGGTGGTGACCCTGATGAACAAATGTAGCCTCCTATGTAGCCTTGGGCTGGCCGTTTTTTAAGTCTTATTTACTTGAACCACCTTTTTGTGTCCTCTAAGGGAAGCTGAATTTCATCTACTGAGAACAAAAAAAGCACCTCCTACATACATAAAGACTATACCTCTCAGAAAATACTTTGCAGTCTTTGTGAAGAAAGCTGTGTTTGTTGCCATAGGAGTTCTAGAAATGGGTCCAAGCCGTAGAACACCATTGTTCATAGCCTTATGAAGAGCATGTGTTTGATTAATGGTATTTGTCAGGTTTTTGCAGCTTCCATTGCCTGTTTTGACAGTCAGATGGCCTGAAATTTGTAGGCTGATAATGTGGAATTGAACCACAAGTGTTTACTTGACAGTAATCTTTGGATTTCTTCAATTTAAATGCACAGGAGCTATTCCCTTACATCAAGATTAGTTGTCATCTCCTGATAGTTTTAATCTAATGTTAGAAGATCAGTCTGTTAGGAAAGGGATAGTGTTTTCATTAAATAGCATCTTTACCTGAATGGGAGAATCATAGTGACTTCAGGAATTGTTGAGCGTAAGTTGCTCTCCACCCCTTTTCTCTTGATAGAAATGTCAGGTTGCTTTTGGCATTTCTGTGTACTAAAGGAATGATAATCCTGATATACACATGCACTGAAGGCATATGTACGGTGTATTCATTATATATAATATATAATATTATAGTTATATATAATAACTAGATGCTTGTTTTTTTTTTTAATTCTTATTCGATTTGTTTTGGACATATTTGGAGGGAGACTCATTATTAACATTGATGTATATAACTGTAACAACTGAATGTTGTTTAAGTAATGTTTGAGACTTCACTTCAATAAAAAGTAAACTTTTACTCTAATTATTTTCTGTAACCATTTGACCTCAAGCCAAGGTTATTGAAACCTACTGACATAATCTTTACATTAGAGATAGAATAGCTGCTAAATATAGGTAACTAAGTTTATGTAAACCAGAATTTTATTTTTTTTTCAGAGAGAACATGCTATTGTGGGTTATTAATGCAGTTTATGTTGCACATAAAAGGCACAATGTATTTAAATTAGTCATTTTACATTTGAAATTGCAAGAAACTGGATAGAAATTTTACTATAGTAAAATTAAACCATTTTATTGAACTGTACAAAGTGTGTTCATTTTTTAGGTCTCAATCACTTGTGCATTTTAATATACGCTGAGGTAAGGAAAACTTAAAATGAGATCAAACCTTAGCACTTGATTAAAATTTCTGGTGAGATAAATGAAAAATCACTCTACTTCTTAAATGACTTAACATGAAGATTCAATTAAAAGCAGAGCTCTCAGTTAATCTAAGATGCAAAATTATTAAGTGCCAACCATCGTTAACATACCCTCAAGGGTAGCTAGCTGGGAATTAGAGTACATCAACAAAGCTGCGATTTTGTGTCAGTGTATGTAGTTTTTAAACAGATAAGATGTTTACAAATTTTATTACAGACTTAAGAAACTCGTAATTATGTTTTTTACCCTTGCTTAACAGAAAACAGTATGGGGAACAAACAGGATGAACATGA
>VWZO01004180.1:0-55318 GCA_013396975.1 Bucco capensis
CCCTTCGCCCCGCCCGCGCCCGCTGGGCCTAGTTCCAAGCTCCGCCCCCAGCCGCCGGCACCGTCCCCCACGCTCTAGGTCCCGCCCCGCGCCCCACGTGCGGCCCCGCCGCTAGGTGACCCCGGTCCCCGCGAGGCAAATATTTGCTCGCGGTGGCCCAGCGCTTCCAGCAGCCCGGGGGACTCGGGGCTGCCGCCATGCAGCCCGTGCTGGGGGTCTTGCTCGCCCTGGCCGCGGCCCTGGGCTCAGGTAGGGCCCAGTCTGAGCCACGGTGGGCTGGAGGGTGTGGGGCAGTGTTGGGTTTTAGGGGCCAGGCCAGCAGCCTGCAGGTCACTGCCCTATGCTGACCTGCCGGAGAGGGGGGTGGCAGGAACTAGGGGCAGAGGGTGCTGAGCACCCTGTAGGGCAGGGCTCCCCCGATCCAGGAGACATGGGTTCTGTGCTTTGTTAGGAAGAGGACATGGATCTTGTTGCTACACAGGACATGGCTCTCGTGCTCTATGGGGCCAGGATCTCAAGCTCCAAAGGACAGAGATTCCCTGCTCCACAGCACATGATCCGGGGGCCAGAGGTCCCACTTCCCTCTAGGACAGAGATCCACTGCTCTACAGGGCGTAGATCCCATGCCCCATGGGGCAGAGATCCCATGCTCCATAGGACAGATACCCTGCTCTCAGGGATCCCACACTCCACAGAGCCCTGGTGTTCCCAGGGCATGGCTGACCTCCTGCCACACTCCACAGGCCACCGCTCACCCCTCAATGACTTCCAACGCCTGCGAGCCACCGAGCTGTTAGCTGTGCCCACAGACCCACCACTGCTGTCAGAACGGGGCTCTGCGGAGCAGTGTGCCCAGCGCTGTGCTGCCAGCCTGGCTTGCCGGTGAGCAGGACACAATGATGTTGCTGGGTTGGTGGGAGTGCAGGGAACCAGGACATCAGGGGTCATTCGGTGTACTTGGATGCTGGGTGCCCATATGCATTCCTCTGGGTCGCATGTATCCTGGCCCCACATGGTGTCATGTCAGGCTCCTGCTGTGTCTCCCAGAGCTTTCCACCATGACCGGCAGAGCCACCTGTGCCAGCTGCTGCACTGGACCCAGCACTCGCCCCATGTCCAACTGCAGAAAAACATCCACTACGACCTGTACCAGAAGAAAGGTGGGCTGGTGCTGTGGGTGGGCATGGGGACACCTGGCACAGGGCTCCCCACTGCCCATGTGCCCTGGCTTGGCCCTGGGGCTCTAACACAGTGCTTGGCTCTGCCCAGACTACATGCGGGACTGCATTGTGGCTGATGGCTCCAGCTACCGCGGCACTCGGGCCACAACAGAGAAAGGTCTGCGCTGCCAGCACTGGCAAGCCACGACACCCCACGACCACAGGTGCCCCTGTGTCCCTGACTGCCCCGTGGCACCCACCAGTGGCCCTGGGCAGTGTGGGGCAACAGGGAATGGGCTAGGGACAGTGTGGGGGCAATGGAGACAGCTTGGGGGCAAGGGCACCAACTAGGAGTGGCACAGCATTGTGGCTGTGCCTGCTCTGAGGCAAGGGGCTCCTGGCAGCTCTCCTACCCACCCTGCTGCCCGCAGGTTCCTGCCATCATCCCGCAATGGGCTGGAGGAGAATTACTGCCGAAACCCTGACCAAGACAAGCGGGGCCCATGGTGTTACACCATCGACCCCAATGTCCGGCACCAGAGCTGTGGCATCAAGAAATGTGAGGATGGTGAGTGCCATGGCCTGGGGGCACCCTGTGCCATGTGTCCCTCCCACACTGAGCCCCTCAGCTGTTGGTAGCTATCTGCATGACCTGCAATGGCGAGGAGTACCGTGGCACCGTGGATCACACCGAGTCAGGAACAGAGTGCCAGCGCTGGGACCTGCAGCACCCACACAAGCACCCCTACCACCCTGACAAGTACCAGCCCCCAGCCCCAGGCAGCATGTGGCCACTCTGGCCATGCCAGGTACCAGGGTAGTGGTGCCACCCTCAACCTCCACTCCCTGTCTCTGGCCCAGGTACCCTGACAAGGGACTGGATGACAACTACTGCCGCAACCCTGACAGCTCTGAGCGGCCCTGGTGCTACACCACTGACCCTAGGCGGGAGCGCGAGTACTGCCGCATCCGCCTCTGCAGTAAGTCACCACTGGTTTCACCACACAGCTAGGACCAGGGGTCCCAGATGCCACCCTAACCCTGCTGCTCTGCCCCTTTCTGGCCATGCAAGCAGAGAAACGCCCACGGCCCCACAATGTCACCACCAACTGCTTCAAGGGAAAGGGTGAAGGCTACCGGGGCCGGGTGAACGTCACTGTTTCAGGGATCCCTTGCCAGCGCTGGGATGCCCAGACTCCCCACCAGCACCACTTTGTGCCAGAGAAGTACCAATGCAAGTAAGGAGGTGGAGGGTATGGGTGGCATTGGGCAGAAGGCTGAGGGTGGGGGCACCCACGCAGACCCTCCACCAGGGACCTGCAGGAGAACTACTGTCGCAACCCTGATGGCTCAGAGGCACCATGGTGCTTCACCTCCCGCCCCACCATCCGCATTGCCTTCTGCTTCCACATCCGCCGCTGCCCTGACGAGCTGAGTGCCCAAGGTGAGCTGCCCCTGGACACCCGCCCCCAGGGTGCCTGCCAGGGTGCCAGCCCTCCCTGCCTGTCCCCAGAGTGCTACCACGGCCACGGCGAGCATTACCACGGCCACGTCAGCAAGACTCGCAAGGGCATCACCTGCCAGCCATGGGCTGCCCAGGCACCCCATGTGCCCCAGTGAGTGTGCGAGGGAGGATGACAAGGGGATGGAGATGGGGTTAGGGATGGAGATGGGGTAGGGGATGGGACTGGAAATAGAGATGAGGATAGGGATGAAGTTGGGGTTGGAAATAGAGATGGTGACTGTGATGGTGACTGCCTCCTGTCTGGCAGGATCTCGCCCATCACCCACCCCGAAGCACACTTGGAGGAGAACTACTGCCGCAACCCTGATAACGACAGCCATGGTCCATGGTGCTATACCATGGACCCTCGCACCCCCTTTGACTATTGTGCCATCAAGCCCTGCTGTGAGACCCTACCTGCACCCCTACAGAGCTAAGGGGGTCCACTGCCACCCCCTGGGGTGGTTTTGGTCCCTTCAGGGTGGCTGGATCCAGTCCTAGGGCCACCTTCTGCTTTCTTTCTGCAGCTGGCAGTGCAGTGCCCTCCATCCTGGAGAATGCAGGTCGGGACCTGCAGGTTATGAATGAGTGCCAGGGGGTGGGTGCTGGTGGCACAACCCTGGCTGACACCTGCCCTGCCTGCAGATGCAGTGGCATTTGAGCAGTGTGGCCGGCGGGATGAGAGGCTGCAGCGGAAAGGGCGCATTGTTGGTGGCCAGCCTGGCAACTCGCCTTGGACTGTCAGCATCCGCAACCGGTGAGCAGGCACCGTGATGGCACTGCCACATGACCACAATCCCCTCTGAGAGCTCACCCCTCATCCCTGCAGGGCTGGTGTGCACTTCTGTGGGGGTTCCCTAGTGAAGGAGCAGTGGGTGATCAGCACACGCCAGTGCTTCTCCTCCTGGTAAGGCTGGGACCAGGGTGGTGCGGTGCTGAGACACCCCCCACCCCGTGCCCTCACATCCACATCCCACAGCGACACTGACCTGACAGGCTATGAGGTGCATCTGGGGACACTCTTCAAGGACCCTGGCCCCAGCGACCCTGACCTGCAGACCATTCCCATTGCGCGGATCGTCTGCGGTCCCTCCAAGTCCCAGCTGGTGATGCTGAAGCTGGTGAGGTGAGTGGCCATACCCCGGCCCCCACTCTGCCCCGCTGCTGGCTGGGAGGGCAACATGACCAACTACCCCTGTTGCTGCAGGCCAGCCACTCTGAATGAGCGTGTGGCTGTGATCTGCCTGCCACCTGAGCGCTACATCGTGCCTGCGGGCACTGTCTGTGAGATCGCTGGCTGGGGAGAGACCAGAGGTACCTGCTGCAGGCAGCCCCTGCCAGGGTATCCACTGCAACAGCAGCTCCTGCCCAACACATTCCCTGCTCATGCCATTCCCTTGCAATGGCATCCTGCCCACAGCATCCCCTGCCCATGGCATCCTTAGATCCCTGGCATACCCCTGCCCACAGCATCTCCATTCCATGGCATTTCCCTGCCTACAGCATCCCCTGTCCATGGCATCACCCTGTCCATGACATCACCCTTCCACAGCATCCCCCTGCCTATGACATCCTCCTGCCCACAAAATCATAGAATTGTGTCTTCTTATCCATGCCATTCCCCAGAAACAGCATTACCCTGCCCACAACATCCCCTGCCTGCTGTACCCCCTTTGGTAGCACTCTCCCTGTGAAGGTGTCTGCATGCAATGCCTACCTGTGACAGACCCACTCATGGTGCCTCCTGCCTATGCCATCATCCCTGCCCTTGCCATCCCCTGCTATGGCATTCTCCATCCATGCACCTCCCTGTCATGGCATTCCCTTGCCCACACCATCCCTCTGCCACAGCATTCTTTGTCTGTGCATCCCCCTGCCCTTGCCATAGCTCTGCCATGGCATCTGTCATCTGTGCATCCCCTGCCCCATGCTCTCGCTGCCCCCAGGCACGGCGGATGGCAGCGTGCTGAACATTGCATGGCTGCCTGTGCTGGCCCACGGCGAGTGCAACGCAGCACTGCGTGGGCGCCTGAAGGAAAGCGAGCTGTGCACCGCACCGCTGCGTGCTGGCGTGGGAGCCTGCGAGGTGAGCTGGGTCAGGGAGTGCTGCCTTGGGGAGCCCATGGCTGCCAGTACAGGAGTGACACCACTTTCTGGGTGCCACAGGGAGATTATGGAGGTCCGCTCGCTTGCCTCACTGATGACTGCTGGGTGCTGGAGGGAGTGATTACCCCATCCCGTGTCTGCGCCCGCACTGACCAGCCTGCACTCTTCATCCGTGTCTCCCTCTATGTTGACTGGATCCACAAGGTGGTGAAGATGGGCTGAGCCACCACTGCACAATAAAGGCTTGGCTGTGGCTGTGGCTTGGCACTGCACAGGTTCTCACACATTTATTTCACACCAAACCTCAATCAATGTCCCGTCCTGCCCCCAGCTACGCTCACTCCATACACCTCTGGTCCTGGTGTGTTCCCCAGGGCCAGCAGTCACCCCAGGGCAGGCACAGCAGGCATTAGGGACTCTGGTGGCCTGTCCCATCCTTCTGAGGCTTCCCCAGGTGCTGGAGGAGCCAACAGGCACAGTTTCTGAAGGTGTCAGCCTCTGTCTCCACACCGGACAGTGCATGGCCTCCCTCTGGGTACCACAGCAGCCTGCAGGACAGGATGGGATGAAGGATGCTTAGCTGGCACCCTGGGGTTCCTTCCCCACTCCTACCCCTCCTATACCCCACTCACCGTGCTGGCACCCCCCTCGCCCGCAGTACCCGGTACAGCTCCAGTGCCTGCGTGGGGCTGACACGCCGGTCCCGGGCACCCACACACAGCAGCACCGGTGTCCTCACCTACAGCGCAGCTGATAGTGGGTGCCTAGCACCCTTTACCCCACACCCGTCCTGCCCCTGCCCTTGCCTTACCTGGGTTGCCTGGGTGATGGGTGAGCGCAGCAGCATGGTGGCCACCTCCTCGACACGGGGAACTCGCTCAAAGGAGTAGGGCATCCCCAGGGAGGTGTAGCGCCTGCAGCATGGAGGTGCTGGTAAGTGCCATGGGGATGTAGCATGGCACGGGGAGGGGTTGGCACTCACCAGTCAGGGATGTCAGAGGTGCCCAGCAGTGCAGGCAGGTTGGAGACAGGGCTGCGCAGGGCACAGGCTTTGTAGCGCTCAGGCTCACGGGCGAGGAGGTGGAGGGCAATGAAGGCTCCATGGGAGCCTGCCAGCAGGGCCAGGCGGTGTGGATCCAGGGGCTCGCTGCGCAATGCCTGCTCCACTGCCAGCTACATCCATGGGTCACCCACTGTCAGTACCCCACCAGGAGCATCCCACCATCACCATCCTTCAAGCAGCACCTCACCATCAGCATTGTTCTGGTAGACCCCATCATGAGCATCCCACCATCAGCATCCTCCCAGCAGCACCCAAACAGCAGCACCCCACCACAAGCATCTTCCCAGAAGACCCTACCAGCAACACCCTCCAGCCCAGCACCCCTCACCTGAGTGTCTGCCACATCCTGTTCACCCACGTGAGACAGCAGGGACCAGATGCTGGCCTGGCCAAAGCCCAGGGAACCGCGATAGTTCACTGGGGAGATGGGGGTCATGTGTGCCATGTCTCCAGTGGAGCACAGGGGCCACCCCTCTCTTGGCTCCCTAGCACTCACCCAGGAGCACAGCAAAGCCCAGCTGGCACAGTGCAGCCATGCTTGGGCGCCAGCGGGCATCAAAGACAGCGTGGGGGCCACCTGGAGTCAGTGGGAATGTCACCCAGGATGTCACCAGTGCTGCCAGAGTGTCCCCACTGTCCCCTCACTCACCATGGGGGCACACAACGAGGGGTGGTGGTGCTGTGCTTTCTGGTGGGCTCAGCAGCAGGGCCTCAAAAGCCTGGGTGCCTGCACCAAGGGAGAGGTCCTGCTCAGCACCCACCACCATCAGCACCCAGTACTCTGCCCATCCCCTGCACCCAAGGGCCCCCAACACCCAGGTGGCACTGAGGTGCAGCAGGAGCCCCTGGGTGCTCACCTTGTGTGGTGGGGTTCTGCCCACTGCAGGCTGGCCAGACTGTCAGGATCTTCCAGGTGACAGTAGGCACCTTTGGGGTGTCTTCCACTGGCACCCAGTGGAGGGACATCTCCTGGCCTGCTGGCGGCAGCACTGCCACCACCTGAGGACAGGCAGGGGGTGGCACTGGAGCACTGCTGCCCCAGGGCAGCTGGCCCCTGCTGGTGTGTAATCAGCCCCAATGTGCCCACAGTCCCAGTGCTCCAATGCTGTGGGGTGCCATCCTGTGCTATGCCTGTGCCTGTGGATTTGCCTGTGCCTGGTCATACAGCTCTATGCCATGCCATGTGCTTCACCATGCCACACTGTACCTGGCCCTCTCATGCTGTGTCTTGCCAAGCTCTGCTGTGCCTGGCCATGCCATGCTGGGCTATGCCTGGCCATGCTTGGCTGTGCCATGCCATGCCACACCAGGCCAGGATGTACCACACCACATTTTGCTTTGTCACGCTATACCTAGCCCTGCTGTGCCTGGCTGCCACACCATGCCATACTGTGCCTGGTCATGCCATGCTGTGCCATGCTGTGCTGTGCCTGGCTGCACAGTGCTGTGATATATCATGCTGTCTGATGTGGTGCAAGGGCTCTACTCACCAGGCTGGGGGGACGGTCTGGGGCTGAGCAGGTGACCACCAGCATGTTCCACTGGAGGGTGAGCAGCTCCCAGCACCCTTCAGGTGACCCTGGAGAGAGAGAAGATGCTGGTGCTCATGGATGCTCACTGGGGCACTGTGGGTGGCCCAGGACCACATACTTGCTGTCAGGTTGGTGACAGTGGCTGTCTGTGTGTCCACAAGCAGTAGATCCTGCAAGGGGGTAGAGCACAGGCAGCTGTGTCACTGTGGTGCTGCAGGGGCCACATCCCTGTCCCTCCCTGTTCCCAGGGCTCACCGTGCGGCTCCGCTGTGGGGTACCCAGCACGGCTCGCTGGCTGTCAGCTGCCCAGCACCGCAGTGGCAGTGCCTCCCCATAGAGCCCAGCGAAGGCTGTGAGCAGGGCAGAGTGCTGGTGAGCAGGAGTCATGGGCACCTGGCATGGAGGGCTTTCAGCCCCACGGCAGCACCCAGCCCTGCCCACTGACTGCATCATGCTCACCCTCCATGGGCTCCTGCACCACGTCGAGCACTGTCACTGTCTGCCTCGTCTGCCAGGTGAGCTGAGGAGAGCCGGTAGTTGGGGAAACTGAGACAGGAGAACTGAGGACTGAGCCTCTCCTCCACCCTGGTCGGGCACTGGGAGAGGCTGCGACATTACAGGTTGGCTCTCACATTGGTGGCACAGCCGTGCCTGGTGCCCGCAGGGCTCTACTCACCATGCGCAGGCGCAGGCACTGCCGGTGGGGCCCTCCCACATCCCCCTCCAGGTAAAGTAAGTGCTGGCCATTGGGGCTCAGCCGAGGGGAGCAGGTAGCACTATGCTCAGTTGACAGAAGCTCTGCAGGTGGTGGGGGGATCAGCACCCTGGGTACCCCTGGGACCCCGGGCACCCCCCACGTCCACAGTGCTCACCACAGTGCCCACTGGCCAGGTCCAAATGGAAAATTCCCGACCTGAGGAGGAGGCATGGGTCATGCTGGAGCCCTATGGCCATGCTGGCATAGGGTGGGCATCCTTGGCATGGCCCTGGGTACGGGGAGACACACTTACCTCCTGTTGGAGCAGGCCCTCAGGCCCAGGCGGAAGGGTTCGTGCCACCAGCCCACAAAGAGTATGCCACAGTCATCCGGGGACCACAGGGCCTATGTGACAGCCAGGCTCATTCCATAGCCTCAGGTTGGCCCCACAGGACCCCCACTTCACCCCATCCTGACCTGGCCAGGGGAGAGGTGCTCTGGGATGCCCTCCAACAGTGAGAGGCTGCTGCCCTCCAGGTCCAGGGTGCAGAGGACAGGCACACTGCAGGTGCTCAGTGCCTCTCCCCAATCCTCATGGTACACGAACTGCTCACCCTGCAGCACAGAACCATCAGCCTCACAGCTGGTGGTCCCAGACACAGGGTTCTGTGTGTGGCATGCTTGTGGGGTGCATGGCAGGCTCATGAAGCATGTGCCATGCTCACAGGGCTCATGGGGTGCATGGCACACTTATGGGGTACAGAGAGCACACTCATAGGGTGCATGACATGATTATGGGGCACACAGCACACTCATGGGACACTTGGCACTCACCTCCTCATCCTCCTCCACCAGCCTCACTGCTCCTGGAACATCCCAGGGGCATGGAGACCGTGGTTTAGGCCGGCTCTTCTCAGCCACGTAGAGCAGCTGTGTCTCTGAGTGGGACCAGGCCAGACAGGCAAAGGGCCCTGGCATGGTAAGAGGGTGCCAAAGCACAGCTGGCAAAGGCACAGCTGGGCACTGGGCAGGCACCTGGGCCATGCTGCCCTTGCCTGTGTTGTAGGCAGTGGACAGGGACCCTACCCTCTGTGTAGACCTTGCCATGCTTCCCCAGTGCTGTGAGGTCCACGCTGTAGCTGCGCCCACTGCTGTCCCACACCTGGGAGGATGTGGGTTAGCAGCACTGATGCACCATGGGCATAGTGCCCACCGCTAAGCACTGGCACTTCAGCGACCCTGTTGAGCCCCAGGGCTGCCATGAGTGGGGCTACCCATTTTACCTCCAGCAGCTCATGGCCCTGCCGTGGGCAGCGGCTGAGTATGGCACGGTGCTGCCCTGTGGGTGAGTCCTGGCTGAGGAGCCTGCAGGTGGGAGGGAGGCTGTTGTGGGCGATACGCCATAGGCACTGACCATGCTGCAGGCACCAGCCATGCCATGGGCACTGGCCACGCCACGGGCACTAGCCATGCTGTTCCATCCTGCAACCTATCTGTGACATACTGGTTGTGGATCTCGGCGCTGAGCGCTGCCTGGCTGACGGCAATGCCGCTGCCGCCTATACGCTGCAGGCTATAGTGGCGGCTGAAGCGCAGGAGCCGGTGGCGGGACAGGTCGGGGCGGCTCCACTCTGCAGGAAGGGGCCATGAGCACCCACCTGCACTGGCCCCGTGGGCCAAAAGTGCCGTGGTGGCCAAGTCTGTGACTCACCGGTGTAGAGCAGAAAGCTCTGCCCTCCTGCAGTGGCCCCAACGGCGGCACGGGTGACAGCAGGGAACTGGCTCAGCTCCCGGTAGCAGGCAGCAGGGCTGCTGGCTGTCTGGAAGGTGGAAGAGGCACGCTGGAGGGGGGCAAACTCACCCCTCTGTCCCCCCATCTCCTCAAAAGGGGCTGTGTCTACCCATGCAGCTACCCCCCTGGAGCCCCTTGCCCACCTCAGTGCGCCGCTCGGTCCTGGAGGCTGTGGGGCCTCGTTCCGCCATGCTGGGCCTCTGCCGCCTGCTGCTCGGCAGCAGGCAGGGTGCCAAGGTGTGCGCAAGCAGCCCAGCATGAGGGGCCTGGCTGGTGCCAGCCCTCTGGCTGCCCCACGCTGCCGGGCATTGCTGGGCAGGGTTCCTCCTCTGCTGTGGCATCCCCAGCAGCACAAACACCGAGCCGCGTGCGATCAGAGTCCAGTGCCCACCAGCTCCTGGGGCACTGAGAATGGAGGTGATGCTGGCTGCTTGCATCACCATGAGAGACACCAAGGTGCTGAGATGAATCATTTATTGACAGGGGGGCAGGAGTGGGGGGCCTTTAGCACCGCAGATGCTTGAGCAGCCACAGTGCAATGTTCATGAAGCCGTCAGCTTCGGCCTCGACACCAGCCAGTGCGTGGTTGTTCCCTGGGTACCAGAGGAGCCTAGAGAAGAGACAGGGGCTTAGCATCATGCCTGCAGCCTCTGACTTGGGCACTCAGCACCCCACTCACCGTGTGGGGACCCCTCGGGCCTTGAGGGCATGGTAATATTCCAGCCCCTGCTTAGGAGGCACGCGTCTGTCATCCTCCCCCAGCATCAGGAGCACAGGTGCGCGGACCTGTGGGGGCAGCACAGCCTCAGTGCCGGCACTGCCAGCTGGGTGGGAGACCAGGAGAGGGGCATACCCGGTCTACGTAGCGCATAGGTGACTTGAGCAGCATCTCTTTCCACTGGGCTGGGTCTGGCAGGGCATCAGGTGCATAGGGCAGCCCTGTCTCCGTCAGGCACCTGTGGGCAAGAGGAACAGGGGCACGTGCAGGGCTGAGACGGAAAGGAGCAAAGGATGGTGGTACTCACCAGTCAGGGATGTCAGTGGAGGCTACCATGGAGGCGATGTTCACTACAGGATTGCGGACCACACAGGCATGGTAGGTGTCAGGGAACTGGCCAAGGAGGTGGCATGCCAGGAAGCCCCCGTGTGAGCCGCCCACAAGTGCCACCCGGCCAGCGTCCAGTGATTCCTCCTGCAGCATGTGCTCCACGCAGAACTGCCACCACAAGGAAAGCCCACTGAGGCAGGTGGCTGTTTTCCCTCCTTGGGAGTACCTAGAGCAGCATAGAGTGCCCCAGGACAGCATGCTAGGGCCATACCTGCACATCACACACATCCTGCGTGCCCACATTGCCTGGCAAGGAGGCCACATTGTCCTGGCCAAAGCCCAGTGAGCCACGGTAATTAACTGGAAGGGGAAGGCAGCATGAGAGCCCTTCTTCCCCTCCTCCCAGCCCCACCACAGGGACCATGCCACCCAGCAGCCCCAGCCCCCCAGCATCACTTACCCAGCAGCACAGCAAAGCCCATGCGGCAGAGTGCTGCTGGGTACAGCATCCACCCAGCTATGAAGACAGAGTGGGGACCCCCTGTAAAAGGCAAAGGCAAAAGGGGGTGATGCTACCTCGCTGAGCGGTCCTGGACAATGGTGTGGACAGACTAGCTTCCCTGAGGGACATCTGGGAAGGGAGAGGGCAGTCAGACTTTCAAGGTGTGACCCTCACCCCAGCTCTTACCATGGGGCATCACAACCAAGGGGGGCTTCTGGGTGGTGGGGCCCTTGCTTGGACGCAGCAAGATGGCATCGAAGTCCAAGCCCCCTGTGAAGGCAGAGTGGGGGATGTCAGAGCTTGGTGGGGGCAGCAGACCCTGGCCTGAGCCCCCAGGGCACTCACCGTACTGGGGGTGCTCCTGCTCTGGTGGGGGCTGCAGGGTGTGGATGCCCCAGCTGATGCCAGGCACGGGGGCTGCATCCTGCAGGCACACCCATTGCACCTGCCCTTCTCGGCCAGCCTCAGGCAGGACAGCAACTTTCTGTGTGGGGAGAAGGGTCAGTGCCAGCACCATGGGACTGGTGGGAGCTGGGGAAGGGGCCATCACCTTACCAGTGTGGGGGGGCAGCTAGGGGTGGAGAACCTGGCCACCAAGAGGTCTCGGTCAATGGTGAGAACAGACCAGCTTCCCTGGGGGGCATCTGGGAAGGAAGGGAGGGCTCAGACCTGCAGGCATGACCCCCTCCCCAGCCCTTGTCATTGGCCTGGCACTCACCAGCTGTCAGTGAGGTCGTGGTGCCCGTCACTATGTCCACCACGAATATGTCCTAAGGGCAGGAGGGCAGAGTCCAGCAGAGTCCTGACCCATCCCAGCCCCCCTGTGTGCCCCAGTGGTGTCTTGGCACAGTAGCTCTCACCTGCTGGCTGCGCTGGGCTGTATCCAGCACCAGCCTGCAGCTGTCAGCTGCCCAGCACAGTCCTGGCAAAGCACTGCAGTAGATGCCCGGGAAGGCACCTGTAATGAGAGCAGCAGTGCTCAGCACCCCTCTGTGGCCTCCACCCTTCCCCACCCCTAGGGCTGTACTCACCCCATGTCTGCCGTGGCACGGCCTCCAGCACTGTGCTGGTGTGCTTGGTGTACCAGTCATACTGTGGGAGACAGGGAAATGGATGTGTTTTGCAGGGTCTCAGCCCACCCACTCTCACTGCATCTCAGGGAGAGGGCACCACCATCCTCCTGCCAGCCCCTGTCCCAGCACAGGTGCCCTGCCACCTCCCCAGTGTGCCCTCTGGTGCTGCTCACCATGCGGAGGCGGCTGCACTGCTGGTGGGGGCCCAGGGCCTCATTCTCCAGGTAGACGATGCGGCAGCAGTCAGGGCTGAGCCGCGGGGACCACACGGCCTTGGTGTCCTCGGACAGCAGCTCTGCACTGGCAGGAGGGGATGGTGAGGGGCTGCAGGGAGCCGGACTGCTGGCAGGGTTGCAGTGCACACCACTCACCACATCTTCCTCCTGTCAGGTCCACGTAGAAGAGTGCTGACCTGCCAACAGAGATGGGTGTCACCACGGGGCCAGGGGTCCCAGCCGCGTGGCAGGTTGCCTCATCAGGACTCACCGGCGGTTGGTGCAGTGCCGCAGGCCCAGGCGGAAGGGCTCGTGCCACCAGCCCACAAATACCACACCGGTGTCACCAGGGGACCAGAAAGCCTGCAGTGAGGTGGGGGGGTGAGCAGCTCAGACTGCCACTGCCCCCCAAAAAAACTCCCTTCTCTGGTTGCCTAGGTCTCCCCATCCTGACCTGGCCAGGAGAGAGGTGCTCTGGGACACCCTCCAGCACCGAGATGCTGCTGCCCTCGATGTCCAGGATGCAGAGGACAGGCACGCTGTGGGTGCTCATTGTCTCCCCCCAGTCCTCATGGTACACGAACTGCTCACCCTGCAGCACAACCCCATCATCACCATGGCTGCCTCTTTGGCCCCTGTCTGCCCCAGGGTGGGGGGACCTCACCTTGAGTGGCACATCCTCTTTCTGGGGGCATCCCGTGTCCTCTTCAGAGGTGCCCAGCTCTGGGGCTTTGCTCTGGAAGAAGGACTCGGCCTTGGGACGCTTCTTCTCAGCCACATAGAGCAGATGTGTCTCCGAGTGTGACCAGGCCAGGCAACCAAACTGGTCTGCAGCGGGGGGTCAGGCACCAGCCACTCTGTCCCCCCAGGACCCCATATCCCCCAGCATCCCCGGGCCCTCACCATCATCATAGACGCTGCCGTGCTTGTCCAGCGCCGTCAGGTCAATGCTCTTCACTTTGCGGTTCTGGTCCCATATCTGGAGACACAGATGCCAGAGCAGCCCGAAGCCCCAGCATGGATCCTGCCCTAAGTCCCAGCATGAATCTGGCCCCCTGCCAGCCCCCTCCCTCACCTCCAGGAACTGCTTCTCCTTCTCCTTCTCTTTGCTGGGGACTTTGCGCAGGACAGCCTTCAGTGCCCCGCTGGGGGACTCCCGGCTCAGGAGCCTGTGGGTGGGTGTCAGTCAGCCCCCTGCTATCGGCACCTCAAGAGGATGACCGTGCTGAGGATGGGACAGGACTCACTCATCCTTGATCTCAGAGCAAGTACCAGCAGGCCCCGAGTAGACGACAGAGGCACCATCATGGAAGATCAGGTACTGACGGCAAAACTTGACGTTCTCTGCCCGTGCCAGGTCCCGCTGTGACCACTCTGCAAGGATTGGGGTGAGGGCATGTGCCATGTCCCCACCGGGCAGGCGGAGACCCCTGGGACACCCCTCAGCTCCCCAAGGGGCCACCCCATCCCCGTACCAGTGTAGAGGCTGCAGTACTTGCCCCCGTACTGGGTGGTGACGTCAGGGCCAAGACAAGCAGTGCTGAGCCCTGGGTGTTGGCTCAGCTCCTGGTACAGCTCCACTATCTCCTCCATGCTCAACAGCACCTGTGGGACTGGCTGGGGTGGATGGGTGGACATGGGGCTATGCCATGGGGCAGGAATAACTGAGTGGCTCAGTTATTGGGGCACCAGGGTACATTGGGGAGATTGGGAGGGTACTGGGGACGAGACAGTGCCTGGGGGTGCAGTACTGGGATAGTTGCTGGGGTATATGGGGGGGCTACAAAGGTATGGAGGGGCAGTTACTGGGGTATATGGGGGGTACAAGAGTATGGGGACATGTACTGGAGGCAGACCTGGGGACATAGAGCTACAACAGCAACTGTAGCATGGGATGGGTACAAGGGGAGACGAGCAGTTACTGGATTACCAGGGGACAGTACTGGGGATGCAGAGCTGAGGCAGCTACTAGGGTACCAGTGGGTACAAGGATACCAGGAGGCAGTTACTTGAGTACGCAGGGGAGACTAAGAGTACTGGGGGCACTGTCGGGGGGTGCAGTTCTTGGGCAGTTACTATAGTATGGGAAGGGGGGTGTGTACAAGGGTACAGGGGCATTTACTAGGGTACCATGGGCAGTGCCTGGAGGTGCAGAGTCGGGGAAGTTAATAGGGCGCACGTGGGGATTACGAAGGTGCTGGGGGAAGTCATGGAGGGGTGCAGGGCCGGAACAGTTACAGGAGCACCGGAGGCCGGTAGCGCCCGGGAAGGAACTCCCGGGGCTTGCAATGACAGAGTGCGGGGCAGTCAGCGGGGCTGCGCAGGGGCGAGCTCCCGAGAGCTGAGCAGACTCCCAGGGCAGTGACGTCACGGCATCCCACTCCTTCCCCCCCTCCCCTCCCCGTAGCCCCTCACCGGCGGCTCCATGTCGTGGCGGCGGGGCAGAGGCGGAGCCAGGGCCAGCACTTCCGGGGCCAGAGGCCTGCGGCACCTCCCATTGGCTGTGGCGATGGGGCCCACAGCCCGTATTGCGGCGCCCCCTGGTGGTCGCGGGCGGCGCCGCTGCCGAAGGCCTCACTGCTTCGCCCTGGCCGGGCCGTGCTTTTCTTTGGCTGCCGCTACAGCCCAGAGACTGCGGTTCATCCGCCGGACACGTTTGAAACAGTACCCAGGGACCAAGGCGCGACCCCGCAGCTTCTGGGCCACCCCAGAATGGTTTCCCCGGCAGGTGGCTGCAGCACAGGAGCTCCATGGACAGGCCGCGGGGATCAGGACCTCGGGGGCCTCTAGGGACTCCACAGCCCAGCAGCCCTGCCGGGGGGATCGGGCCCTTAGGGGACTACACGGTACCCCCTGCCCAGCAGCCCCAAGTGTGGGCTGCAGAGCTCACCAGTGATTGGTGCCAAACAGGCCCACAGGGCTTCCAGCCTGGCCACACAAACCACGCTGTGGGTCCAAGCCCCCTCCACCCCCCTCACTGCAAGCAGGCAGGAATCAGGGCCAGTCTAATGGTTTGTGTCAAGTCCTTTTTATTCTGTTCCCACAGAAACACCTGGTGAGGGGGCAGCTTCTGGGAGGGAGTCACGACACAGCGGCAGGGGTGGTACGGCACGGCACGGTACGGCACAGTACAGGGTCACTACGGGTGGCACAGAGCACAGCAGACACGCACAC
Source organism: Bucco capensis (assembly GCA_013396975.1). Taxonomy (NCBI): domain Eukaryota; kingdom Metazoa; phylum Chordata; class Aves; order Piciformes; family Bucconidae; genus Bucco; species Bucco capensis. The sequence goes on from VWZO01004180.1 coordinate 15,867, forward strand.
CGTCACAATGTTCAGAGGGAGCGCACCCGGCATCGCACTTACTGCTAGAAACAGTGCCCGGCCGTGCTTGGCCCTTTGTCTTTGCACCCTCCGTCCCCCTGCCCTGGCTGGCAGACTGCCACTATGTGGGCTGGGGGCCCAGCCTGGTGGGGTGGGTGACAGGCCCTCGGTCCTGGTGGGCACAAAGGCGAGGTGGCAGATGTGCTCAGGCAGCAAGATGAGCCCCGGCAGGGGTCTCAGTCCTGCGTACATTTTTACACACTGTACAAGTATTTACAGCGTGAGGAGCAGTGGGGGCCAGGGGCCCGGAGGAGGCACGCTCAGGCTATGCACTTGTCATCGGCAGAGAGAGGCAGCAGGTGTGCACAGGGCTGGGCTCTCCTCTGTGGGGTTGCCCCATGGGAGAACCATAATCCCCCTGTCCCACAGCTGCTGGCCTCTTCCCCAGCCTTGGGCACAAGGCAGAGCACCCTTTCGAGGGACCTGCCATGGAGCACGGGCTTCTCCCACAGCAACCAGGTCCTCGATAACAAGTGCATAAATCTGCTAAGGGCTTTCAGTACAGCGATGGACTGATGGAAAAGAAAAAAAGAAAAGTCCAGGCAAAGAACAGCAAGCACTGAAAGGCGGGTGGAACCGTGCAGAGAAGTAGCAAGCCATGCTCTACGACGGGACAGACGGTCACGGGCGCTAGGGCTGCCCTTTGGCAAAGTGGCCCTCCGTGGGTCGAACATGCCACGAATTCATACGCACGGGTGGTCAAGAAAGAGTAGTTATCGGGTCGCTCGGCAGCACGCTTTGCGATGAAACCCTTAGGCGCGACATTGAACTGATCAGCTATTCACAGGTCTTGTTCTGGAGTCGTGTTATTTCGTTGCATAGAACATCAGGCGGGTGAGCGGGCGGCTGCCACCCACCACAGGGGACACTGGGAGGGGATGCTGCTGGCCTGGGGAGGCAGTGGGGCACGGGTGGCACGCTGCTGTGTGCTGGCGAGCCCCCTTCTTGGGCTGCCTCCCCCCCACCGGGGAACCCCCTCCTGGCAGGGCGAGTGGGCTTTGGCCGCCGGCCGCCGCACTGGCCATCCCCACGTCCCCACGAAATGGCTTGAGAAGGACTTGGATTGCACAGTAAGAGGAAGGATACTGCCGGAGGCAAAGCTCTCCTGATCTTGTTCCACGGGATTTGTGCTCTTTTGTAGCCTCCTGCACTCTATTGCTTCTACAGACGACAGCCCATGTGCTAACTCATCGCACAAAGCAAAGAGGGAAGAGGATTTGGTATAAAGTTTAGAAAATAAAACAAAAACCCAAAACCAAAATAAAATGAACCCAAAGAAATCAAGAAAAAAGGACCCCTCCCAACAACGCCCCGTGTCCCCCCTGGTGCGGATGAGGTATACACAGAAATCAAAGTGGGATGATTAAGGCTGTTCTTGAAAGAAAAGGGGTGCCTGGCGGCGGGCGCGCTGGCTGCATGGCGAGGGCAGGTGCGGCCCTTTCAATGCTTCCAATGGCTTCGGGATGCGCGCCCAGCCGGCAAAGCATCGGCAAAGGCCGGCCGTGCCGCCTGTCAGAGTCCTATGGCCTCGTATTTCGGTAGTGAAACAGTGTTAGGTCCTAGCTGACACGCTCCGGGGCTGCCCAGCGGGCCGCAGTGCAGGGGGCATGAGGATGGCCCCAGCGGGGTGGACGGGGTCTAGAAACAGGAATGATGCCCACGGCACCCAGCCCTCAGCTCACAGCATGGGGGGAAAAACCTATGAAGAGGCCAGAGCTGGGGTTCAGAGGGAGCAACTCTGCGTATAATCTTGAGAAAGGGCCATGGCCCACCTAGAGAGCCTGACCCAAAGGTCCAGATCAGGCTCATCCCCTCAGGGTGGCTGCCGGGGTTTGCTGTGTGCCGTGCCGGATCTGCTTGCCAGGCGTGGGGGGCACTAGCCCCGGGGCATCCGCTGGGCTCCCGCTCGGCCGCTGTTTGGTCCAGCATCCAGGGATTGCCCTGCTTTCAAAAGCTTGCAAGAGACAGACAGAGGTGTTAGCTTGAGCAGCTCCAGTCCCCAAAAGGGGGGACCCCACTGAGTGGCAGCACCAGCCAGAGCAAATGGCAGTGGTCAGCCAAGAGGTACTGCTGGCAGAGCAGCTGCTGCTGCCCCCGTGCTGGACAGGCTCCCAGAGCAGAGCTTGGGCTGCCCAAACCTTCCCAACAAACCTGGGGTCTGCACCAGCATCCACAAAGCACTGGCCTATGTGGCACTGCTGAGACCAGGAACAAGGCCAAGTGTCCACATCTTGGCTTGCGGCCAGCCCTTGGGGATGAGGATAGGGACAAGCGGTCTGGCATATAGAGGATGGGGCTGCACAATGTCCTTCTCATTCTGCGGGCCTGGAGAGCACCAGGGCAGGGCCCAGCAGGTGCCCAGTGGGACAGTGGGGAGCCATGAGGATGGCACAGTGGTGGAGGGGACTGATGTGATGGAAGGGACCAGTGTGTGGCTATGCCCCAGACACTCACCGTTATACTCAGAGTCTGGCGCTGTGTGCTGAATTCTCTGGCTTCTTCATAGGTTTTTCCACTGCAACGACTTGATCTCCAACTCACTTCCCAAACTCCTGCAGTGGGAGAGAGCAGCAGGGTGTCAGGTGTTGTTTGTGGCAGAGAGAACCTGCGGTGTAGCCCCTGGTGCTGGCTGCACTCACCTTGTGCCGTTCTCTCACCAGAACGAAGTGAACTTCTTGCCAAAAGCCGACACCGCTGCAGGGAAGCCAGGAGAGGCATCAGTATTGCACAGCCACCCTGGCCCCACACCTCCCTGAGCCCCAAAGTGCAGGAGCACCAAATCCTACCGGCTGCACCCAGCCACCCTCATTGTGCCTGACCCCATCTTGGTGCTGAAGAGCACCATGGTCCTGTCCCCAATTCTAGCAGCAACCCTCACCTTCAGTCAGTTTGCCTGCTTGTTCCGCTGCCCCCCCTGGCAGAATTTTGGAGAAGACGCTCTCTCCTTCCCCCGCGGGCTGCCCCATGGCTGCACCAGCGGGACCACGTGGACCAGCTGCCCTTGGACCAGCTTTGCTGTCTGCTGGGGAACAAAGCAAGCTGCCATTAGCAATGGACAGGCCTGGCCAAGACCCCGGGGGTGCCAGGCAGCCTGTGTGTGGGGGATGGCACCATGCTGCTACGTCCACTGACCTGTTGCGCCCACGGGCTGTGCTGTGGGTGCTCTCCCTGGTTGCTGTGGCACTTTCACTGCAGGTTTGGACATGTCTGTCTGCTCCGTTTTTGGCTGGAAAGGAGAAAAGAGCTTAGGGCTCACCCTCCCAGCAAAGCATCCTTCAGGGGTCGCCTGGGCTGGGAGGTGACACCAAAACCCCCAGACAGTGCTCCACAGCCCCAAAAGAGGTAGTAAGGGATCCAGGACACAAGGATAGAACCATAGAATTCTTTAGCTTAGAAAAGACCCTTAAGATCATCAAGTCCAGCTGTAAAACTAACACTGCCAAGTCCACTACTAAACCATGTCCTTCAGCACCACATATACACATTTTTGATATCTCTCCAGGGATGGTGATTCCACCACTTCCCTGGGCAGCCTGTGCCAGGGACTGACAACCCTTTTAGTGAAGAAATTTTTTCCAATCTCCAACCTAAACCTCCCCTGGCACAACTTGAGGCCAAATGCTCTTGGGAGATGATGTCCCTTTCTGGGTCCTCTTGAGGGGATGGGCACTTCCATGACACCCAGGGGCAGCCATGGTGGGCACATGAGTGAAACACACATTGCCTCAGGGTTCCTGTCCACACCCTTTCCCCTGCCAGCCCCTGATCATGGCCAGCCAGGCTGGTCACAGGCAGAAATGTGGGGCAGGGAAGTAGCTGAGCTAGTCATGTCTGTACTTACCGCCGGTGCTGGGTGCCCGCCTGGCTGTGCATGGAGTGTGGCTGGTGTCTTCCCTGCCACCTGGGCTGGCCCCGGCTGCTGCTGCGGTGGCCGGGATGACGGGGGACCCTGTGTCTTGCCCCTGGCCTCTGGCTGTGCTGCACTCGCTGGTTGGGCAGGCTGCCGTGCTGCTGGCTGCTGCCGTGCTGCCTGCTGCCCTGCCTGCTGCTGCCTGGTTGCTGGCTGCTGCGGGTGTGCAACAGGCTCCGGCTTTGGTGCTGGGGTGGCTGACCCATGTGGCTGGGAAGGCTTCTGTGCCTTGGTGGTCTCAGTGCCATGGTGGTGAGCACTGGGGCGGGACTGCGGGGTGTACTCAGCAGAGCCAGGGCCATAGGGTGCGGGCACGCGGGGCTCAGGCTGCTGTGCCTTCTTCGGGGTGGCACGGGGCTCGTGGCCACGGGCCTCGTGGCCGCGGGGCTCGTGGCTGCGGGGCTCTCGTGGGTGCTGCTTGGCTGAGCGGCGCAGGGGCTCATCGCTGGCATGCCGAGAGGTACCAGTGTGGCGCCCATACTCCCCGTGGTGCCGGTGCTCACGGTGCTGCGGGTAGTCATCGTGCTGCCACGGGTCCTCATCGGGGGGCTCGTCGTAGTCATGGTAGGTGTGCTTAACCGGGGGTCTCTTCTGTGAGGAAGAGTGGCCACCGTAGTGCCTGACCCTTTCTGCCCGTGCCTCCCTGGGCTTATCAAACCAGTCTGTCTCCTCCTGACCCAAATGATAGGCTTCGGAAACCAAAAACAAACCACAGTCAATTTTTCACTCGAGGCCGCCTGGGCGGAAGCCATGCAATGAGGTGGGAGAGGCAAGCAGCGGGCATGCGCGTAGGGGACAGCCCATGCCGGAAGGGATGGGACATGGTGCAGCACAGCAGGGCGCTGCACGGGACCAGCTAACACTGAACACCCGGGGAGGGGGGAGGAAGGCACATGTCAAGCAAACTGAGGCGGTGAGAATGTCTCTGCGTACGAGCAGATGGGCATGCCCCGGGGAAGTGCCATGCTCTGGGGTGGTCACCATGGGGAGCCGTTACCTTCGCTGTCTGAGACAACGCAATGGGCATCGTCCATGCCGTAGCCCTCCTCATGCTTGTACGAGTGACTCCTTGGCACGTCTTTGATGTGCTTTTGCACATCAGGCAACGAGTGGCTGGAGCAGAATGGGGAGCAAGGGTCCCCTGACGACTGGGGGCCAGGCCCCCCGGAGGTGCGTGACCCCCCCACCGCTTTCCCCAGGGGGCTGACGGGGCTCTCCTCCTCTGAGGGCTGCGTGCGGATGGGTGGCCGCCCGCGGCTCTGGCTCATGCTGAGGGAAGAGGGCTTGGAGCTGCCTTTCTGGGAGCGCTCCATACCCTCCCGTTCGTAGGACTTGCTCCGGCTGCCCACCTCCCGGCTGGAGGACTTTTCCACCCCATAGCCAGAGGAGCGGGTTCTGCTGCCAGCAGAGTAGACCCGCTCCTCCTCATCCACCAGATCCCGGCTAGAGATACCGTAGTACTTCTGTTGCTCATAGACGTTCTTCTTCAGGCCGTAGGTGATCTCCTCCTGCATCTTCTTGGCCCTGGAGGCCACATGGCTGCTGCTGACCGAGGTTGTCACTGCGTAGGAGGCCAGGTCTGACTCCACGTCTTTGGCTTCTTCAATGGGGGAGAATTTGGAGATCTTCTGCTCCATGCCCTGCTTCCTGTGCTTGCTCCGCTTTGAGGAGATAACAGCAGGTGCCAGGTTCTTGGATGAATGCTTCGGTAGCGCCATGCCAGAGCTGTGCTTGTCCACCCGTGAGGAGTGCCGGTACTCACTGTCTCCGTAGTAGTAGGATGAGCTGGTGGAGCTCCCTGATGCCCTGCCATTGCTCTCCATGCCCCGGTGGTAGCTATTCTTCCCTCGATAGTCGGGGCCATGGTGGTCATAGACATCCTCCTCAGACTCCTCCTCCGCTTTGGTGTAGCAGCAGGGCTGGCTGGAGCTCTCAGTGTCCCCCAGCTCTCTCTTCTCTCTGCTGTGGCGGCTGTCAGCACTTGTGCCTGCTGGCTCCCCTTTCTGCCCCTCCACTGCTGGGCTGTCCTTGGTGAGCTCGCTGATATCCTCAATCATCACGTAGTTACGGGGGATGTTCTGCTCCAGGTTGGTGTAAAGAGACTCGGAAGAGAAGCTGGCTGACGGGCCCTGTGCTGCACTGGCTCTCTCAGCTGGCCGGGCCTCAGGTGCCTTGTAATGCTCATAGCTGCCGGTCGCTGGCGTGGTGCTGAAGGTGACATCAGGAACGGTGGAGGAGCTGGTGGCTGCACCGATGACCTCATAGTTGGTGGGGATCTTCTGCTCCAGGTCAGCCAGCGAGGTTTGCCGTGGCTTCTGGTGTCCACTGGCTACATCAGCCGGGCTCTGGAACAGGGCAGGCTGTGCCGCTGGCACAGTGGCTGCCCCAGCAAAGGCGCTCGGGGCTTGGTAGGGGTTTTGGGGCCGGAAGCCTGGCTGGCCTGCGGTGCCCAGCTCCGGGTATGTGGTGCCAGGGGTCGGGAAGGTGCCGGCTGAGGCAAAGGTGGGCAATGGGGCTGCTGGCAAGTCATCCTGCGTGGTGCTGGCTGCAGGGTACTGGGGAGGCTGCAGACGGCCTGGTGGGAAGGCAGCAGGGCCCTGTGGAGCGTGGTACGGGTAGGCGCTATATGAAGCAGTGGGGGTGGAGAAGTCAGGGTACTGCCCAGTGGGTGTGGGGCGCAGGCTGGCACCATCATAGGTGGCCAGGCGGAGGCTGTGCAGCTCACTGTCAGACAGGTAGTCATGGCGGAGGTAGGGGTGGTCCCGTGGGCCCCCCCGTTCCTTCAGCAATGACTCCTTACGCTGGGTGATGCCTAGCTCTAGGTACTTCAGCTTGGCGTCTATCTCCTTCTCCTCCTCGTCCAGCTCCGCCTGCTTCTTCCGCAGTTTGGTGGCCTCATGTTCCACCAGCCTGAGGTCGCGGTCCAGTTCCTTCAGAAGGCTGGCCTTGGTGACTGGTGCCGTGGCCTTGGGGGCCAGGCTGCTCAGGTAGAGCTGAGAGGCGGCTGGGCTGGCCAAGGGGACGTGAGGCTCCTCAGGTGGTGGGCTGGGCAGCGTCCGCTTCACTTTGCGTGCCAGTGGGCTCGACTGCAGCCCCCCCACCTGCAAAGCCAATGGACACCTGGTCAGGGGTACAGATATCCCCCCACCTCCCCACCATCCTGAGCATTGTGTTGCCCCAGGGTTGCTGTGAGGCGGCTGCTGTGCACATGTTCCCCCACGCACTGAGGAAGTGTGTTTATATAAAAGCGCAATAAATAGGATGGAAGTAACAGGCAGGGAGCCTTCCGTGAGTAATTACCAGGGATGGCAGCTGGCCAAGTGCCAGGCTGGCCGCAAGCAACTGCTGCCTGCCACAAAAACTGCTTCTTGTCCTCAAGCACTTCGCAGTGGGGCTCGGGGGAGCCGCCAGGGGCTCCTGCTGCCCCAGGAATTGCCCTGGGGCTCTTTGCTGGGCACTTGGCAGCCCAAGGCAACCTCGGTGTGTGGAGGCAGAGGTGGGAGCAAGAGCTGCCGCAGTCCAAAATGCAGCTGTGCATAGTGGCTTCTCCTCCAGAGAGCAAGGGGACCTGGCTGGGGCAGGGGACAGCCCTGATTGCCACCAGCTCCCTACTGCTGCTGGGCTCACGCAGCCACTGGAGCTCCAGAACTTCCCTCTGGCTGCTGGCTTTGGTGCACATATCCATGCCCACGGGCTGCCATGAGCTGACAGGGAAGACAGCCCGTTAAAATATTAATTACCACAGCGCTAATGAAATCAAAAAGTCCCAAGGTGCCTCCTAGGGTTGCTTCCTAAGGGGAACATTGTTCCCTGCACTGACATACCTGGGTTCCAGGGAGCAGTGGGTGCTGGTAGATGGAGAACCTGTCCTTGCCAGCCTCCTCGGCAGTGGGGCTGATGGGCTTGGGGTCAGAGAGGGAGCGCTGCATGGTCTTGATGGGGCGCGGCAGCGTCTGCTGGCGCTGGGCTGAGTCAGCAGTGAAGTGCTTCTGTGGGGGAACGTGAGCCTTGTTCAACCGCTCGCTGGTGGCGAAGGAGGATTCCAAGAGGCGGTGAGGGGAGAGGGGGGAGACAGGTGAGTAGAGGACCTGGGGAGAGCGGGGTGGCTGGCGGGTCACCAGCTGGGAGAGGGACTCAGCCGGCAGATGGGACTGGTAGCCAATTTCCAGGGGATCTGGCTTCTTCTTCTCAAACTTGCCCAGGGTCTGTTGCCGGATGGCGTGGGGATCCAGGGGGCCTGTGCTCACCATCTGGATGTTGGTGGAGTAGGGAGGGATAGTAGTGGGCACTGTCAGCTGGGGGACCACGACACCAGGCTGGGGAGCTGGCTCCGGCTCCGTCTGGCAGGCCAGGCTCTCGCCCCGCTGTGTCTTCTCTGGGGCTGAGATGTACTTGACGATCTCCACCCGGGGGTCATGAGTGGTGATGTGGATGGAGGGGGAGACACGGAGGAGCTGGTCAGGTTCTGTCTGCACTGAGCAGTCGCTGATGGTCTGGATGCCCACGCTGGCTGTGCCTCGGGCTGTCCCCTCTGCCTTGCCCTCAGTGCCAGAATCAGTGTGCCGTGAGGACCTAGAGCGCCGGCGCCGCACAGGCTGCTCCCACTCCCCATTGTCCTCCTCATCTGTCTGCACGCTGCAGTCGGTGCTGCGCCGTGCCCGCCGCCGCCGTGACAGCAGGTACCGCTCCTCGCCATCCTCCTCATCTGTCTGCACGCTGCTGTCCGCTGTCTTCCTTGATGAGAAGGCCTCTCGCGCCGCTTCCTTCTCATAGGCATCCCGCAGCCGTGGCATCGAGTTCCTCTTCTTGATGCCCCGGCCAGGCTCCCAGGACTCCTCAGCTTGCAGCGACATGTCTGAGGCTGAGCTGCTGAGTGGCCGCTGTGGCGCAGGGTAGCGAGGGCCAGCAGGCCCTTCTGGTGGCACCTGGCTTGGTGGTGGCCATGCCTGCCCATTGTGCGTCAGGCCCCGTGGCACCTCAGTGGGGCCTTCAGGCAGGCGAGCAGTAGGCTCGGGGGGCACGGGGAAGATGTTCTTCTGGCGCTTCTGCTCCTCCAGCTGCTGCTGCAGCTGATGCTGAAGCTGGTGGATGTGCTCAAGCTGGAGGCGCTGCTGGGCAAGCTGCTCCCGCTGCAGGGCCAGCTGCGCGTGCCGCTCCTCCTGCTGCTGCTGCAGCACCTGCTGCTTGATGCACTGCAGCTCCTGCAGCTCCCGCTGCACTAGTAGCTGCTCCTTCTCCCGGTGCCGCTGCAACTCTGCACGCTCCCGCTCCAGTTCCTCCTGCAGCCGCAGCTGCCGCAGCTTCTCCAACTCCACACGCTCCCGCTCCAGCTGCAGCACGTGCTCCTGCTGCTTGCGCTGCCGTTCCTCTTCCCGCTCCCGCTCCTCTCGCTGAGCTCCATCCAGTGATGGCTTGGGCACTGCGGCCACTTGCCCACTCTCCTTGCCAGCTGCCGGTGCTGCCTGTGCTGCTGACCCCTCAGCACGGGGAGCAGCCGCTGCTGGTTCCGCTCTCTGCAAGCCTGTGGTGGGTGCGGCAGGGATTTTGGGAGCTGGACCAGCACTTGCTGCCGCTGGTGTTGTGCTCACAGGCTTGCCCAGGTAGACAGGCGTCTCCATTAGTGAGGTTGCTGGGGCCGGCCGGCTGGGGGCCGGGTAGCGATAGAGGCCCTGTGCTGCCAGTGGGACGCGTGGGGCGATGACTGGCAGCCTGGCCAGTGGGATGGCCGCCACACCACTGGGGCCGTACGGTCTGTAGAGCCCACGCAGCATAGGCCGCAGCACTGAGGCCGGCTGGGTGGTGATGGGCAGTGTGGAGGCGATGGGTGTGTTGATGGTGGAGTAGATCATGCCATCGGCAGCTCGCACAGTGCCAGTGGAAGGAAACATCTGCCGGATGGTGCCGAGGCGAATGCTGGGGACATTGTACTGTGCCAGGTTGCCAAAGCCTTGCCGCCCCTCAGGGAAGGTAGGGTTGTACATCCTGCTGGGTTTGGGAGCTGCGGGGCCCTGCTGCTGAGCTGCCAGCCCCGCTGTGCCTCCTGGCCCAGCACCAGGGCCATAGGGCAGCAGGTCAGGGCCGTTGGCATGCCGGCCCCCGTACTGGTCCATGGAGTTGAGGGCAGCACACATGCGGCTGATCTCGCGTGCCGTGGTGGCACTGTAGTGGGCCAGGCTGGACTCCTGGAAGCTGGCCAGGTCCCCTCGTGGCGAGAAGCGGTAGTCAGAGTAGATGTTGGAAACTGAGCTGTACCTCCGCATGGGAAGTGGGTGGCCCAGCATTTCTGCTGGCTGGCGGAGGTCAGAGAAGGAGCCATACTGCAGCCCCTGGCTCAGGTAACCCCCCTCGGCGAAGCCCACACTGTAGGAGTGCTTCATGGTGCTAAGATCCACAGCAGCATCGCCTGCTGGAGAGGGGAAGGGCTGATCCCCCTTTGTGGGATAGTAGCTCATCCCGATTTCGGAGAGGTTCGTGTCTGACATGGAGGAGTAGAGGCGGCCAAAGGTGCCGGTGGGGTAAAACTTCTGCTCCTCGTAGAGCGCAGGTGCCGGGGCTGGCTGGTCTCGGTATGGGAAGTTTTCTGACAGCTCCGGCTCTCTGCTGCTGTAGAGGGCCCCAGTGGCTTTCCGGATAGGTGGTGCCGGCTCCCCAGCTTTCTTCTCTGGCATCTTGGAGGTGGGGTTGAAAGTGCCAGTGCAGCTGCCACCAAAGGGGAACTTGTAGACCACATCACAGCAGGCCACCTGGCTCTCTGGCTTCACACTCGTGAGGTCCAGCACATTGGTTGGCTGCTCCTCCTTCAGCACTTTGGTCACTGGGCTGGCTGCTGCCTCCTCCATCTGCACCATCATCACCTGGGACTTTTTGCTGCCCAGGGCAAGGAGAGGACCCTGGCTCTTTAGCTCCACTGGCACTGCCTGGTACAGCTCTGAGCCTGCCTCTGGTGGAAAGGGCTGTGGGAGGCCACTGACATTCTGCACTCCACCGGTCTGTGCAACGAGCATGTCCTTCTTCACCATTTGGCCCGGCACACTGTACCTCGCAAACTTGGTCTGAGGGGCAGCAGCAGGCTCGGGCTTGCCACTGGCCACCCCACTGGCTCTCACTGTGGCCGTCTGGACACCCTGCTCCACCTGTTTCACCTGTGCTAAGCACACTGGGCTCCCAGTCCCCTGCCCAAAGTCCACCCGACTCTGGAAAGGGTCTCCATAGACCACAGGCTGCTTGGGCTGTGAGAGGAGCATGGGGGAGGCAACGGCCAGGCCAGCGGTGCTGGTTGCCGGTATGATGGCATGGGGCTGCTCCTGGGCGTTGAGGTTGATGATCAAGGGCTGGATGGCTGTGGACTGCCGGCTCGGGATGTGGTCCAAGGTCAGGCAGTACTTCCTGGCCTCTGCAGCCAAGGAGGTGAGATCCATGCCTTGGTCCGTTATGATGATGGGGGCAGACTTCAGTGCAGTCCGTAAGTCCACGGCATTAGTGGTCGGCACCTTGGGCCCTGGCTCTACCCGGGACGTGCCAGGGACAGAAGAGATGCGGCAAAGGGAGATGTTTTCTGCGGGGAGTGCTCCCCAGCCATACAGCCCTGCAATGCTGTCGGTGGCTGAAGTCACAGCAGGTGTTTTCTGGGCATGCTCTTTTACTGCTTGTGCCCTGATATAGGCAGCTGGTGGCTGCTCTGGCTCCAGCGTCTGGCTGTAGCCATGTGCAGGCAGCTGCCGGCTCGGCCTGGTGGGAGATGAGGTGGGAGATGTCAAGGAGCCGGAGCTGATTGGCTTGGTTTGGCTGGCTGCGTCGGCCGCCAGTGTGATCACCATAAAGGGAGCATCCTGCGAGGACGCCTGCCGGGTGAGGCGTGGTGAGCCCGCCCGGTGCGGTGTCTGTGTCCCCTGTGCCACCATGGGGGAAGAAGTGCCTGGGCCAGCAGCAGGAGCCTCATAGAGGAGGAGGGGGCTCTGCGTCTGTGTGGAGAACTCTGCCGTGGCCTTTGTGGTGCGGGTGGGACTCTGTGTGGGGGAGGTGGGTGAGAGAGGAGGGCTGGAGCTCTTGAAGAAGGTGTATGTCTTGGGTGTTGGGGGCTTGCTGTCGCTCACTGCTGGTAGCTTCTCCCTGGCTGTCTGCACACTGATCTCCACCACTGCCTTGCTTCTGCCTGTGTCCTCTGTCTGAGAGCCGTAGCTGATGGTGCTCTTCACTGGACCATAGCTTCTGCTGGCTATGGATGAGGCCTCTGGAGCTGGGGTGCTGTAGCTCCGTGGTGCACTCCCGGGGCCACCTGCTGCTGTTGTCACTGTGCTGGTACCTTTGCTGTAGGTGTATGGAGTGGTGGCAGCCTTAGACGCTAGGCTGGGTGCTGCTGGAACACTTGGGAGCTTGTTTAGGTCTTGCCCTTCTTTTGCAAAATGCTGAGTGACCCGGACATCAGGAATGACTTTGCCTGTGCTGCTGTCAGAGGTGGCAAAGGAGACAGGAGCAGAGAGCTGTGTGGGGCTGGTGCCAGGCGTGAGTGGACCACCATTCTGCTTCATCAGGTCAGCGTAGGCACTCTCAGCATTGAGGAAGTGCTTCTCCTGGTACCCCTCCCCCTGCCCCTTCACCTTCTCACTCTGCTCGAGGGCCAGGTCAAAGGAGGAGGACTGGTGCATCCTGGAGATGCTCTGTGAGGTCTGCAGGATCTCCTCGTACACTGCTCCTACCTTCACCGGGGCACTTGGGTAGCTGGGCTGGGAGGGGCGTGTGGGGCCACCGTCATACTGGTACTCCTCGGCATATTGGTACTCAAAGCCGTTCTGGCCCTCGGTGCTGTGGTAGCCAACCTGCTGGTAGGTGCTGCTGCTGTAGGAAATTGCCGGCTGGGCCTGCTGGACTTGCTGCTTCTGCATCATCTCTGCCTTCCTCATCATCTCCTCATAGGCCTCCTCAGCGCTCTTGAGTGGCTTGCTGGTGGGCTGGCTGGAGCCACTCTCTCCCTTTTCTGTTGGGGAGTACAGCGACATGAAGGTGGGCAGGTTGTACTCGCTGCCTGACTTGTACAGCTTGGAGGTCACAGCATCGAAGCTCTCAGCCTCCGAGTCGATGGAGGGTGAGTACTCAGAGCAGGAGGAGCGGTGCAGCTCCTCCATCTCTGCTGCCTGCCGCAGCTCCTCAGTGGGAGAGGCATCCTCGATGGGAGAGAGGTTGCTGGGGGGGGTTTTGGAGCGTTCCCTCCTTCGCTGGGCTCTCAGCTCCTCCTTGTCACGCTTGGTCTTGCGTGCAGTGCTCCTAATGCGCTGCTGCTCCACCTCCCGCATCTTCTCCTGCTCCCTCAGCAGCTCCTCTTCCTCCCGCAGCTCCTCCTCCTCAGATGAGTCCTCAATGGTGGGCAGCAAGGGGCCATGTGAGCGATGGCGAGCCTTCCTCTGCTGCTTCACTTCCTCCAGACGCTGCCGGCGGCTGGGGCTGCTGTCGCTGTCCTCTTCCAAGGAGGAGATGGAGGTGGGCGATGTGCCTGAAGTGTAGCTGGGTGTTGTGGCTGGCAGGGTGGAGGAGTACTCGCCCCGGGAGCGCTCCTCAGGTGAGCCTGTCAGGCTCTCCATCTCCAGCTCAGGTTCCCGGTCCAGGCTGGTGTCTGCCTCTTGGCTCATCTCCATCTCCCGGCCGTAGCCAGTCGTGCTGTTCAGCTCAATGGTCTTGAAGCGCCTCAGCCCACCCTGGGCTGTGCTCAAGTCGTCACCCTCTGCTGCCTCCAGCTCCTTCCTCTCCTCCTTGTACAGGCTGTCAGGACCATGTGGCAGGCGCCGCTTGCCTGGTGCCGGCTCTTTGCCCTTCTCTGTGTCGGCCTTCTGTCCAGTTTTGGGGATGCTGTACTTGGCATGCCCATAGCCTTCCTCCTCCTCCTCCAGGTTGTCCTCCTCTGCGCTCATCTCCAGGATCTGTCTCCGCATGAACTCCTCATCGCTCACCTCTGCCTCCCTGCCCTTGGGTCGAGGTGGCACCGGGGAGAAGCCTCCCTCGCTGCTGTCCTCCACATAGTCGTGACGTAGCTTGCTGCCGAACTCATCTGAGGACTCCGTGCTCTCCCGCCGTTCCCGCTGGTTCTCCCACTCCATTGAGTCCTCATCCTCCTCCAGGATGTCCTCCAGCTCCTCATCCGAGTCAAAGGCTTCGGGGGTGATGGAGAGGTACCGCGGCCGCTGCCGTTGCCGCTGCTCCTCCCGCAGCTCTGGGCAGCCTTTGCCACGCTCGGTGGGTTCTGGTGGGGCTCCTCGGCCCTCTAGGAGGGGCCGCATGCTGCTCTCCAGCTTAGTGAGCTCAGAGGGGCTGGGGGGACTGTGCCCAGCCTGCCCCATGCCACTCAACTTCTCCTCCTCCTGCTGTACCAGGCCGGTGATCTCGCTCTGTGAGCTGGAGATGCCATCAGAGGAGTAGCCGGTGTCACTCAGGCTCTGGGGGCTGCGGGACAGGTCTGGGGGGTAAGGCTTGCTCCCGTCCTGCAGGCAAGAGAAAGCACACCGTCATACTTGGGCAGCTCTGGAGCTACTCCCCCACTTCCTCCCAAATCCTCACCTGGGAAGCATGCAGAAGTTTCTGGTAGTGTTGGGAACCAGCCCAACACAAAGTCTAGGGTCTGCCCTGTGTCCACCCCTCAATGGCTCGTCAGTAATTTGTCTGTGCACTAACAAAGGCAGGTGATGAGGTGTGCTGTGAGCAGGGGGTGGCACAGTGAATGTTCCTGGGAGCAAAGGACAAACACATTGCAGGACTGATAAATATGTCTAAAAAACTAGGCCCCATCAGCCTTCTCTCCCTGATAACAAACCTGAGAAGGCTGACTAATAGCAATACCACTTTTTTTACTGCCCACCACTTAGAGAGCCAGTGGTAGCTGAGCCCCAACTGTAAGCCTTGGGGTACTGATGGCCACACATCCTTCCCTGGGGAAAGGGTGTGAAGGCAGAGCTGGGGGAGATGTCCAAGCACTCGTAATGGGAGTGGGGTAAGTTTGGGGAGGGTAAGTCCTTGTGCCCCTAATGTGGTGGCATCAAGAAGACAGGAGCTTCATGAGCAGCAGCCATGGGGAATGGCTGCCTTTTGATGTCCCTGACTGACAGCCCTGCAAACAGCCTTTGGAAGGGTGAGGATCCTCGTTAGATGATGTCAGCAGAAATAAACAGACTCTTTTAATTGATGTTACAATTAGGCAGCATAGGGGCAAGCATCCAAGTTGTGGGGAAAGTGCAATCATGCCTGGCTCTAGTAGTATTGCCAGGGTCCATCATCCCTCTGGAGGGACTCTGGACTTGATTTTAGAAGCACCAGCAGACAGGGACATGAGGAGACTCTTCCCTAGGGGCAACCACCACCTTCCAGCTGGTGGGGACATCCTGCCATGTCCCCTCCCTGTGGGGGGCTGTGCTGGCAGCTTCTGGGATGATTGCTTATGAGGAAAACCATCCCAATGCAGCCAAATGTTTCCCCAAATTGTATTGCAATTTTAAAAAGGAGGGATAAGGAGCTGGCATAATGTCCACTACTGCAGTATGAGATGTTGGGAAATGTGTTCTCCATTTGATGACAAATCCACTGCCCTTATATTACTTTAAAACAAATCCAAAGGCCAAAGCTGACCTGAACTATTGCATTATGCCCAAACTGATGTAATCACAATAAAGAGAAGGCAAATATCAGCAGTTCCTGGATAGTTTGGAAGTGCTGACAAAGCAGTGGTTTGAGCCCACCAGTTCCCAAAAGGTCATTTCTCAAGGCAAGTGGCCTCAATGACTCAGTTTCTGCTCTGCCTCAGAATAATCCCCCGTTTTGGAGCATGGCCACCAGTGGAGGCATGGCTCAGTACCACACCAGCCCCTGCAGGATGTGGTCCCAGGGGTGCTCGGAGCTGGATGCACCCCAAGAGCTCACCTCTTGTTCCTTCATCCGTGGTGCCTCAGGAGGTGCCCGGCTCTCCTTGCTCTCCGCCTCCGGTTTGGGGGTCACGCTCTTCCCCTTCAGCACAGCGCTCTCAGGAGCTCTGGGAGGCTCTGGGGCAGCTTTGGGCAGTGGTTTTTCCTCTGCTGGTGCCGGGGGCTTCTTCTCGGCTGGGGCAGGGCTTGGGGTCCTGCTCTGCTCGGCAGCCCGGAGGGTCCTGGCGGGTGAGGGGGGTGCTGCTGGCTCGGCAGGGGCTGGTGCAGGTGCTCTCTGCTGCTGGCCGGCGGCTGGTGGCCGGTGCTGTGGGGAGCTGGTAGGGGTTTGCTTTGGGGTAGGCATCGGCATGGGGGCAGGGTCGCCGAGACTACCTTCGAGCAGGCGCTGGGTTTGGCAGTTCAAGCACAGCCATTCATTCTTCTGCAAAACAGAGAAGAAAAAGTGCTCTTCAAACTCTGGGAGCTTCATCCCAGTGGGGACCGCATTGAGAAGTTCAGCTGATGGGACACGTGGTGATGGTGCAAAGGACTGAGCTCACCTAAACCAAATAATTGGCTTTGGACAGGCCAGGCAGTGAGCAGGCAAGTGCCAAAACACTGGCATGGGCCGTGGAGGGGTGTGTGGCCCTGGAGCCGTACCACACAAACCAGTGAGACCCACCACCCAGCTTAAACCTCCCCCTCCCCTTGTCCAGACCTCAGTGATGTTCAGCCAGAGGAACCATGGCTACGACACAGGGATTTCGTGCTCTCCCCCGTGATACCTCAGCATCACCAGCTCTTGCCAGTGTTACAGTTTTAAGTGAAATTAAAGAATGAAGGCAGATTACTACAGTAGCTTAGCACTTCTAGGGCTCTGTGCAGCTTCTGTCTTGCTCTGATTTGTTTTCCTCAATACAATAAAGGTTTAATAGCATCATCACAATACTTCAAGATCTTTTTTCTAGGTTATCAGAAAGCACTGGGTACACGAATACGTAAAAAAATTTGCCAACGATATTACCCAAAGTACACGCTGTGCAGGAAAAGAACAAGACAATCTTGTCTAGTGAAATTCTCAGCAAGAGCCAGCATTTTATGGCCTGGAAAAAGCAGCTTGCAAGCAGGGCTGTGAGTGGCAGAGAGCTCATGGAGCTACAGCAGGGGCTCTGCATTAAGAGATCAGAAGCACTTTCCCCCCTGGGTCATCCAAGGGCTATTTTTACCCACCCAGGAATGTCCAGGAATAGAGGCCTGACATTTCTTTCCCTTTTGATGTTTCATCACCTTAAATCTTTTTGGTTTTGCTGCTAACAGCCTGATATGCTCCAAGTCCTTCTCCCCAGACTCTTCTTTTGCTGATCTGCTGTTGCCAAAGCTCAGAGTGGTCAGCCTCAAGGGGTGGCTGGCCCCAGAGGAGACACTGTTAGAGGTGGTCATGGTCTTCAGCTGGACCAGCCTGGGGCTGGGGCTGCAAGACTGCTGCATCTCCTGTGCTACAAAGGCCATGGTCTCCATGCAAAAGATGAGTTTCACCAAAATGGCCTCAAGGAAACAGCCTCAAGTTTTGCTCCAGGGGAGGTTTAGGTTGGACAATAGGAAAAATTTCTTCACCAAAAGGGTTGTCAAGCCGTGGAGAACAGGCTGCCCAGCGAAGCAGTGAAGTTACCATCTCTGGAGGGATTTAAAAGATGTGTAGATGTGGTGCTGAGGGACATAGTTTAGTGGTGGACTTGGCACTATTAGCTTAATGTTGGACTCGATGATCTTAAGGGTCTAAAAACCCCATACCTATGGGACAGCAGCAACATAGCAGGCTTGGCACCTGCATCCCACACCCAGGAGTGCCCGTGTTTTCAGGAGATTCTGGAGATGCTTTGCAGCTGGTGGTGGCTGGGAGTAGTAGGCTTCCCCACGGACACTTCCTGGCTCACACATGAATATGGATCAGGAGCAGCTATCCAGCCCACCCTCTCCAGGGAGCAGAGGGGCAGGAGAGCTGCTTCTGCAAGGACAGGGCAGGCATGCAATGTCCTCCATCCCACTCCCACCACCCCGTAGTAGCTCCTGCTCGTCACACAAACATCTTAGGAATACATTAAGGTTTCAGAGGACCATAAGAAAAATCCCTTTCAGCACCGTACTACTTAATTACTGCTTAATCAAAGAGAAAGTCTAATTAAGGGGCAAGAGCAGCCTATTGTATCTTAATGATAGCATTTGTCTTCTTTTATTTCAGAACTTGCTCTCATCCCTGTGCCTCTGAATCAGATCTCCTCACCCTGCTCCGCTCTGTAATTATTTCAGACTGAAGAAGGAAATGTGATTGCGTGACACAAATTGAATCCTTGCCTCATGGAAATATGTGCCCTTTCCTTTTTCTTTCAGAAATCCCATTTTTCTTCGCCAGAGCTCTTGCCCTGATGCTGGCAGTGAGGGGAGGTGCGAAGCAGAGGGGATGGGCTGGCTGGGCAAGGGCAGAGCTCAGCTCACCTCCTGCCTGTCCCTTTCTGCCACACCATTCTGCCAGCTCCCAGCTTGGTCCTGCAGGAACTAGAGATCAGCCCACCATGAACCACCCAGTCTGTGTGGTCCAGGCCCTTACACACTCCCTGAATGGGGTATTGCCCATGATAGTGATGCCCTACCCTGCTAGGCCATGGTGGTTGGGAAGCTCTGGATGAAAGGATGGGCACAGCTGCTTTTGCCCTTCCAGCACAAAATTCAAGCCAAGAGTGACTATGGAAGGCCACCAGTGGCCAACTGCAGACACAGAGCAGCCATCAGGTCCCATCCAAGGAGGTGGCTCCTATGCCTCTGGAGAGGCAGGAGTCACACATGCTCTGGCAAGTGCCCTGCTGTGACAACCACCATGGCAGGACACCCACCAAAAGGTATAGCCTCCCAGCTCAGTACACTCCTTTTGTCCAGGTTTGCCTGGGTACAGATGCACATGCTTTGCAAGAGCAGAGGTTCAAGGTGGATATTAGGTAAAGCCCTTTTGCTGTCAGAGTGGTGCAGCCTGGGCCACTGTGGGATCTCCTTCCTTGGAGAGGGGTTCAAGACTGTGCTAGACAAGTCCCTAGTGTTGATGGCTGCCCTGCTCTGTGTGAGAGGCTGGACTGAAAATCCCACACTCCCTCACCAGCATCTCTCCAAGTCCATGTAGGCAAGTTACACCATCACAGTGCAAGGCAGGCATCAGCAGAGAGGACCTACTGGTGTCACCTCGTCAGGATGAGGCTTAGAGGTCCTCCAAGATCAGGTGAGCACAGGACTGATCCACGCTGTGGAGATCTGATGGCTCCACAGATTGGCCTGAACCCTCTTAGGTTCCTCCCAGTCACGGCTCCATTCCTCATGGCAGCTGCCCCAGTTTGAGCAATTCACCCTGCCCTCCTGCTCTTGCAGATGTGACAGCTCGACTCTTCATGGGACTGCACTGGAAAGTGAGTAAAGAAACCATCTCCGGTAAACACAGCCCTGCCAAAAAGATTGTGGAGTACTCTGAAATGCCCCTCACCTTTCACAGCAGGAAGGCAGGCATAAGTAGAGGGAAGACAGAAAACAGGGAAAATCACACGTGGAGCTGGCCCTTGGCTTTCATCAGTCATGAATGAGAGGTGCTGGCCAAGGCCTGGGAGACACCCAAGATGAGAGATCAGCATCTATTGAGTTTCCATTTCTCTTCCTGGCTTTCCTTCAGCACTTCTGGGGTCTCTCATGCCAGGGAGACCCTGCCAACAGCCCAGCACCCTGGGCTTTAGTCTGAACCCCTGTGGAAAATCACTATGGAAAACCACTATGTGATTTTCTGCCTTGGATAGTAGAAAACCAGCAAAGGGATACGCTGAATTTTCCTAAGCTGTGGGAGAGGCCCTGTGCAGCCAGCACCGTGTGGAGCTGTGTGTACACTATGAGCGCAGCTCGTGCCGCAGCAGCCAGCGCAACATCTGCCATTGCATCCTTGCACTGGCTGCAGCGAATGCCTCCTGCAGCAGGAGATACATGGGCACAGAAGGGCAGGAAATCCTACCTGTGACAGCTGCAGAGAAACAGAGGCAAGCGAAGCTGCCTGTGCCCAGCAGGAACATCTCTGGCAAACCTCTTTGAACTCTCAGTCTGTGTCTTTAAACACGTCTGCAACCCCACCAACACTTGGTGCTGATGCCCAGCATGCTGCTGGATACTAAAAACCCAGGCACTCAGTTAAGATGCTGTGCCTGAGGCGTCTCACAGCCCTGTGCCAGCGCCCCATCCTCTGCTGGCAACAAGACCTGTCCCTCTCTCATGATCCTGCAGCCTGGTCAGCTCAGTGTTTGGTTATCCTGCAGCACCTCTGCTCCCTCTAAGAGGGACTGGCTCTGGAGCAGCTCTCCTGTACACACAAACTTGGCCAGGAGCATTTCCCAGCTAACACAGCCGACAAGATTAAGCTACCCCTGAGAAAAATGCAAACATTCAATGACTAGTTGCTTTGCTAACAGCTTGTAAATCCCCATCGAGATTAACCAGATCCTATGAAGATAATAATAATTAGGCAGTATTTAGAGCTTTGTCCGGCCAAACCATGGGATGCTCAGGAAGCCAGGATGCCCCTTGCTTGGGTGGAAGGTGAGTAAGGAGCTTATGGCAGAGCCTGTCTGAGTCTCTGTGCTTAAAGACGCTGGAAACCTTGACCCCAGTCAGGATGGGGATGAGAGCTTGCTCAACACCCAGGTTTGCTTCCCCAGGGTTGGTGAAGAGGACATGTACAGGGACAACCAGAAGCACATGGACAATACCACTGGGATGCAGAGTGGGCTCCAGGTAAAGGAAAGCATCAATAATTAAAGAGAGAGATGAAACCAAAGTGCACCTGAGATGCCATCTTAAAAGAAGAGGTGCTGGCAGGGCAGGGAGCGCTGGCAACTGGCCAGCCAGGCAGGCAGCAGGCACAGGAGCTGGGGGACTGCCCAGCACAGCCAGCTTGTCAGCTTACACCCCTGGAGGGTCACTGCCCTCCTCAGGCTCCCAGCCTTCCTTGCCCCTAAATCACTGGGATTTGCAGAGGAGTTATGGAAAAATTAGATTTCCAGAGAGAGAAAGGGAGCTCTGGGGGTCTTTAGGGGGAAGATGGGGCCCAGGGTGCAGGGCAGCCCCAGCTAGACTGAGGACAGGTGGCTTTGCTCAAGGCATCACATCCGAGCACTAATGACTATTCTGGGCTTTAATTGCACACCATGTGAGCAGCACTGGGAAATGCAGGATGTGGCTGCAATTCCCACAGGCTCTGCTGCAGGGCCAGCAATTGCTGTGCTATGGGTGTCCATGCTCCCTCCTTGGGGGGACAGAGGGGACCTGCTGCAACCCTGCTTGCAGGGGAGCCCCAGAGCTGTGGCCTCCGTCCCTGAGGACAATACACAGGGATGAGGATTTGGGGGTCTGGGGATGTGCCTGACTCCCCCGAGCTCTGGCATCCACTAGCAGGTTGCCACAGCCATGCTTGCCAACCTCTGCCAGGTTTTACCCTGCAATTGTTTTAATTTACTAATGGGCAACAACAAAACTGTGATTAACTGCAACAGAAGTCCTCCTGCGTAATTTTGGTCAATGTTAACGCTTGGCAAGTTAATTAAATGCTGATTTCCCTAGTGCCACTGGCTTTTTTTTTAATGATGGAGCCAGCAAGCTTCAGCATCACAGTTGCACATGAATCCCCTGTTCAGCAACTCAGAGGCCAAAGAACCTTGGTGGGAGAGCTGGCAGAGCTCCTGGCTGCCACTCCCACCATCTCGATCACCCCTGAGATCCTCACTGAAACCTCTCCAGCTTCTAGGCAACACACAGCCACAGTCTTCATCCCAGGCAAATCACTCCCTGCAATATCATCCCTAGGACTCTGCCCAGTTCTTTTTGTTCTAGGATATTATTTTACACAATCGAAACCATATCTGTTAAAATACCAGGACAAAAATCTGTACAAAATAAGATAAGCAGCATGAGGTATAAGTATCTCGCAAACCAGATCTCATCTCCCAGCATTAAACGTGGTGAATCTCACAAGAATATTTCATTTATTTGCTGACAAGTACTGTGCAGGGCTCCTCACTGTGACAGATGGGTGCCTGGAAAATATGGAAAACACTTCTGGTATCTGAATCAAGATCCAAATTAACAACAAGAAGCTCATAAAATCACTTCTGAAGCACTCCTCCCAGTCCTGCTTGAGACCTTCTTCCAGTTTAGGAGGGCTCCTGACATCCAGACACCTTCTACACACCCTCCTGCAGCAGAAATGGGGACATCTCACTGTATGATCCCATCTCTCAAGCACTCAGCATCCTTGTGCTAAGAACCCCACAGCTCTGTCTGTACTGTGGATGCCTTTCAGCACAGTTTTAAAGGAAAGGGACTGAGTTGCGCTTGGTCACTGGATGCCAACACTGTTTCAGACTCATCTTGGGCAGTGGCTGGGGTCTGGCTGGCAGCTTTTCCATCCTCTAAGCGCTCCTGTGCCCTTCCCTCTCTCTCTGCCAGCAGGCTCCTGGGGTGGACCCCAGTGCTCATCCACTTCAGATGCTGCTGCCTGATGCTTGGCTCGCCCTTGGTTTCAGCCCATTCTCACAGCTGAACCCCCCTGAGCCCCTCCAAATCACCTCCCCATGGTTGAAGGCATCACATTCCTCTGCCAAACCCCTTTGACTGAGCCACTACAGTTTTAGGAGGAAAGGGGGAGTGTGTTGATCCATCCCGGTGCTTCTCCAGGATGTTCGCTTGTGGAGGGGAGGTTGCATGTCACGGTCCTGACCACAGCATGTTCATAAAGGGTGTTTTTAACCTCGTGTGCCACCAGCAGATAACCACAGGCCTGGTTTTACCTCCACCCCAGCCCTTATCTCTCCTAGGAGGCTGAGGCAGTGATGGGATTTGAAATGAGGGCAAGGAAAGGCACAGTGACTGCGGAAGCGCCAGAGATCAGGAGGCGAGATGGAGCAAACACAGGAAGGAGATGCTCCTCAGAGCTGTGCCTGCGGTGGGAAGAGACCAGACAGAATTCAGGTGACCCTGACACCAGGAGGGGACTGAGAC
This sequence comes from Bucco capensis, assembly GCA_013396975.1. Classification (NCBI taxonomy): domain Eukaryota; kingdom Metazoa; phylum Chordata; class Aves; order Piciformes; family Bucconidae; genus Bucco; species Bucco capensis. The sequence goes on from VWZO01004180.1 coordinate 38,787, forward strand.
TAAGGGAGTGTGTTGCCCTGCCTTTCTCTGCTAAAAACATCCTCAAAATCCCACTGGAGTGATGTGCAGAGCTGCCTGCACTTGTGCTGGCTAACTGCATTTCTGCTGGCATATGCGTGCTGCTGCTGACAGTTGTGCATGCATATAAATATACATATGTATGCACGAGGGACATTGGGCTGAGGGAACTGGGGCTGTTTAGCCAGGAGAAAAGGAGGCTCAGGGGAGACCTTCTTGCTCTCTACGACTCCCTGAAAGGAGGTTGAAGCAAGCTGGAGGTTGGTCTCTTCTTCCAAGTAACAAGCAATAGGACAAGAGAAAATGGTGGCAAGTTGTACCAGGGGAGGTTTAAGTTGGATATTAAGAAAAACTCCTTCACTGAAAAGGTTGTCAAGCCCTGGAACAGGCTGCCCAGGGAAGTGGTGGAGTCACCACACCCAGAGTAGTTTAAAAGACATGTAGATGTGGTGCTGAGGGACCTAGTTTAGTGGTGGACTTGGCAGTGTTAGGGTAACAAGTTGGACTTGATGATCAAACAGAACCAAGACCAGTTCCAATCAAAACGATTCTATGCATACAAAATCTGCAGATAAAAAAGGAGTGCTAAATGCAACTCCAAACATTGTTTAGTAGAGCAGGTCATGTTTCTGGAGCCCAGCTGGCTGCACACCAATGCCTGCCTGGCTCGGGGGGCAAGGGGAGCTGGTGGGCTCCCCAAGGAGCCATCGTGCATCCTTCCCACTGCCCGTGGGAGGCTGTTGCAGCAGAGTCAGCACTCCCCTGGTGTAAAACCACAGGCTCCCAGGACAATCCGCAGGGAAAAGCAGCGAAGGGACCACATACACCTTCTGCAGCCAAGCTTCCTTTGGCCACCAACTGCTCTACACTAATTGACTTCATTACCATCAGCTGGGCAAGTATTAGTGCAACCAGGGTTCATAGATTAGCCCTGCTGAAAACCATCACAGTTATTTCAATCCCTTGCTAAATATAGTATTTGACTAAGCAAGCCAGGGATGCATTTTCCAGCATTGGCCTATTCTTATCTGTTCCCATAGCCTCTCTCAGCCTGACGGAGCTGACAGTCCCTCCCCAGCTCTATTTTAGATGCGTGCGAAGGATCGGTGGCCCTCACACCACAATAATGTGATTAAAAGTAGCTGAGGGTAATGAGCTCACCGGGATGAGCTTTGCATTGCAGGGCTTGTTTTCTGCCTCCCATCTGCTCCACTCCATCCCTCTTCCTTCTGTGTGCTGGGACCAATCCCAGTTGGAGAAAAAAGCATAGAAAGAGAAGATGGGAGAAGCTGTGCATGATGGCTGAGCACTGGAGCTGCCATTGGCCATGCCAGGAGGGATGAGAAGGCCATGGGCAGTGGCAGCTCCCAGCCCTGGCTCCACAACAGCCATGAGGGAGATGCTGTGTCTCGTGCCAACACTCCCTGCCCTCACCAAACCAACCTGAAACAGGAGCAGCAGCATACTACTCACCCCCTTTACCAGTGGCATGGAGAGGGGAAGGCAGAGATGTGGAGAGCAACAACTGCCAGTTGCTGAAGCAGCCATGGCAGTCCTGTTCCTGCCATGACCAGGAGCATCCTCCTCCCTTAGCTTTCCGTTCTCCTTCCCCCTGCACATGCCTCACACACTGGGGACTTTTTCCTCCCCTGCTCCTGGCCACAGCAGGGCTGGACCACCCCTCCAGGGACACAGCCCAGGGGTCAGACAAACAGCTCCCATGGCGTTCCCAGCCTCCCACCCTGCAGCTTGCTGCTCCACAGAGCCAGTGGAGGATTATTCCAGCTGAAAGTCTCGGACTGATGAGTAATAGCAACACTTCCCTCCGCTTGCCTTCGAGGAACAGCTGTGCTCCTGCCAAGTCCAGCTTATTCCACTGCTGCAGCCGATGGCTGGGCTGGCCAACGCTGCCTTGGTGAGGAGAAAGCACTGTGAGCCTCTGTGGCCACAGGAGAGCTGCAAACATGCTCTTCTCCACCAGCACAGCCAGTCTAGACCACTTGTGACTTCTCAGTCAGCTTCAAAACCCAGCCACTGTACCCTTGGGTCAGGGGACAGCTGTCCCAGGCAGCCCTTCCTGTGGCACAGAATCATACAACATTCATGGCTGGAAATGACCTCTCAGATCACCGAGTCCAAGCAAAAAAACCAACAACAAACAAACACCACCCCCCACAAAAAAACCCAACCAAACAAAAACAAACCACACAAGCTCTGCCCTCACTAGAGCATGTCCTGGAGCACCACATCTACATGTTTCTTAAACACCTCCAGGGATGGAGACTCAAGCACCTCCCTGGGAAAGCTGTTCCAGTGCCTCACCACTCTTTCTGTAAAGAATTTCTTTCTAATATCTGCAGAAAAACCAAGGGCTTTTTGGGGTGCTGACCCACATGTATGGGCATATGCTGCTCTGCTGTTCCCTGAGCTGTCCCTGGGATCCCAGCAAAGGTCCTTCCCAAATTTGGCTTCATAGAGGCTAGAGGAAAAGGCCATCAACTCTTCCCTATTAGCAAGAACTGCAGTGTCAGAGTCAAGCTTAGACTACTTTTCAATACTGTTATTTCACAGCTAGGCCCCAAGAATTTTATTCCACAGAACTGGGAAGAAGCTCACCCTGACTGACTTGAATGCCAAGTGGCCAGCTGGCCATCAGGTTTGGATCACCCAGGACCCCAGAATAATCCCCCCCAGCTGTGGTATCCAGCTGAAGCACCCACAGCCAGCAGATCCCAGCTCTGAAGCACCTCAGCACTGGCATCCTTGTGCAGCCACAACCATGAGCCAGGCTCCCCCAGCTCATTCCTGCCCATCTCCACCACCTCCAAAACCAGGGCAGCTGCTGCAGCAGGAAGCACCTTCTGTATTTTCAGAGTTTAAGAAAAAATAAAATCATTTCAAATGACAAGAATGTTTCTAAGTCAAAGGACTGAAACTATTTTGCAATCAAGGAAGTGTATTTCCAAACGAGCTGGATTGTGAGAGCCTGGGTGCTGTGTGGGCTGTGTGAAGGGGCTGCTAAAAAAGGGTACACAGCTGTCCAAAATTTGGAAACCAGTGCTTTTGCAGAATATATATAGACATTCCTCCCCACTCAACATATTTCCTTCCAGCTAATTAGAGAAAAAAAGAGGAAAAAAAATCAGTAGCATATTGAGGAGAGTACTTGGATGGTTTTGGCTTGCCTAAAAGCCCTAACACTAATTCCCAGGACTGTGGGTGAGCATCCATTGCCCTGGGATGAGCATCAGTGGCACTGCCACACTTCTGCAATCACATAGACATCCAGCTGCCATCAGCAGAAGGAAACAGAGATACCAGCTCCCAGCATGGCAATGACAGTGGAGATGAATGCAAGCCCATTTGCCTAGAGTTGGTGAGGAGGTAAGACAAAGAAGCCAGCAACCCTGGGTGGGATGTAGACTGTCCTCTGTGTTACTACTTGAATGAGATGACCAGTTTTGGGGCCAGATGTGACCACCAGAAAAGCCCATCATCACTCTGACTCAACAAGTCTACCTACTACCTTCTGCACCAGGTCACCACAGCTTCAGATAAAGTACCTCCTTGATTTCACACGGTGGCCACTGCTGGGCAGCAGCTTTGATATTCTTTTATCTCCACTTATTATTATTTAATAAGTTATTAAATTATTTAATAAGTTATTAACTAATAACTTATTGTTATTTCCAATCTGGATTTGCTCCCTTTTTTTCCCTGGCCATTGGCTACCACCATGCATCTTCTGCTACCTTGAGCATTACTTGATGCCCCCTCCTGCAGTGAGCAGGTGGAGATAAAGCTGCCCTTAGCCTGAGACATGGTGATGGAGCATCTTTTCAAAGTGGGAGAAACAACACATCCAGGCTGGGCACCTGAAGGTGCCATTGTGGGAGGAAACACTGATTATTTAAACAAAAGGAAAACAATCACAAAGACTCAGAAAGATAGGAGGGACAAGAGAGCAAGTCTCAGATGCTGAAAGGGCTTTTTGTTTTCCTTTTCACTGAACCTTACTACTTTGTTTTATCTTGGAGAAAGAGCTAAATTAACCACCAGCTCAATTCTGAGAGGCTGGATCCAAATGTATGAAGAATTAAGAAGATTTTCTGTTCACAATAAAATCCAGCCAACAGTATTAAAGCAGCAGAGGGTTTGGTCTGGTTTTCAAAGATTAGCTATGGCTCTCCCAAGGAAGTCAAGCTCTGATTTTCCCATTTTGCTCCAACTTGATGTTTTTAGAGCTGTCTGGATCATTTCCAGTCATTACAGACCAGACTGCAATGACTATCATTTAACCACATAGAAGAATGGGAGGTAGCTCTTGTCTTCCACCGTGTCGTGGCTCCCCATCCTTTCTTGCCCACACACAGACCAGTTACTCCCAGCGCACCGTCCCCGAGGACCCTGCTGGATTCCTCCTCCAGCGCTGCCAGGGATGCTCCCACTGAGAAATCCCATCTTCTGAACAAGGCTAACATGACTCCTCAGTGCTGCATGCAGCACTCAAACCTGCCTGCACAGAGGCAGGAACGTCTTTGGCCTCCACCAATAAAGAAGCGTGATATTGCTCATTTTCACTTGCATTGATCCAGCCATGCATTGTAATCTACTCGGTGATGTAGTACTTCTGAACAAGATTTATCAGCCTGCCAGCCAGCCTTATCTTTAGCCAGTCCCCATTATCAGGATGTATTTCTCAGCCAAGGTTAACAGCAGCAGAAGGATCTCCAAACACTGGCTGCATAGTAATAAACCCGTGGTAACGCCCGGGAGATGTACATCGGGTCCAGCAGAACCCACACCTTCTCACTACAGATAGAATCATAGAACAGTTACAGCTGGAAGAGACCTTGAAGATCACCAAGTCCAGCCTTTGTCCTAGCCCTATCAACTTACTAAATGATGCTCCCCAATGCAACATCTACCTGTCTCTTAAACACCTCCAGGGATGGGGACTCAAGCACCTCCCTGGGCAGCCTGTTCCAATGGCTNAAGGGGCAGCACCTGGCATTTGGCCTTAGTGAACTTCATGGCATTGGCCTTGGCCCAACGATCCAGCCTATCCAGATCCCTTCGTAAAGCCTCCCTTCCCTCAAGCAGATGGACACTGCCACCCAGCTTGGTGTCATCTGCAAACTTACTAAGGGTGCACTCCATCCCCTGCTCCAAATCATTGCTGAAGATGTTAAACAGATCCTAACTCCCTTTGGGGCACTGGCATGCTGCAGGCTCAAGGTGTTTCTCCTGGCCACGCTGTGTTTGATGCCATAACCATGTCTTTTCAGGAATTGTTAGAATCCAAATGGGGAAGATCTCACATTTGCAGCAAAACAATGCTTGCAAAGAGCCACCTGGCCAAAGCACACAGAAACCAAACAGAACATTCAATTCATTTTCTAACAGAATGGAAGCAAATCCAAGACAAGCTAAGTTTATCAGAGAATTCTTATTTTAATCAAAACCTTGTTTTTTCATAGGCACTAGTGTTGACTAAAATACCCAGCCATCCAACTAGTAATTTTCTGCATCTGATAAAAGCAGACTCAAGCTGTCTGATTGCTCTCTTTTAAATTGCAAAAAGCCCCAAGTGTCTATCAGGCAGCAGCCACTCACTTCCAAACCAGAAGAAAATTTGCATCTTCAGGAGCTTCAGCTTCCTTCCCATTAGGAGATGTTCAGTCCCCTGACCTCTAAACCAGTCTAACAGCCACAAATGGGGTTTGAACTTATCCTATGGTCACAATGGATGGTTCTCAAAGTGTATTGGAGAGTCATCAGTTGTATAGCTTAGAAGCTGAGGGCATCATAAACCAATGTCCTGTAGCACCTGCAGAGTTTTATAATGCTTTCAAAACTTTAAAAAGAACCACAGCATTTTCCTAGGAGAAAACTGCAACAGCTGAGACTGAAAATCCCACGTGGAGGTGCTGAGAGTACTCAGGGCTCCACTGCTGAGACCTACCAAATCCACCTTCCCATGGCCCTTAGATGTTGGGTAGATGCATCACTAGAGGAGACATCTGGTAACAGTTGTCCTTAGCTCTCTCCAGCCCTACCACAGAGCAGCAAGTCACCTTCAGGCTTCCCTGGCTGTTTAGCACTTGGAAAATAGGGTACCAAAGGCTGAGGGCTTCATCTCTGGGTGGAGAGCAGCCAGTGCTGCACAGACACAGGCAGACATCTCAGGTAACCCATGACCCCCTTAATTCCAGCCCTTTGCTTTCCTCTCTTTCTCCATAGAACTCATTGAATAATTTGGGCTGGAAAGGACCTTTCATGGTCACCTTGTCCAACCTCCTGCAGTCAGTGGGGACATCTTTGACTAGATCAGGTTGCTCAGAGCCCCAAACAACCTGACCTGGAATGCTTCCATGCATGGAGCATCTACCACCTCTATCCTTCTATTTCTATGCCCACCATCAGGATTTTCATAGATTCATAGAATCATAGACTGGCCAGGTTGGAAGGGACCCTAAAGATCATCTAGTTCCAACCCCCCTGCCATAGGCAGGGATGCCACACACTAGACCAGGTTGCCCAGGGCCACATCCAGCCTGGCCTTGAACACTGCCAGGGATGGAGCATCCACAACCTCTCTGGGCAGCCTGTTCCAGTGCCTAACCACCCTCTGGGTAAAGAACTTCCTTCTAATCTCCAACCTAAATTTCCCCTCCTTCAGCTTATAACCATTCCCCCTTGTCCTATTACAATCAGACCACCTAAAAAGTTTCTCCCCTTCTATCTTATAATCCCCCTTTAGGTACTGGAAAGCTGCTATAAGATCCCCTTGAAGCCTTCTCTTTTCCAGGCTGAATAACCCCAACTCTCTCAGCCTATCTTTGTAGGGGAGGTTCTCCAATCCTTTGATCATGTTTGTGGCCTCCTCTGGACTCGCTCCAACAGGTCCACATCTTTTTTATGCTGAGGAGCCCAGAACTGGATGCAGTACTCCCGGTGGGGCTGCTCACCAGGGCAGAGTAGAGAGGCAGAATCACATCCCTAGACCTGCTGCTCATGCCTCTCCTGATGCAGCCCAGCATTCAGTTGGCTCTCTGGGCTGTGAGTATACATTGCTGCCTCATATCCAGCTTTTCATCTAGCATGACACCCAAGTCCTNTCATCACTTCCAAGACTATTCACTCCATGATCTACCCAGGCACAGAGGTGAGGCTCACTGGCCTGTAGTTCCCTGGGTCATCTTTTCTACCCTTTTTAAAAACAGGTGTGATGTTACCCTTTCTCTAGTCACCCAGGATTTCACCTGACCTCCATGACTTGCCAAATATGATGGAGAGTAGTCCTGCAACAACATCAGCCAATTCCCTCAGGGCCCTAGGGTGTATGTTATCAGGGCCCATAGACTTATTCTGATCAAGTAGCAGTAGGTGGTGCCAAACCTGCTCTTCACTTACAGTGGGAGGCCCCTCACCCCCCCAACACTTATCTAGGGGGATACTTTCCCCTGAAATATGTGTGTTCCTAGAGAACTGGAAGCTTTGGTTTCTATGGGCGATGCTGCTTGACCCCATCAGACAAATGCTGCTTCAGAGAAGCCATATAGCCTATTCCAAGCTTCAAGATTGTGAGTCCTGATTGCAGCAGCAGAAATATTTTAATTAAATGAACTACCTTTGTGGAATAAATCAAGTGATAAGCTTGAAAAATTAACTCTCATAATCTTTCATGCTCCTGTGCAGGTCAATAAACTATTACAGTAAAAGGCTGGGAAATGTTCTAGAAACACAGATTGTTAAAATGGGGAAGGATGAGCCATTTTACTCCCCAAATTATAGACAGCAGCATCTTCCCAGGCACATCCTCTGCCATCCCCTTGCCTGCTACCCACAGCAAAGCTAGAGCAGCACAGCCAGCATCTTGGGTCCAGCTCCCAGCCCTCCTCGTTGGGAATGCATCTCCCTGTCCTCATCTTGCATGATTCCTGATTCTACCAAAATGCCTCAAATCTGGGCTGAAAGGGTACACTTGGGGAACCAATGAGTTGCCTACAGACAGGGTACAGGTCTTGGTGGGTTCTATATGATTTCTATCATCTTCGAGACATGTTAAAACTGAAGCTTATTTTCAAAAATTCCTTATTTTAACTGAAACTTATTTTACAAATAGCCAATAGCTCCCTGGCTGCCATGTGGTGGCTTGATGGTGACCCAAACCTGGATGGATGTTCCCACCAGTGGTGCCAGGTCTCTGCCAGGAACTGAGAGCTGAGATTTTCCATCTCAAGAGCAAATGCAGCAAGAATGAAGCTAAGAAGCCAAACCAAAATGAAATGGTGGTGTCCACATAAAATGGTTGCTTTAAAGAAATAATCCCATGAATATTTACTCAGGTTAACATCCATCTATGAAGGCATTTCCTTCCCCAGCTGCACTTTTTGCAAAGATAGACAGATGCCTGTGGGATACCTTGGTTCCCTGAATCCACAGGAGGAACCACCTCATATAAACCCTTTAAATAATTCAAGAAGTTCCACTTTAAGAGTAGTTTGGGGACACTGCAGAAACCTGCTCCTCTGAAGGCTGGCAACACTCATCTGACTTCCAGCCTGAAGAAGAACCCAAATCTGTTAAAAATATTGCTGTCTAACTCTAGTTAGCTCTTCTCCTGCTGATGTCCTCTTTGCTCTCGGCAAACAGATGACTGCTGGTCATACTTAACAGTTCCAAGTAAATCAGGGAATTACGTAAAGCTGGGAATTTCACAGCTCCTTTTCCAGTTGGTGAGCCCTCTTCCCAGCAGCATGGGGGTTCATTCCCAGGAGCTAGTGTGATCTGCCACCACAGCCCCCTCATCCCAGCCAGCAAAAGCTAAGGAATGCCAGGCTGGCACTCAGCCACGCTCACCCAGGAGGTCCAGCTCCAGAGCCTGGATGTGGCCCCAGTTGGGACAGAGCCCAAACCTGCAGAGCTACAGGCAAACTGACAGCAGAGGGCCTGTGCTTACAGCCATACTCCAGCTTTCAGGGATTGCTCTCAACCCAATACCTCATTTCTTTGCCAAACTAAAGGGTTTTTTTTGAGAGTATTTATTCTCTGAGCCAACCAAGGTAGATTGGACAAGAAGAAACAGACTCAAGTTGTGCCAGGGGAGGTTTAGGTTAGACATTAGGAAAAATTTCTTTAGCAAAAAGGTTGTCAAGCCCTTGAACAGGCTGCCCAGAGCAGTGGTAGAGTCACCACCCCTGAAGGGATTTCAAAGACATGTAGATGTGGTGCTGAGGGACATGGTTTAGTGGTGACTTGGAACTGCTTGGTTAATGGTTGGACTCAGTGATCTTAAAGGTCTCTTCCAACCAAAGTGATTCTATGGTTCTATGATATCAATGCTTTTCTCCTTCAACAGGCTTAGGAACTAGGTGCAGTTTGTGCTCCAAACAGTTAAAAATATCCTCACCAAAAAGCAGCACAAAACAAACTCATGCCAGAGATCAGAGACTGCCTGCTTATTATCTCCTGGTCACGGCACAAACAAGAGCCAAAAGCTTCTAGTTGCAGCAGAAGAAAACACAAAGTATTCAAAGATGCAATCTGAAGATCTCCCAGAGCAGATCTCTAAATTAAAAAAGCCCTCTTATCACTCCCAAAGGTGTCTCCATTTTCCCCTATTCTGTAACTCAGGACAATGAAGTCTGCAGGCTAACTGCAAAATGTCTTTTCCCCACTTCCCAGCTTCACCTTTCTTCTTGTTTTAGTGCTGTGAGAAACATAAAAGTCAATGCAGGACCATGCTCTGCTGTGGGGCACCAAATGACTCCTATCCCACCCTGTCCTGGTCATTCATTTTGTCAGGTGCAAAGGGGCTGTCAGAAAAATCTATCATTGAGATGTTTCATCATGATAAGGAAGAGTCTAGTGAAGGTGGTCCTGTGTTTATTCCCTTATGGTCACCCCTCTGCAACGAGAGCACTGGACAGGGCATAGAGGAGTGAGAAAGGCATGAAGGATTTGGGCTTTTCTCTATTTAAGGTTCACTTCATTTAATTGTCTAAAGTGTGGGCAGCTGGTCTCAGCAAGTCATTACCTGCCTCAGGTGTGAGATAAGCATCTCCAGGATGGGAAGCCAAGCCCCTTGCAAGAAGTAACCCTTGCTGGGTACCACTCTCTCTATCAGCATGGAGAAATAAACCTGAAACCAGAGGGGACAAACTCCATCCTCTGTGGCAGCAGCTCTCCCTAGGCCACAGCAGAAGATGGAAGGTCCCTGTGTGTCAAGCCATCAGAGCAGGCCCTGGGGCAGCCTGGGCAGAGCAGCGTGGGTGGCCCTGAGCACAGCACACCTCACCCGCAGCACGCTGCCTTATTTTAGCAGGCAGAGCAGATGGCAGTGGGAAGACAAGAAGGCAAAGCAGAAAAGAAGAGAGAGCTTCTGACATAAAGCCTCGTGCTCTGCTGAAGGAGCTTTGGTGCATTTTGACAGTTGGAGCCAGGATGAGCTTTGAGGCAGCTCAGGGGTTTGCTGGTGAGGGACCTACAGCCACAGAGGGTAGAGATGGGGAGAAGCCTGCCCAAATATCACTTGGCAGGGACAACTAGTGTTGGCTCAGAACAGCAGTAATCCTCAGCAAAGTGAGGCAGAGCCCTCACAGAAGCTTTCAGCCCTGGTGAGAAGGTACCTCCTGCCCACAGAGCTGGGACTGTTCCCTGACACTGCTGTGGGTTTCTGCATGGCTGAGCCTGAACATCTCCCAGGACTGCTGCCCAGGATCATCCCTGCCTGCAATGCTAGGGATACTCTGGAGAGTACCCTGGGTTTTCCTCCTCTCTGAGCCCCTGCCCAGCTGGGGACCATGACAGCAGCACACAGGGACCAGGCTAGCAATGGCAGTCCTGAGCTGGGACTCCAGCCTCACTGAGAAGGTAGTTTATCCCCTACCTGCCCTGTGCAGCCCCATTCTGGGTGGCAGAAAAACCTCTTACACCCCAGAGATCCTACCCCACCAGTATGGCTACCAGGATGCTCAGGTAGATGGTGCCAAAGGCTTTGTAAGACAGACACCATCCATGTGGGACCTGAAGAGAGTCAAGGAGCCTGAGCCTCCCTGCTGTCCCCTTCACCTGGTTCCACGTCCACTGTGACCAGCAGGATAAAGCACTGTGGAGCAGGACAGGGGAACATGCAATAACCACAGCCATGTCCTCCTGGATCTCCCCCTCCCAATAGAGAAAATACACCTTCAGCAGCTGTGCCTTTAACATTGTTTTGCTTCCAAATGCCCCAGAAAGTTGTTTAAGTTGCAAAGTATTACCTGGGGCATTCCCATCAGGTTCTTAATTAGCTGAAACAATCTGCTTTGTAAGGGAATCATTTCCAGGAGCTCCTAAACAGCTTTTAATATCAGCTCTAGGAACAGCATCAGAAGGGGAAAGCATTTCTTCTGGGCACTGAGTTACACCTCTGCCTGCCCCCAGCAAATTTCTCTGCCACATAAAGAAGTTAGGCAATTTTTAACACTAACTTTCATCTTCGCTTCTGCTAGGGAAGTTGAGCTTTGCAGGCTGCTATTTCCCTGGGTGCCCAAAGTGGAGGCACAGGGACATTGTGCTCTCAGGGCCCCAGCATCGCCCTGGCCAGGAATTCCAGGCAGGTGCTCCCAGGAGAAAAACAACTGTGTACTGCTGTGACAGCACCAGAAAGAGCAGGCGATTTTAGATCACACCAGGAACATAAACCAACCACCAGTTAGTTTGCCAACAGCCCTTTCCATACCCAAAAGGATGCCTGTTTGACACAGGCAAAAGGTGATAACCTTATGGGTTGCTTACCCATAATTGCTCATTTTGCATGCTTTCAAGAAGATCTCACTTCTAAAGGTGCTACTTCAAGCAAAATGTTTAGAAGCTCTTAAAGTCCAAAGTAATAAATAATTTTGGATGTCCTTTTTCCAGAGGGCAGGCACATTGGCTCCTGCTCATGGAGTGAAGCAGGCTCCTGAGGGAATGGCAAAGCCATGGCTACGCTCCAAACTTAAACCTGTATTCTGCATCCCATTGCTCACTCAGTTTCTTTATACCTTCAAAATTCGGGGAGATGGAGGCATTTCCCAGATCTAACTGAATGAGGAACTTGAGAAAGATTATCCTAGCAAATCATCAAATGATTTTACAGATAATTTGGATGTGACAAACCCCTGAATCTGCTGTTTTACCAACAAACAGTCCACGAGGCACCAAACGCTGAAGGAGAACATTACACAAATGTACCTATGTGAGCACATTGCTCAGCTAGTGAGCCCAAGAGGAACTAAAAAGGATGGCAGATGCTGTCCCCAGGGTGGTAGTTTTCACTCTTGGGTGCTGGCATTTGGACCACAGGCAATTTTTGTGGGGAGAAAAAGGGGGGAGAAAAAAGATCAATACGCTTAGACAGCAGGTGAGCCTCTGGAGGCACAGGAGCCCTCCCCAGCTCAGCCTCCAACATCCTCCTCTGCTTTGTGAGCTTTCAGAGGGACTTTTCCTAAAAATTCCCCTTCTCCTCAGAGAACGACCACACATTTGGAGTGTTTTATTCCCTGGGGCTTCTAAATATTGCCTAAGTGATCAGACCCTTCTCCAGTGCGTCCTGAGTTAACATCATCTAAGGCCACAAAAATGATCACAGGGCTGGAACACCTATGCCTTGAGGACAGGCTGAGAGAGCTGGATTTGTGCAGCCTGGAGAAGAGAAGGTTCCAGGAACACCTTATAGCAGCCTTTCACTACAGGGCCTGTTGTGACAGAACAAGGGGTGATGATTTTGAGCTAAAAGAGGGAGATTTAGACTAGATATAAGGAAGACATTTTTTACACTGGCACAGGTTGCCCAGAGAGGTAGTAGATGCTCCATCCCTAGAGACATTCCAGGTCAGGTTGGACAGGGCTCTCAACAACCTGATCTAGTTGAAGATGTCCCTGGGTACTGGAGCAGGGTTAGAGTAGATGACCTTGAAAGGTCCATTCCAACCCAAGCTATTCTATGATCACTTATTTATGAAAGCAGAGCAGGGGCAGGGCAAGTGAGCTGGAGGGAAAAGCATCTGCCTGTCCCCCACAGAGCCACATTTTGACTCTGGGAGAGGTGGGACATCCCCTTGGGAGCAGCTGTGCCCATGAGGCCATTTTGCAGGTGCCATCAGCACAGCCCTGCACCAAGCTCAGCTCCCAACAGGGCTCTCTGAGCTCCAGCACAGCCATGGGTGTGTGAAACCCCCTGGTCCAAACAGCACTGTAGAGCTGACACTGCCAGTTTGGGGGTCAGACCTCATGGTGCTAGAAATAATGGATAGCAAAGGCAGTGGCAAGAGGAGAGACGAGGACCACCCCAGCCCCAAACACCAGCATTGGCTTTCAAGTTACCAAGGACTTCAACACACAGCAGTCCAAGCACTGAAAAAGCCTTTGCATCTGCTCATGGGAGCAGAAACAGGACAAAAATCAAAGATGGAAGAGAGTGTGATCATTGCAGGATCGAGCATGAGCATCAACATTAATGCCTTGGCTTATAATTACAATCACTTTTGTTAATAACTGCACCTCCTTGCTAATTCCTCCTGTGCTTCTGATTATTGGAAGGAGCTATTTTACAGCCTTACATGACAAACAAGACTATGGAAGCAGCAGGCTTTATAGGAAATCCTGTATTAGCACCATGGAAGCTGCAGCATGGCTTTAGCCTGCCCAACAGAGCAGCTGCTGCTGGGCACATTTCATAGCAAAAAATAATAAAAATAGGTATGTAGGAAAATCAAGCTGTTTCAGTGTAAATGGCATCCCAAGAATCTCCTTTGGGAGAGCAGAAAATAAGTATAAATGAAAATAATACAGTTTCTAGCACCTGGGGTTTTGCCAGCTGGCTCCTGCCCTGAGGTGCCAGGCAAGCACCCAGCTTCTGTGAGGATGTCATCTCCAGAAATCAAACCAGCCCTGTGAAACATCTGCCTTTCAACTAAGTAGCAAAAGTCAACCCAAAAGGTCTTCCAGCCCTTTGCTGACCCCTGTGCCTGAAGAATGACTCCAAAGGTGGCCTTTATCCCTCCACAGTTCAGTCTCCTGTTCGTTAAGAGCAATCCCTGCCCCGAGAGGTGAGGATGGCTGAAGTTCAGAGGGCTGTGAGGTGGCCATGGGCCATGCTAAGAGGTGTACCACTGAGACTGAAAATCAGTCTGGATAACAAAAGAGTGAAACACTGCTCAGAATCTCCATTTGGAGACCTGCATGTGCTCAGAGCCTTTGTGTGCTTCAAAGAAAGAGTTTGCTTTCATTTTCTATTTTGCTTTTGCATCTCTTTTTGGTACCATCCACATTCCCCAGCTCATCAGCCCAACAACTAGGCTAAGAGGAGGAGAAAGCAGCCAGCCACTTGCTGCAGCCCTCTAGTCCATTCAGCTGCTTGGCTTTTAATGTGCTGTGAGGTTTTATTTCTTTAAACAAAAGGCTGAAGTGCCCTGGCTCAAGCTGCTTGCTCCTTGCTGCTACCCTCATTGCCTGGTGAGAGGATCATCACATGCAGGGCACGTGGCACCAGAGCTCAGAGTGCAGAACCTCAATTCCCCTGACAATATTAATCTTAGAAGGCTTCCCCTTCCACCAGGGAGAAAGGTTCCATTCCACAAGGGACCAGAGTTCACACTGTGACACAGGGAGCCTCAAGAAGAAGGAGGATGGTGAGGGCTCAGCTTTTCATCCCTCACCTCCTGGCAGTACCACCACCTTGACGTGATCCAGCTGTGTCCCTTCAGCAAAGCCCCATGGCCATTTAAATGGACAAAGAAAATGAACACCTAGCTGGCTGGCTCCTGAGCGTTGTGTGCAATCACACTAATAATACCATTTCTTTGCCTAGATTTGCTTCCCTTGACCAGCAACATTTTCTCCAACACTCAAGAGATGAGACTTTCTAGTCCTGCCTCACATGGCTCACCCAACACGTGTGTTGCCAAGAAAACAGGGCAACCCAGCACATGGCAAGGACTGAATCAAAAGAAGTGTGGCCAGCAGATCCAGAGAGGTGATTCTGCCACTGCACTCTGCTCTGCTCACACCTCCTCTGCAATACTTTGTCCAGTTCTGGAGCCCNTGAACTACATGGTATGTGAAGCATCATTAAGTCAGGGTGAAAACCTGCAGTAATTAAGTTGTAGATACCACAAAACTGTCTTTCAGGTCCTGTTGGTCCTTGGGGAAGGATGCAACCTTCACTGACATGCATGTGGCTGCTGAAGCCTTAGGCTTTCTTCAGCAGCAGGAATATGTGCTGCCCACATGGGCTTGCCCTGCCCTTGGGCTGTACCAACAACAGTTTTGACATGGCAGCTGACACAAGGACCTGGCCTGAGCTAGCAATGCCCATCCCCAACACAAGCTCACTCAGCTGGTCATCCCATCATCAGCATCACCACTGGCTTCTAGAAGCAGAGAATCATTCAGGTTGGAAAAGACCTTTCAGATCACTGAGTGCAACTGTTAACCTAACACTGCCAAGCCCACCACTTAACCATGTGCCCAAGCACCACATCTACACATCTTTTCAATACCTCCAGGGATAGTGACTCAGCCTATCCCACTTCCCTGGGCAGTCTGTTCCAGTGCTTAACAACCCTTTTGGTGAAGAAATTTTCCTAATGTGATGAGTTTCTATCCCAGTGTGCCCACACACTTCCACCATTGGCAACCTCTCTCATTATCTAATTCTGTTTCATGGGCCTTTACAGACACTAAAGACTCTAGGATATGACTGTAGAACACCACTGGGTTCACTAGGAGAAACAATGCTGCTTTGGAAGGTGGATCAACACCAACCAAGTCAGTCCAAGATGCTCTCAGCACAGCTGGAAAACCATCTCTGTGCAGCCCAGCCCTAAAGCTGCCTCCCCCTCAGCAATCCAGTGTTACAAAGCCAATTAAATGCTCAATTAAGTGTCCCAACATGTTCCCAAATAAAGGACTCACATGGCATGCTATCAAAAACAAAACCAGAAAGTTCCAGGTTGTATAATGGCCTGTGAGCACATTAGGATAATCTGTGCCTGCTCCCAGGGGTGGGAACAGGAGCTGAGAACAGCCAAATCCTCTCATCGCCAGCAAATAGAGCTATTGCTGCCCACAGCACCTTCAGACCAAGACTCTGATTTATGGGATCCCACCAGCCTTGCCATGTGCTGCTGGTACCTGCCTGAGGACTGTACACCTCCACCATCAGTGCCCATGGTGCTGCTCAGAGCATGCTGGTCCAAAGGTCCCCACCAACACAAGCCCCTTTGCAGACTTCTTGTCTTCATAAGAGCAGGCTAGAGAGATGGGCAGGGAGAAACTTAATGCAATTTAACAAGGGGAAGTGTAAAGTACTGCATCTGGGAAAGAACAACCCCATGGATCAGTACAGACTGGGAACTGATCTGTTGGAGAACAGCCCTGGGGAAAAGCTCTAGGAGTGCTGGTGGCTAGGAGGATGCCCATGAGGCAGCAATGTGCCCTTGTGGCCAAGAGGCCAATGGCATCCTAGGATGCATTAAGAGGAG